>SJYT01042665.1:861035-901439 GCA_006410635.1 Cephalophus harveyi
TGGTGGGGGTGGTGGGGTGGGTGAAGAAATGAGCCTATGCTGACTTATTGAAGTCCTTGATGATCCCAGGGCTTAGAACAATGCCTGGCACAGTGTAAGAATTTTATAAGCATGAAATTCTTACTTAGGAATGGGTGATTACTGGAGGGAGTTCTCGGACCAATCAGTAGATTGTTGGAATAGGAAGGAGGGGTTGGGAGTGGTCTACTAAATCAGCTAATATGTGTCATATTATGATGTGTCATTATGTACCTTCCTGACCTGATTGCCTCAGTCCTCATGGTCACCTTGTAAGGCAGGCCAGTTAGCTTCCTGTCCAGTGATAAAGGTCCTTTATGTATAGATATAGATTACTTGGGCTTCCCTGGTGGCTCAGTGGTAAAGAATCCACCTGCCAATGCAGGAGATGCAGGTTCAATCCCTGGGTCAGGAAGATCCCCCGGAGAAGGAAATGGCAACCCGTGCCAGTACTCTTGCCTGGGGAATCTCATGGACAGAGGAACGTGGTGGGCTGCAGTCCATGGGACTGCAAAAGAGACAGACACGACTTGGCGTCTACACAACAACAGTGGTATACTGTTTGCCTCTAAGATGTTAACAGGAAGTTTTAGCTAAATGTTGTGCTTCTCTGCACAACTCCGGCTAGTTTCTGATTCAACCTTTTCACTGTCTACCCACCATCCAACTTTATCAGTGGCTATGTAGGGTAATACTTTAAGCTCATAGTCTTTAGGATCAAACAAATCTGCCACATATTATGGGTAAACTAGAATCTTCCTTATTCTTAAAATGGAGATATTATCTTCCTCATATGATTGTTGATGGTTAAATAAAATCGTGTATTTCACAGTGTGTGGTGCACATATATATATTTAATAAATGATTCCAGGGATCAAACCCTGGTCTCCTGCATTACAGGCAGATGCTTTACCATCTGAGCCACCAGGGAAAGCTTTCCCTTAGAAAATGATAGATTGTTTTTAAGATTTTGTATTTCTTATCTCATGGAGTACTTAACACTTTTGCAAGGTCAGTAACTATCATTTATCCTTATTTTATGCATAATGAGACTAAGAGTTAGAGAGATTAAATGACCACCCTTACACTGTTAGCAAACTTGAAACCAAGTCTGACTCCTAAGCCCATTGCCTGTTCTAATCACTACACCATTCTAAATCCTTGTTAATCCTGAGGTTTTTGTTTGGTTGGTTTTGGCCATGCTGCTTGTGGGATCTTAGTCCTCCAATCAGAGATTGAACCCAAACTTTTGGCAGTAAAAGTGCAGAGAGCTAACCTCTGGACCACTGGGAATTCCTAACCTCTCTCTTTTTTTTTTTTAATCAAAAAAGAAGAAACAAAGTTATAAGAGTCTAATGATTTGTTATTGATGTCAAGCCTTGAACTTCCATAATACTCTTCACTGACTATGAAAAGTATTCATTTTCCTTAAAGCAGAGTTCAGATATAGTTCACTCTGAGAGGTCAAAATGACCTGCTTTGCCTAGCTGACTCCCATATTCATCTCCTGTGGGAAGAATAGTTTGTGGTTTCTTAAAGTGAGTTATTTCATGTTCTCAGTTGTGTGTGTGCATGAAAAAGAAATGCAAAAAAGCAAAATGGCTGTCTGGGGAGGCCTTACAAATAGCTGTGAAAAGAAGAGAAGCAAAAAGCAAAGGAGGAAAGGAAAGATATAAGCATCTGAATGCAGAGTTCCAAAGAATAGCAAGAAGAGATAAGAAAGCCTTATCAGATATCAGTGCAAAGAAATAGAGGAAAGCAACAGAATGGGAAAGACTAGAGATCTCTTCAAGAAAATTAGAGATACCAAGGGAACATTTCATGCAAAGATGGGCTCGATAAAGGACAGAAATGGTATGGACCTAACAGAAGCAGAAGATATAAAGAAGAGGTGGCAAGAATACACTGAAGAACTGTACAAAAAAGATCTTCATGATCCAGATAATCACGATGGTGTGATCACTCATCTAGAGCCAGATATCCTGGAATGTGAAGTCAAGTGGGCCTTAGAAAGCATCACTACAAACAAAGCTAGTGGAGGTGATGAAATTCCAGTGGAGCTATTTCAAATCCTGAAAGATGATGCTGTGAAAGTGCTGCACTCAATATGCCAGCAAATTTGGAAAACTCAGCAGTGGCCACAGGACTGGAAAAGATCAGTTTTCATTCCAATCCGAAAGAAAGGCAATGCCAAAGAATGTTCAAGCTACCACACAATTGCACTTATCTCACATGCTAGTAATTCTGAATGCTCAAAATTCTCCAAGCCAGGCTTCAGCAATACGTGAACTGTGAACTTCCAGATGTTCAAGCTGGTTTTCAAAAAGGCAGAGGAACCAGAGATCAAATTGCCAACATCCGCTGGATCATGGAAAAAGCAAGAGAGTTCCAGAAAAACATCTATTTCTGCTTTATGGACTGTGCCAAAGCCTTTGACTCTGTGGATCACAATAAACTGTGAAAAATTCTTCAAGAGATGGGAATACCAGACCACCTGGCCTGCCTCTTGAGAAATCTGTATGCAGGCTAGGAAGCAACAGTTAGAACTGAACATGGAACAACAGACTGGTTCCAAATAGGAAAAGGGGTACGTCAAGGCTGTATGTTGTCACCCTGCTTATTTAACTTATATCCAGAGTACATCTTGAAAAACGCTGGGCTGAAAGAAGCACAAGCTGGAATCAATATCACCGGGAGAAATATCAATAATCTCAGATATGCAGATGACACCACCCTTATGGCAGAAATTGAAGAGGAACTAAAAAGCCTCTTGATGAAAGTGAAAGAGGAGAGTAAAAAAGTTGGCTTAAAGCTCAACATTCAGAAAACAGAGATCATGGCATCTGGTCCCATCACTTCGTGGGAAATAGATGGGGAAACAGTGGAAACAGTGTCAGACTTNGCAGAGACATTACTTTGCCGACTAAGGTCCGTCTAGTCAAGGCTATGGTTTTTCCTGTGGTCATGTATGGATGTGAGAGTTGGACTGTGAAGAAGGCTGATCGCCGAAGAATTGATGCTTTTGAAGTGTGGTGTTGGAGAAGACTCTTGAGAGTCCCTTGGACTGCAAGGAGATCCAACCAGTCCATTCTGAAGGAGATCAACCCTGGGATTTCTTTGGAAGGAATGATGCTAAAGCTGAAACTCCAGCTTTGGCCACCTCATGCGAAGAGCTGACTCATTGGAAAAGACTCTGATGCTGGGAGGGATTGGGGACAGGAGGAGAAAGGGATGATAGAGGATGAGATGGCTGGATGGCATCACCGACTCGATGAACGTGAGTCTGAGTGAACTCTGGGAGTTGGTGATGGACAGGGAGGCCTGGCATGCTGCGATTCATGGGGTCGCAAAGTGTTGGACACGACTGAGTGACTGAACTGATATATATATATATATATATACTTATAAGGGAAATAGAGAGGCAGGAGAGCCAAAGAGAAGATGACTGAAGCAGAGGTCAGAGAGAAGAGACAATTGAAAGTTCTATACCACCAGTTTTGAAGATGGTGGAAGAGGCCATGAGCCAAGGAATGTAGATGGACCCTAGAAGCTGGAAAAAGAGGGAAAGAGATTCTCCCCTAGAGCCTCCAGATGAATGCAACTCTGCTGATATCTTGAGTTTAATTCAGATAGTCCCACTGTAGACTAATAACCTCCAGAATTACAAGATTATAAATGTGGGTTGTTCTAAGCTACTAAGCAATAATAGGAAACTAGTACTCTTGCCGGGAAGGTCCCATGGATGGAGGAGCCTGGTAGGCTGCAGTCCATGGGATCACTAGGAGTCAGACACAACTGAGCGACTTCACTTTCACGCATTGGAGAAGGAAATGGCAACCCACACCAGTATCCTTGCCTGGAGAATCCCAGGGCCGGGGGAGCCGGGTGGACTGACGTCTCTGGGGTCGCACAGAGTCGGACACGACTGAAGCGACTTAGCAGTAGCAGCAGCAGTCAGTTATTATGTTCAAAGTGTGTTATTAATAGACTGCATATTGTTGGATCATACTTTTCTTCCATTTTGCTAATCTTTGTCATTTAACTAAAATATTTAGACAATTGCATTTAACTTAATTATTCATATTTAAGGCTTATGTCTGCTATTTTTGTTACTTGTTTTCTCCATTCATTTCTCATTTTATCTTTTTTGCCTCCTGAGTACTGGTTGAAATTTTTAAAACATCCATTTTCCTTTATTTACAGTGCTTTTGAATCCATCACTTTGCATGATTTTCTTCAGTCATTGCTCTTGATATTATAAGACACATACCTAACTTATCATGATCTATTGGTACCAACATTTTACCCCTTGAGGTAAAGTACTAAAAGCTTACTTCTATTTAGGCCTGTTTATCTTTCCTACTTTTAAAATGGTTCAGCAACAATAGGAAACTAAGATGGGCTCAAACTTCATTTCACACGTGGCTGCTCAGATGGAAATTAAACTTTCTGGGTTCAAATTCTACCCTCCACATTTAATGTGCTACTTGACCTTGAGCAAGATCCTTTATCCCTCAAGCCTCAGTTTTCTCATCTATAAATTGGGAATGAACTAACAAACTACCCATTAAAACATTTCTGCTTATTTACAACATTTTCAAAATTGTTCTCATTTTCATTTTTTTCATATAATAGCTTTATTTTTTAGAACAGGTTCACAGCAAAATTAAGCAGAAGCTTCAATTCTCATATACTCCTTGCCCCCAAACACATATGAAAGAAAAGTGAAAGTGGAGTCACTCAGTCGTATCTGAGTCTTTGCCACCCCATGGACTTTAGCCTACCAGGCTCCTCCATCCATGGGATTTTCCAAGCAAGAGTACTGGAGTGGGTTTCCATAGACTCCCCTGTTATCAACATTCACCAGCACAGTGGTACATTTGTTACAGCTGATGAACACTGACACATCATATTCACCCAGAGTCCATAGTTTACATTAGGGTTCATTCTTGATGTTATAAATATATAATGGAAAATCAGGCTTCCCTGGTAGCTCAGCTGGTAACGAATCCACTTGCAGTGCAGGAGAACCCATTTCAATTCCTGGATTGGGAAGATCCCCTGGAGAAGGGATAGGCTACCCACTCCAGTATTCTTGGGCTTCCCTGGTGGCTCAGCAGGTAAATAACCACCTGCAATGCAGGAGACGTGGGTCCAATCCCTGGGTTGGTAAGGTCCCCTGGAGAAGGGCATTGCAACCCACTCCAGTATTGTTGCCTGGAGAATCCCCATGAACAGAGGAGCCTGGCGAGCTACATTCCACAGGGTCACAAAGAGTCAGACATGTCTGAGCAGCTAAGCACAGCACAGCACATTTATCCTTTCACTTACTGAAGGATATCATGATTGTTTCTAAGTTTGGGCAATTATGAATAAAGGTGCTATAAACATGTGTCCCTTGGACTGCAAGGGGATCAAACCAGTCAATCCTAACGGAAATCATTCCTGAATATTCACTGGAAGGACTGATCCTGAAGCTGAAGCTCCAATACTTTGGCCACCTGATGCAGAGAACCGACTCATTGGAAAAATCCCTGATGCTGGGAAAGATTAAAGGCTGGAGGAGAAGAGGACAACAGAGGATAAGTTTGTTGGATGGCATCACCAACTCGATGGACATGAGTTTGTGCAAGCTCCGGGAGTTGCAGCCTGGTGTGCTGCAATCTGTGGGGTCACAAAGAGTCAGATATGGCTGAGCAACTGAACTGAACTGGAACATATGTGTGAAGGTTTTTGTGTGGACAGGTATTTTCAAAACTTTCAGGTAATTACCAAGGAGCATGATTGCTGGACTGTGTGGTAAGAATCGGTTTAGTTTTGTAAGAAATTGTGCAGCTGTCTTCCAGGGTGGCTGTACCAGTTTACATATCACTAATATTGAATGAGAGTTCTATTGCTCCACATCCTCACCAGCATTTTGGTGTTAGTATTTTGGGTTACAGCCATTCTAATAGATGTGTAATTGTATCTTATTGTTTTAATTTGAATTTCCTTGATAAGAGATGGTGTGAAGCAACTTTTAGTATGATTATTTGCCATCTCTATAATTTTTCCCCCTTAACCTCATTTTCTTATTTTTTAAAATTAATTATTTTAATTGGAAGCTAATTATTTTACAATATTGTGGTGGTTTTTGCCATATATCGACATGAATCAGCCATGGATTTACATGTGTCCCTCATCCTGAACCCCCCTCCCTTTTCCCTCCCCACCCCATCTCTCTGGTTGTCCCAGAGCACTGGCTTTGAGTACCCTGCTTCATGCATCAAGCTTGCACTGGTCATCTTTTAACATGCAGTAATATACATGTTTCAGGGCTATTCTTTCAAATCATCCCACCCTCACCTTCTCCCACATAGTCCAAAAGTCTGTTCTTTATATCCATGTCTCTTTTGCTGTCTTGCATATAGGGTCATCGTTACCGTCTTTCTAAATTCCATATCTGTGCATTAATATACTGTATTGGTGTTTCTCTTTCTGACTTACTCCACTCTGTATAATAGGCTCCAGTTTCATCCACCTCATTAGAACTGACTCAGATGTGTTCTTTTTTATAGCTGAATAATCTTCCATTGTGTATATGTACCACAACTTCCTTATCCATTTGTCTGCCAATGGGCATCTAGGTTGCTTCCATGTCATAGCTATTGTAAACAGTGCTGCAATGAATATTGGGGTACATATATGTGACTCTCTGTGTTATCTTTTAGAAATTTTATTTTGTATTTTACATTCAGTTCTGTGATCTATTTTAAGTTAATTTTTGCGAGAAGTGTAAGGTCTTTGTGAAGATTCTTTTTTTTTTTTGCATATGGATGTCTGGTTTGTCCAGCATCATTTATAGAAAATTCAGCTTCATTAAAAAAAAAAATATTTCTCCTGTGTTCCTTATGACAGAAAATAGCAGTGCATCCTGGAAATACCAAGGAAGAAACCTGGAAGTTATCTTTGGTGCTATCTCCTTCCTATATCTGATGGATCACCAAGTTTTTAAATTACACCTCATCAATACTCTGTAAACATTACTTCAGCCTCACTGCAACTTTGTTGTTTCAGAGCCCTGGATATCGCTCATCTAGAATCTTGTGATAGACTACTGCCCAGTCTACCTGGCTGAGTCCCACCTTCCTCTCAGTTTATCTTCTTATTCCCATCAGAAGGATCTTTCTGAAAAGCAAACATGATCATCTCATTCTGGCTTAAATCTCCCCAGAAGCTCCTACTTCATTTATGATAAAATCCAAATTCCTTTTCCTGGCTTAAAAGGTTTATCCTGACTGAGTCTCACCCACCATCATCCCCTTCCCTCTCGCTGCACAGTCAGGACTTGTGAGCTGATGCCTGGAGATCACAGGAATGGGCTCTGCTCTCCCTGACTCTGAAACATCTGCTTTCTGCTGCTCCTTGTTTTGAAACACTCTGATCATCCACTTCCAAGTGTCTCTTGCAGAGTCTTGCAGGCATGGCTGAGGACAGCAGTTCCATCAGGTCTCACGAGGCTAAAATGAAATTATCCAGAGACATGTCCTGGAAACTCGAAGGGAGAATCCATTTCCTTGCCTTTTCCAGCTTTTTTTTTTTTTTTTTTTTAATTTTATTTTTTGGTTTTTGGCAGTGCTACACAGCATGTGGGATCTTAATTCCCCAACAGGAGATCAAACCCACATCCCCTGCATCTGAAGCATGGAGTTTTAACCACTGGAGCGCCAGGGAAGTCCCTCCGGCTTCTTTTTAAGTTGAGGAAGACTCCCTGGAGGAAGAAATGGCAACCCACTCCAGTATTCTTTCCTAGAGAATCCCATGGACAGAGGAGCCTGCCAGGCTACAGTCCATGGGGTCGCAAGAGTCGGACACAACTGAGCGACTAAGCACACACACACAGAAGCCCTTCTGCTATCCTTCTCTACTAATCTATGCTTTCCACTAGTGTGGCACTGATGGCTTACAATTGTGATGATCTCTTTTAAAAGCAATATTTCTTATGTTCATTGACTTGAGCCTTACTGTGACATATTACAAACTAAGGAAGAAAAGTAATATAGCGGATCCCTACCTGTGTGCTAAGCACCGAGACTAAATTTGTTGTTTAGCTGCAAAGTCGTGTCCAACTCTTGCAACCCCATGGACTGCCAGGTTCCTCTGTCCATTGAGTTTCCCAGGTAAGAATACTGGAGTAGGTTGCCATTTCCTTCTGCATGAGATTAAATATATGTTAATGATTTGCCGAACTTGTTTCAGATTTCTCTTTTTTCTCTTGTGAAATAAAAGGTAATGGCATAAGTAAAACTCTACCTCTTCCAAATCTTTCTCTACTTTCCCTCCCTATGAATAAACACAAGTAAAGTCTTTTTACTCCTCTGTTCCCTCACCAAACGTAAGGCAGAGAAGATGTGTGTCATTTCGCTGTGATCTCTCTATTGCCCTTGCTTAGCCCAGGGCTTGTCAGTAATGCTGGTTCAACAGCTGCCTGGATAAAAACTAGCCTTGGCTTGATTGTTCTTAACTTGCCAACCTCCAAAGCAGCTCTTTCCAATTTTCAAGGCAGCTCTACCTATCATTCTTATTTCAATGGAAATTTGCTCCTTCTTGGAGAAGGGCTGAGATTATGTTGGGGGCAGAAAGAAACAAAGGACAAAGCATGAATTTTGGAATCAAACTTCCTGGATACATGCCTTTCAGCAATTACTTAACCTCTCTGGATGTTTAATTTCCTCCCTTGTAAAAATGAGGTTAATAATACTCATTTAGCAGAGGTTTTGTGAGGATTAAATAAAATAACAAATGTGAATGTTCCCTGCAGGGTGGAATAGGTGCGCAACAGATGGTACTATTCCCATAAAAATAATTAAGTATTTTATCTTGTTTTTCTTTCTCAGACTTTTCCCCTCACAGGCTTTCCATTTTCTTTCTCCATTTCCAGGCCCACATGCATCACAGTTTCCTCCTTTCATTCCATTTCTCTGGACTGGAAGGGCACTCCACTCTGTACTGACCGACACGGTCCAAGTACTCTTCAAGATCCAGTGGTACCGAATCCTGGATCATCCAGCTTTCTTGTCCTTTTTACATCCTTCAGTGCGGGTCATAGATCCTTCAGCATCTATGATATTCTCTCTACCATGGCATCTGTGTTGGAATGGTCCTTCCCATTCTATCTGTAAGTTACTGGTCTCTATTATTTTCCACACTTCTCAGCACAAGCATGGGAGATGGTGTGACATGGACTCAACTTGCTTGAGTTCAACTCCTTGTTCTGCCTCTTGCTAACTATGTGATCTTGATGAAGTAGCTTCACTTTTTTAGACTTCTGTTTCCTCAGTTGTAATTTGAGGGAAAGAATGTCTACCTTATGACACAGTTCTGAGAATTAATAAACTCTGTCTACAAAGGATCTTGTACTGTGGTTCTCCCTAAGTGCTCAATAAATTGAGCACTGGCCATCATTTTGATTATTATCCATAAAATAATACAGTGCTATATGTCAATTATATCTCAATTTTAAAACAACTTCTGTGGTTTATTAATGTTAATGCTACTGCATTAGTTTCCTATTGCCACTGTTAACAAAGCACTGCAAACTTAGGGCTTAAAACTCACTTACTACAGTTCTAGAGGTCAGAAGTTCAAATTGGGTGTCACTGGGCTAAAAAGAGCATCTGCAAGACTGTGTCCTTCTGGAGGATCTGGGGAGAATCCGCCTCCTTGCCTCTTCCAGCTTCTAGAGTTTGTTCACATTCCTTGGCTCATGGCTCTCCATCACTCTGACCTCTGCTTTGGTCATCCCATCGCCTTCTCTGACTCTCCCTCCTCCCTCTTTCACTAAGAAGGACCTTTGTGAGTACTTTGGGCCCCACCCAGATCATCCAAGATCATCTCCCCTTCTCAGATTCTTCATCACATCCGCACAGTCCTTTTGCAGTATGGCTCAGCTGGTAAAGAATCTGCCGGCAGTGCAGGAGGCCCGGATTCGATCCCTGGGTGGGGAGATCCCCTGGAGAAGTGAATGGTGACCCACTCCAGTATTCTTATCTGGAGAACCCATGGACATCGAAGCCTGGAAGGCTACAGTCCAGGGGGTAACAAAAGAGTCGGAAATGACTGAGCAACTAACACTTTCGTTTTCCATATGTTCAAAAGTTCTGGGAATTACTACAAAGGCATCTTTGGGGGGCATTTCCATACCAATATGGTAAAACTTGCTCATTATTCAGCACACATGTACTCGTCACATTCTCTATGCCAGGCCTTCTTCTTTCAGTCCCTGGGATTGCAGATATATGAAAGCAGTATCTACTATTCACATGACTTTTAGTCTAGAGAAGACTAGAAGGCGGCGGATCTATCTTATAATGTATGTTTGTGTGTGTGTTAAGTCACATCAGTTGTGTCAGACTTTGTGTGAACCTGTGGATTGTAGCCTGCCAGGCTCCTCTGTCCACGAGATTCTCCAGGCAACAATACTGGAGTGGATTTCCATGGCCTCCTCCAGGGGACCTTCCTGACCCAGGGATTGAACCTGAGTTTCTATGTGTCCTGCATTAGCCGATGGATTCTTTACCACTAGTGTTACCTGAGATGACCCAGCTTATGATGGTATGTCCCAAAATGTGGAGGCAAAATGAGAATGTCTCGCATTTAACAGTTACCCAAAGCTTAGTGCTCTTTTGATCCATGTAGAGGCAGGAAACAGATGCAGTATATTGCTCGTTAGGTTATGCATACACTAGGCTTGGGTGTGTGAATACATGTCAATTAAGTTGAGATAGTCTTTGATAAAGAAGACATATGGTACATATGTACAATAGAATATTACTCAGCCATAAAAAGGAATGCGTTTGAGTCAGTTCTAGTGAGGTAGATGAACCTAGAGTCTGTTATACAGAGTGAAGTAAGCCAGAAAGAGAAAATTTTCATATATTAATGCATATGTTAGAAATCTAGAAAAATGGTACTGATGAACCTATTTGCAGTGCAGGAATAGAGATGCAGACATATAGAAAAGACTTTGGATACGTGAGGGGAAGAAAAGGATGGAAAAAATCGAGGGAGCGGCGTTGACACATATACACTACCATGTGTAACACAGCCGAGGGGAAGCTGCTGTGTGGGCACAGGGAGCTCACCCTGGCACTCTGTGACAACCTAGAGGGGTGAGATGGGTGGAGTTGGGGGGAGGTTCAGGAGGGAAGGGACGTATGTGTAACTTGTGGCTGATTCATGTTGTTGTGTGGCAGAAGCCAACACAATATTGTAAAGCAATTATCCTCCAACTAAAAAAAAATTTTTTTAATGGAGATAATCTTAAAATAGTTCTGTGTGTACATCTCAAGGATTTGGGACAGTGGTTTACTTTGGACATTGTCTATCCTGTAGAGTAAGCTTATTTCATTTACCTTATCACTCATTGCAATAAGCACACTGCTTCATTTTTGTTTTTTCATGTCTATGCTTTCAATTATTGATTGCCAGGATGACCAGGGACATCACTACATCCCATTCGCAGAAACGGAAGATGGAATATGAAGCGTGAGCACAGGCATGGGCAGCACCTGCCAGAATTCTTAGCAATGTGGACTGTGACTGGCAAAGCCAAACCAGGAAAAGAGAGCCTGCCAAAAACCCAAAAATAATATTGCCAAGGCTCAAGTCAATTATGTCTCATTTTGATACCTTTCTCAGAAATTTACCAAAAAATTCCTCTCTAGACCATATATTTCCTACCTAATAATTCTAACCCAAACTTTCTGTCCAAGTTTCTTTTCTCTTCTATAATCTTCCTCTTATGTGACTACTGAGAAGCAGGCTAATCACCCCAGAAGAACAGAAGCTAGAAAGGTTTTCCCTCTTTTCAAGTGCTTAACAGAATGCTACGTTTTCTCTTGGTTGGAGCCCGGGCTTGTTTGTATTTTGTCTACTTTAGCTCTGAAAGAACCAGAAATGGCTGGAGTGGCCTTCTAAAATGCAGTAAGTTCACTCTAGCTGTCCTTCTGTTTATTCATTATTTTAAAAGGTGAAATCTCTGTGAGTCACTTTGGTTTGTAGAGGTCATACAGCTCATTTTGTGAACGTTGCACTGACATTCTCTCATTCAACAATTATTTACTGGCTACCTACTGTGTGAAAGCCGGGTGCAGTGGGGCAGGAGGTTGGGAAGGGAATTCGCATTTCCTGAGCTCTGTGTGCGCTGGCGCTGTGACCTTTTGTGCACACTGTGCCAGGTCTCTTCAGTCACGTTCAATTCTTTGTAACCCATGAACGACAGGCCGCCAGACACCTCTGTCCATGGGGATTCTCCAAGCAGGAAGACTGGAGTGAGTTGCTGTGCCCTCCTCCAGGGGATCTTTCCAACCCAGGGGTCAAATCCACAAATTATTTAATTTGCCTAAGAAGTATAAGTCATTATACTCAAAGGTTTCAGTATGGCAGACAGGTCTCTTCTTCCAGGCCAGCTACAGTTGTCCAGCTACAGCGCTGCATGGAGAAGGTTCACGAGGCAGAGCTCAAGCATGATGGGAAAGCACGGTGAGATCAATGAATAATGACTTGTGTGAGAGGAGGGAGTGGTGACACAAATGCCATGTAAACTTCCAGTTACTCATTGAACTCTTACTGAATACCAACCATTTCTGAGCACCATGAAAGCACATGTGGATATAAATACAATACAAAGCAATGTGTGAGTAATGCCAGTGGAGAACTACAAACACATTGTACCGAAGAAATTGTAGAGGAAATGCTCTGGAGAGGTCAAGAAGTCATCAAAGAACAGCTGTTACATGAACTGAGCCTTGTGTATCAGTTAAAGATACAGCAGAGAAGCAAAACTACTATGACTGTTATGGAATAAGGAATTTATTATAGCAATTAGATGGTATGTAATTATGGGAGGATCTGGGGATGCAAAATCCAGAAAGAGGAGCTGGAAGATCAGAGGTCAAATCACTAACCAGTCTTCCTGAAACACTGGCACGGGTAGATAAGTAGGAATTGCAAGGGAACTCTGGAAAGCCAGGATAAATCTAGCCACTTAGATGGGACCACCAAGGGGATGATGGACAAGCCCAGGGAGATGGTTGACTTTGCATCTGGCGGTGGGTTGGGGAAGCTGGTGGTCATCAGGGCCAGCAGTGGAAACAAGACAAATCTGAACCTGCTAGCACCAGTTTTTGTCTCTTGTCACATCTAATAAGATATTGATCTTCCAAAATCCTTGCAAATTCTTTTCATCAGCTCTAACCTGGAACAGTGTGGATCACAATAAACTGTGGAGCATTCTGAAAGAGATGGGAATACTGGACCACCTGACCTGCCTCTTGAGAAACCTATATGCAGGTCAGGAAGCAACAGTTAGAACTGGACATGGAACAACCGACTGGTTCCAAATAGGAAAAGGAGTACATCAAGGCTGTGTATTCTCACCCTGCTTATTTAACTTATATGCAGAGTACATCATGAGAAATGCTGGGCTGGAGGAAGCACAAGCTGGAATCAAGATTTCTGGGAGAAATATCAATAATGCAGATATGCAGATGACACCACCTTTATGGCAGAAATTGAAGAGGAACTAAAAAGCCTCTTGATGAAAGTGAAAGAGGAGAGTGAAAAAGTTGGCTTAAAGCTCAACATTCAGAAAACTGAGATCATGGCATCTGCTTCCATCACTTCATGGGAAATAGATGGGGAAACAGTGGCTGAGTTTATTTTTGGGGGCTCCAAAATCACTGCAGATGGTGATTTCAGCCATGAAATTAAAAGACGCTTACTCCTTGGAAGAAAAGTTATGTCCAACCTAGATAGCATTTTCAAAAGCAGAGACATTACTTTGCCGACTAAGGTCCGTCTAGTCAAGGCTATGGTTTTTCCTGTGGTCATGTATGGATGTAAGAGTTGGACTGTGAAGAAGGGTGAGCGCCGAAGAATTGATGCTTTTGAAGTGTGGTGTTGGAGAAGACTCTTGAGAGTCCCTTGGACTGCAAGGAAATCCAACCAGTCCATTCTGAAGGAGATCAACCCTGGGATTTCTTTGGAAGGAATGATGCTAAGGCTGAAACTCCAGTACTTTGGCCACCTCATGCGAAGAGTTGACTCATTGGAAAAGACTCTGATGCTGGGAGGGATTGGGGGCAGGAGGAGAAGGGGACGACCGAGGATGAGATGGCTGGATGGTATCACGGACTCTATGGACGTGAGTCTGAGTGAACTCCAGGAGATGGTGATGGACAGGGAGGCCTGGCGTGCTGCGATTCATGGGGTCGCAAAGAGTCGGACACAACTGAGCGACTGTACTGAACTGAGTGTTAGTCACTCAGGCATGTCCACTTCTTCCCGACCCAGTGGACTGTAGCCCGCCAGGCTCCTGTGTGGGATTCTCCAGGCAAGAATACTACTAGAGTGGGCTGCCATTTCCTTCTCCAGGAGATCTTCCTGACCCAGGGATTGAACCAAGTTCTCCTGCATGGCAAGCAGATTCTTTACCACGTAAGCCACCTGTAGATGTATAGATACAAGGCGTGGGTATAGAAACAGACATAGAAAATATAGGGATATGTAAATATTCCATATATAGATCTGTACTTAAGTAGATGCATAAATAGATGAACGTGGTGGATGTCACTGTCCCTCTTCATAAACCCTAAAGTGCTGAGAAAGATTGTGACTGAAATTTGGTGGCGTTTCGCGGTCGTAATCTTTCTTTTCCTTTTTCTCTGTAGGTATTGGTGACTTCAGTGTGTGGGAATTCTCTGGAAATCCTGTCTACTTCTGCTGTTATGACTATTTTGCTGCAAACGATCCCACATCCATCCATGTCATCGTCTTCAGTCTAGAAGAGCCCTATGAGATTCAGCTGAATCAAGTGATTTTCTGGCTTAGTTTCCTGAAGTCTCTTGTCCCAGTGGAAGAACCGATAGGTGAGCCACGACACCGGCGGTGGGGCAGATGGCCCTTCCTCCTGACCTTGCTTCCCACTCACACCCAGGTCTGGCAGCTTGTGGCCAGCAAGCCACCCTTATACCTCCTTCCTATCAGGAGATTTCCACTCGGGAATCTTCCTAAGGCTCAGCTGTTGGTTTTGTTCTGCAAGGAGTTGTTTCATGACTGCATATTTCTGCCACAAAGAGTCAGTTCTGAACAATTCCTTGAGAGTCATTTCTCACTTTCTTTCTGTATTTCCGAGCTGTGGTCATTTCTGTTAGGTGCAAAGTGGGACACCTCATCTGACAGCTGCTGTGCCTTCAGCTAATGGGCATGTAATTAATAAACAGAACAAGCTCCCTTCATCCATCAAAAATGAAAGAAAGGGAACCATGTTAACTGAATATAGTATCTTAGCCTTATTCCTAGAGGAAAAGACAGCATGGAAAGACTTATTTTGTTCTTTCATACAAAAAAAAGAGGCAGCCTTCCCTGGTGAAATGTAAAACTCAGCAGTCAATTCTTTTCTTGAAAAGCATATAACAGCAAAATAAATTGGGCTAATTCACTTCAGGGTACCTCCACTTTTGCCCCCTCCTTTCTCATGTTTTCATTTTAAACACTGCCGTAAGCGAGAGGCTCTCTGCCGACGTGAACTGCAGGAGTTTCCATTCTGAGCCATTTCTGTGCTGTGCTGCATTCAGCAGCTGGCTCTGGTCTTGGAAAGGGCATCCCCCAGCCAGAGGTTAGATCTCCCCTCACCATGCAAACAAGGCCTACTTGGAGGAAGATCTGAGAAGCTGCGTCATGTTCTGTGGTCGCTTCTGGTCCACTTCTGAGCAGCCTTCCTTGAGGCCCAGGAAATAGGCTCATTCCATCGTTGGCCAGGCCTAGACCATCTAGTGACCTTGTAGGTCACTCCGATCAGCAGGCATAGGTTTGCAAGTCTGCAAGCAAAATGTACCAGTCTCGTCCACCTAGCGATGCACCCCAGACCAGAGGCCGAGCACCCCGCCTCACCTGGGCAGGGTGGAGGTTTACTCTCCACACCTGAGCAGTGTGAAATGGCTCGCTTTCTGCCCTCAGCCTTTGGCGGCAAGCTGAAGAACCCACTCCGAGTTGTCCTGGTGGCCACCCATGCTGACATTGTGAACCTTCCTCGTTCAGCTGGAGGCGAGTTTGGATATGACAAAGACACCTCGTTGCTGAAAGAGATCAGGAACAGGTAAGGTGGCTGCTGTATCTTCAGATAATGCAGCCAAAATCAGGTGACCCAGAGAGAGGGATGAAAGAACTGAAAGGTCTCTTTGGCTTGGCCGAAATTTTTATTGTATGTTTCACTGTTACCAAAGCCACCAATACACATAAACTGCCCAGAGGTAACTCTTTTTAGCTGTTTTATGCATTTTTTTTCAGCTTTACTGAGGTATAATTGACAAGTGAAATTGTAAGCTATTTAAACTATACAAAGTGGTAATACAATATATATATATATACACACACACACACACAATGTGAAAGGATTCTCTCCATCTCATTAATTAACATATCAGTCACCTCACATATTTATCTTTTTTGTGTATGAGGACATCAATCAGTATTTCTTAGAATGTAAGCTGCAACCTGCTAGTAGATCATAAACTTCATTTCAGAGGCCTGCAGTAGAATGTAGGTAAGAGGAACATGATAGGAAATATCAGAGTGCATTTTATGTCAAGTATTCTTGGAAAACTTTTTTGTTTCACTTAGGAATATGGATGTGCTTAGAATCACAGCGTAACAGTATCTATTTTTACTTAGTGTCTATCCCCCCAAAAAATTTTGAACCTACAGCTCTATTTAATATGCTAGTAATTTGAATTCTTGGTTTATCAACTCACACTTACCTGTTATCTTCCTGATATGAAAAACGGGGCTTCTACTAATACTTTTTTTTGAACTTTTTATTTTGTATTGGAGTGTAGCCGATTAACAATGTTGTTACAGTTTTCCGTGATCTACTAATACTTTAGATCTAAGGTGTTGTTTCATACTCATCCCTCTGTTCTCACTCCATCAGCTTCCACAACATCTCTTCTCCTGCCTGGTCAAATGAGTTCGTTAGGCCTCCCCTTTCCTGTGTCGAGGGAAGCTGTGTTCCCTAGTTTTGTGGAACCTGGGGCACCTGTCTGCACCTGGAGCAGGTGGTGTCCCCAGGCCTCCACACCAGGGTAACATTACAGAGTCCAGCCAACAGCAGGTGGAGGTGTGTCTCCGCAAGGCCACCAGCCCTTCCTTGCCCCCCACCAGCTCTTTGGACCAGCAGGAGCCTGGCCCTCTGTGGAAACAGCTGGGGAGACTGCGTCACTCTCAGGAGGCCACTGCTCTTCCCTTAGGTTTGGGAACGATCTTCACATTTCAAATAAGCTGTTTGTTCTGGATGCCGGGGCTTCCGGGTCTAAGGACATGAAGGTACTTCGAAATCACCTGCAAGAAATACGGAGCCAGATTGTTTCGGTGAGTATACCCGGGGAGGGCTGGCCCCAACCTTCAGCCGGACCATCCAGTGACCAGGGAGTTGGACTTCTTTGTGCCACTTTGTATGGTTCTCGTGGTTTGGTTTGGTTTTCACAGGACCCAGTACAAGGTGTCTACATGGCCACGTTTTTATCCTGTTGTTCTAGGATGAGCAAGAGTAGAGAAATGAGGAGATGGCCTTGAGAGGAAGAGTTGTTATAGGCAAGACAGACTACCTTAGAATGTATGAAATTCTGAGTTTTAGTGGTTTGTTTAAGAGTAAAATTGCTTCCTAAAAATTACAAAAGCAATTCAAAAGTGAGTAAACATATTGTGAAATATTTGGGAAATGCAGAAAAGTGGAAAAACAGTCACCAACAAAATTCACTGAAGAAAAATAGATGACCAAATGGAATGAGATGGTGTTCTTAGATGGCAAGATCTTAGGAAGTGTTTCATTTTCCCAAGTTATATAAACTTTGTATAGTTCTCATTAGGATCTGAATGGGATTGAGGACATGGGGTTTTTGTCTTAACATTTCAATAGAAGAATAAGTGAACATAAAGGCTGTACAATCAGTAAATAAATGGAATAGATTAGTGAGGGTAGAAATAGTTCAGAACATCTGCAGAAATTTAATAGAAAACAGAGATGTTATTTAAATTTAATGGGGAAATTTAATAAATGACCTGGCACAACTGGCTATTTGCCTGGAAGGAAATAAGGTTGAACTCCTACTCACTACCCAGCCCCAAAATAAACTGTAGGCAGATTAAAGCATTTAAGTGTAAAAAGCAGTATCTTGAATGGAAATGCAAGAGAATGTATTTTTAAAATACCTCGAGAGGTGTTCAAGAAAACTTTTAAACCAAGACAGAGAACCTCAGAAGTTTTCAAAGAAAATACACCAATATTTTGTTCAAATACATTGGACAATATAAAAGTTTAAAAAGTTTTTTCTGGCAAATAAATTCCATAAATGAAGTTAAAAGGTGACATGGACTGGGGAAAAAAATATTCTCAATGCTTCTGGTATATGAAAGATTACTATCCATAATATTCAAAAAGCTATCTGAAATGAGCAAATGTTCCAATGGAAAATGCTAAAAAAGAAAAAAAACAGTGCTCCAGGGACCGTTTCTATGTCTAAGCTCCAGTGTAACAAGGATATGGCTCTTACCCCCCTGCCTGGTAGAGGCCAGCTTCAGTTATAAGTTACTGTTTAGCTGATGGAAGTGACCTGTTTACAACACCAGGCTCCAGTTCCAGATGTGCTTTAGGGATTTTCAGGAACTCTCTCCTCTCTCATGAAGCCTGACCCCGACTTTCTGAAAGGGGGTGCACTATAGCATTCAGTGGGCAGGGAGTAAGTCTTGGAGGGCCTCAGAGAACCTGGTCACAGAACCCAGTGGGTGGCGATCAGGAACAGTGGTCTGTGAAGGGCTCAGCACCTGCCCACCAGGTGGGACAAGGGCCTATGGCCCCTGCAGAGTTTTGAGCTGAGGTGTGGCATATATCTGCTCCATATCCCTGCACCCCATAGCTCCTGAAATCAGGCAGATGCAACTCACCAAACCCACTGCTTTTAGCCCACTGCTTTAGAACGTTGTTGAATTTAGGGGGCATAAAAATGTGATTGGAAAAGGGACTGCCCAACAAATGATGCAGTGCAACGTTTGGCTTGCGAGAGGTTTAATTAGGAAGATGTGTTGATTATATGAGTCTGTAACATAGACTGATTTATTTAACCAAGTTAAGAGATGAAAAGCTCATTACAAGCCAATTACCAAGAATTAATCAAATTGGCTCTAATGGGAAGGACCCACCTGCCAATTTAAGAGATATAATAGACACAGGTTCAATCCCTGGGTTGGGAGGATCCCCTGGAGGTGGGCACACAACCCACTCCAGTATTCTTGCCTGGAGAATCCCATGGACAGAGGAGCCTGACAGGCTGCAGTTCATAGGGTCACACAGAGTCGGACACGACTGAAGTGACTTAACACGCATATACATCTCAACAGTAATCCTCAACGATACCTAATTTACTGGTAAAAACCCATCTAATGTTGATATAACAATACTTAACTCTCTTTTCCTGTCTCTTTGTTCATAAAGTGGTCATCCCCTGGCTGAAACCCTCACTCCAAGGGGGTGGGGGTACATCAGAAGTTGGTGCACCTTAGGTCACGGAGTCCACAGTTCCAGAACCATTACTGCAAAGCCTCACCATCTGTCCAACATGAGCAGAAATGAAAGCCTCTGTAAACTTGTAGATTTGTGAAATAGATTCTGCTTAAAAGCAAGTCTAAAAAAAGAACTGCCCCAGGCACCTAACACAGTGCTTTGCACATGGTAGTCATTCAGTGTTTGTTAAATAAAGCTATTAGTGTTGTTCAAATTTTTAAAAAAAGAACTGCCCCAGTACTTAGCCAAAAAAAGCATGAGTGCACCCAAATAATTCCATGCAGCAGCGCAGATGTGAGCAGCATCGTTTTTAATCCCGGCTCCCCCTGAGTCCCCACAGCAGTGCACTGACCTCCCCGTCCTGCATGTTCTAGGTCTGCCCTCCAATGACTCACCTGTGTGAAAAGATCATCTCCACTTTGCCCTCCTGGAGGAAGCTCAACGGCCCCAACCAGCTGATGTCACTGCAGCAGTTCGTGTACGACGTACAGGACCAGCTGAACCCCCTGGCCAGCGAGGCAGACCTCCGGCGCATCGCCCAGCAGCTCCACAGTGCTGGCGAGGTGAGAGCTCCAGCCGGGCAGGCATCTGGGAGGAGCCCCCCAGGATGCATTTCCAGCACCCGAAAGTGGGATGAGCTGGAGGGGCAGAGTGGCAGCTGCGCACTGCCCATGATGCCTCACAGGAAGGCTCGAGTGATTTCCTGAACTGTGATCCTCTACTCCCCTGTTCACCTTAAAAGTGCTATTTGTTGTTTTTTTGCTTTGCTTTGGTTGATTGGTTTTCTGGCTTCTCTTAGTTTGAGGGCAGAATTCCTGCTGCACTGGGTGACTGGGCCTCTCCTCCCTCTCCCCATTGCACCTGGTGCTTAGCTGTGATTCCTGCAGCTCAGGTGACTGCTCTCCATGAGGCGTGTCAGCCACACACAGACCTAGTGGGTTCACAGACAGTCAAGAAATGGCAGTGATGTATCCTCAGGGAGATGACATCTGGAGACACTAAGATGTGGCAAGCAGTGGTCCCTAGAAATGATCAAGAAATAGAAATCTCTGTTTCTGGTTGTGTTACGTTCAGCACTGGGATGTAGTTTGGGAAGTCTGTTCTAATTGCTTCATATGCTGCCTGTCCCTCTAAAGGGGGTGTAGCCTTCACATGCGTCCATCTTGTGAAATCAGGAAACGGTATAAGCTAGTCTGGAACAAGAACAGTTCTGAACATGAAAACCCAGAAGCAGTTCAGAGAATTTTACAAACAAGAAGTTTGCCTCCCCATTCTCAGGGGCCACATTAGGCCCTTGGCCATGGATCATGAAGGCTTGAAATTCTAATTAAATCAAGAAGCCAGTGATCCTAAAAAACTAGAGCCTCAAGCAGTGATTGTGTCAATCTTTGAATCCCCATGAAACTACAGGCTAAATCCACTAGCCCCTCCAGGGGTACTTTAAATGATTGTCTCTAAGGATGGGAAAAATGAAGGACCAAAGCTTACCTTATAGTGCTAGATATAAACATATATATTTTAACCATAATAATAAGCTCACTCTTTTTAATAATGTATTCCCTTGCCTTCTGGCATTTGACCAGCAACTTTCTAACTGGTCGATTCAGCAATTCATCTCTCCTTGCTCTTGAGACTTTAATAAGTAATGAAGGTAAAAAGAAAAGAAGGTAAATCTGAATCAGGATGCCCTACTCTGGCTGCCAAACCCTCTCCAGTACTGTTCTGCTCTCTAGAAAATAATCTAAGGATCTTAGTCGCCTCCAATAAGGCACAGTGTATCTGTCTGTCTTCTGTGACCCTGAGGAGATAGTTATGTCTAGGACTAAATTGCAGACAGTATTCTACCAAAGTGAAAGTGAAAGTCGCTAAGTTGTATCCAACTTTTTGCAATCCCATGGATAGTCCACGGAATTCTCTAGGTCAGAACACTGAAGTAGGTAGCCTATCCCTTCTCCAGCGGATCTTCCTGACCCAGGAATTGAACCAGAGTCTCATGTATTGCAGGCGGATTATTAACCAACTGAGGAATTGGGGAAGCCCATTCTACTAAATGCCTTATTACAAACTAAAAGAAACTGTTCTGCATTCCAGAAATGTCTCAAGTTTGAACAGAGGGCGTCTCAAAGACTTAAGACTATGGGGAGAAAAGTGGGGCTTCTCTGGTGGCTCAGATGGTAAAGAATCTGCCTGCAACCCAGGAGACCTAGGTTTGATCCCTGGATCGGGAAGATCCCCTGGAGAAGGGAATGGCTACCCACTCCAGTATTCTTGCCTGGAGAATTACAGGCAAGGACAGAGGATATAGTCTGTGGGGTCGCAAAGAGCTGGACATGACTGAGTAACACTCTCTTTCACTTTTCATGGGGAGAAAAGCACTCCCAGTGCAAACAGGTCTCAGCTTCCATGTGAGATCACTGATCTTTGTAGAACTAACCCAGGACAGAGAGGCAGGGAAGGAGGGGTAAGTGCCAAAAGGGAGAAACTTGCTTCTGTTTGTGTGTATGTGTGTCATTTTTTTTTCCTAACTTCTGCTTTTTAAAGAAATGAATATGAGAGGAAAAGCTGAAGTCCCCTTTGGCCATCACCTCTCGTCTCTTCCTCCCTTTCCTCTCCAGGGCCAGCCACTGTGGTAGCATATCTTTCCAGAACAGTCTAATATAACATTCTGAATCTTTTTTGAAAAATTTCAAGCCTTCAGAGAAGTTGCAAGAATAGTAGGATGTATCCTCATATCCTCCAAACCTAATTTAACTAGCCGTTTATGCTTTGCTAAATTTACTTTGTCTCTTTTCTGTTTATTTGCTTTGCAAACACCATGACCTCTCACCTCTAAATAATTTAGCTCGCATCTGCTAAGGAGGACTTTCTCCCACATAACCATAATATAATTGATTATCATATCCTGAAAACACAACATTGATATAATACTATGGTTGAATTTATAGTCCTCTTTCAAGTATTTGCCACTTGTCCCAGTATTTTCTTTTATAGCTAATTTTATCCACTTGTGTATTTATTTTGGGATTCAGAATCCAGTCAAAAATCACCCATTGCATTTGGCTTCTGTCTCTCAGGAGCTCTCTTATTGCATTGGCCTTTTATAATAAGAGTCAAAGGTAGTCTTTTCAGAATCTCCCTTATGACATTGCCAAGCTGGTATTTCGTGGCTCAGTTTTGATTTTGAGACCCCTCCATATGAATGTCCTGGGTCGTTCCTTATAGCATCTGCACAGATTTCATCCCTGCTCAGGCCGGTCAGTGGTCTGAGCAGCTGGGTTATCTGGCCCTTTATGTTCCTAACGCATGACTTCCCCTTGACCCCTCGGACAGATCAACATCATGCAGAGCGAAACCGTCCAGGACGTGCTGCTCCTGGATCCCCGCTGGCTGTGCACCAACGTTCTGGGGAAGCTGCTCTCTGTGGAGACCCCGCGGGCCCTGCACCATTACCGCGGCCGCTACACCATGGAGGACGTCCAGCGCCTGGTGCCCGACAGCGACGTGGAGGAGCTGCTGCAGATCCTGGATGCCATGGACATCTGTGCGCGGGACCTGAGCAGCGGGACCATGGTGGACATCCCCGCCCTGATCAAGACTGACAACCTGCACCGCTCCTGGACGGACGAGGAGGATGAGGTGCGGGTCTACGGCGGCGTGCGCGTCGTCCCGGTGGAGCACCTCACCCCCTTCCCCTGCGGCATCTTCCACAAGGTGCAGGTGAACCTGTGCCGGTGGATCCACCAGCAGAGCGCCGAGGGAGACGCGGACATCCGCCTGTGGGTGAACGGCTGCAAGATCGCCAACCGCGGGGCCGAGCTGCTGGTGCTGCTGGTCAACCACGGCCAGGGCATAGAGGTGCAGGTGCGTGGACTGGAGACGGAGAAGATCAAGTGCTGCTTCCTGCTGGACTCGGTGTGCAGCACCATCGAGAACGTGATGGCCACCACGCTGCCCGGGCTGCTGACCGTGAAGCACTACCTGAGCCCCCAGCAGCTGCGAGAGCACCACGAGCCCGTCATGATCTACCAGCCACGGGACTTCTTCCGGGCGCAGACCCTCAAGGAGACCGCCCTGACCAACACCATGGGCGGGTACAAGGAGAGCTTCAGCAGCATCATGTGCTTCGGCTGCCACGACGTCTACTCGCAGGCCAGCCTGGGCATGGACATCCACGCGTCAGACCTGAACCTCCTGACCCGGAGGAAGCTCAGTCGCCTGCTGGACCCGCCCGACCCCATGGGGAAGGACTGGTGCCTCCTTGCCATGAACTTGGGCCTCCCCGACCTTGTGGCCAAGTACAACACCAATAACGGGTCTCCCAAGGAGTTCCTCCCGAGCCCAGTCCACGCCCTGCTCCGAGAATGGACTTCCTACCCCGAGAGCACTGTCGGCATCCTCATGTCCAAACTGCGGGAGCTGGGGCGTCGGGACGCAGCGGACTTCCTGCTGAAGGCGTCCTCTGTGTTCAAAATCAACCTCGACGGCAACGGCCAGGAGGCCTACGCCTCAAGCTGCAACAGTGGCACATCTTACAATTCCATTAGCTCGGTCGTGTCCCGGTGAGGGCAGCCTTTGGCTTGGGCAGGGTCTCTCCCAACTGCAGGGGCAAGAGGGACACAGCCCATCTTTCCCACCAGAGATCCTGGCGCGTTCCTTCCTACGCCCACATCCTGAAGGACGCCCCCTCCTCCCCGCCTCACCTATTTCTCTGCCACTACCTCCCTCCTCTCACACATTCCCTGGTGTGTGAATGAATGGTCTTTCTAGTTCAAGAGCAGACCCTATCCTTTAAAGCTTTGGCCATTTGAAAAGCTAGCCACCCTCCACCTCTCATCCTCTAGTACCTTGCTTCTTAATGATAATTTTACTGGAATTCCTAACTTTTCAATGAAATTTTTTTAAACTGTTATATTAAATGTCCTTTTTAAAAAAAAAGTGCACATTTATCCAAGATGTGTATTTCTTATACTCTTTTCTTTGTTATATCATGTCCTCAGCTTATCTCTTTTATATTTGTAGGAAAAACTCCCATGTAAGGAATCCCACTGTATGATTTATAAACAGACAATATGTGAGTGCCTTTTGCAGAAGAGGGTGTGTTTGAAATCATCCAAGTCAGCCCGAAGCTGTCGAGAAAGAAACACTCCCTCTCTGTCTCTTGCTGTATGCTGATCATCGCCAGAGATGCTTCACCCGAGGGTTTTTTGGTTACTGGTTTTTTTTTTTTGGAAACTTCTGTGTTTCCTTTGGCAAGGAAAGGGGAGAAAGAAACCTCCTCTAGAGCAATTCCATGGCCAGTGTTGTAACTACAAGACATGTTCGTGTTTGCTTTTGTTTCAACGTCAGTGTGAACGTTCACGTGGAACCTGCAGGCTGTCATGCTTCTTCATCCCCTGTCGTCTCAGGTAGAAGGTTGACAAGGTCATAGGGAGCCAAGACCTGTGTGAGAATTCAGAAGACCCCGACTCATGATTTGTGGCAGCTTGTTGTCATTGTGCATAGCAGACGGTTCTCCACATCTAGATCCTGGTTTGAAAACTTCCTGTACTTGAAGTCGCAAAAGGAAAATAAAGGAAGCAAGTTTTCTTGCAGTGATTTTGAATTGTGATGGAGTTTTAAATTGAAATAAGGGAACGTGTCCTAATTCTTCTGTCCTGAGAAGCATGTAATTTTAATATTATATCATATGTATATATATATATGCAGTATGTATATACATATATATTAATACAGGTATTTTTACTTAATCTTTAAGATGTAGTAAAAAAAAGTTTTCTTTTTTGTTCTTTTTTTCTTTTCCCTTTTTTTTTTTTTTATAAATAAACTGTTGCTTGTTGCATTAGCTTGTTGGTCTTTAATTCAAAAAGGATTCTTTTTGTCATATTTTCATTTGTCAGTATCCCACCTCGTGGGACCAGCCAGTCCAGAAAGTGATTAAACCTAATCTCTTAGGGCTGGAAGTCAACAGCAGTTTATTAGGTGCTTAATTATTACTGAAGTTGGGAATGGTGTGGAAAAGAAGAAAGAGCTTGGATGATGTCACATGTGTTTTTGCTTTAAAGAAAAGAAGTTCTTTCCATTTCTTTGGGTGAGCCCCAAAACCAAATTGTATCATTTGGTTCTCAGCTATGGGGAAACAGGAAGCTTTCTATTTCTGTACAAAGGTAGAGAGACCAGTGCCCTACAGAAGCAAGAGAAAACTTACTACAAAAGATACATACCAATACAATATTGTAAAGTAATTAACCTCCAATTAAAATAAATTTATATTAAAAATAAAAGACACATACCTGCCTGCCTTTACTTAGAGACCACACTGCCCCAGGCCATCAGGTTTAGTCCTGCATGATAGCTGTAACTGACAAAAACTCTAAGTGACAAAACCCATCTTTAGTAAAATCTCAAGACTTCTTAAAAAAAAAAAAAAAAAATGAGCAAAGAAAAAAAACTGGAAGGAAAAATACTACAATGGTGTGGCTGATGTTTTTCTGTGGTGGTGAAAGTAGAATTCATCTCTGTTTTGCCTAAATTGTCCTTAATAAACATGGTTTACTTTTATAGGGAGAAAATAAATTTTAATGGAGTAAAATTTAAAGCTACATATAGATATGTGTCAAAAGGATAGCACTGAAATTGAAATCACAGATGCCTTAGAGGAATAGAACCTTCCTTTATTTTTTTGGCCACACTCAGCTTACAGGAATTCAGTTTCCTGACAGGGGATTGAATTCAGGCAGTGAAATTTCAAAATCCTAACTGCTAGGCCACAAGAGAACTCCCAGAACCTCCTTTTCTTGTGTCAACTCCCTCCTGAATGTCAGCTCTGTTTCCTCCTGCTTCAAAAGTGCTTCACATCACAGGTTCTAGCACCAGGACATAGGACCCAGTAGGCAAGGGCTGTGTCTGGCTGCATCAGTAAGTAAAATCCCAGAGAAAGATTCTGACTGCTCAGCCTGGGTCATGGTCTGTCTCAGTGGTTGGAAAAGAGAGAGAGAGTCAAATGATTGGCCTGGCCCCGGGGACCCTGAGACAGTTTTGGGAAAGGAGCAATTTCCCCCAAGAAGGGAGTTCCGTCAGCAGGAGAAAGGGACAGAAGGAAGATGCTGGGTAAATAAAGCAGAGGCAGCAAACATCCCGCACGAGTCTTCATACTTTTGTTTTATGCAGGTGCCTGTTTCATACGATTATGGGGCCACCTAAGCTCCTAAATATTGAAGCCATACTTCAGAATCATTACTACCCAGAGTTTAAGGACCACTGAGCTCACTGCCTGGCCCTGGCAAGTGCTGTGGGGACATTCCAGGCGACATTTGGGGGTCTTCAGTGCCATGAACCCTAGCTAGGCTAGAACTATCGCAAAAGCCCTGCATTAATAGATGACTCTGCCTCCTACAGGAGGGAAGAAACCAAGCCATTCATAGCCTCCTGCGCCACAGTGAGAATCAAAGGTACAGGTTCTTAGGAGCCAGAAAGAAGCATTTCGTGGACCCTTTATTAGAGTTGCTGTAAAATGCATTTGGGCACATGTTCCTCATCCCCTGTGGTTTCTCTGGGGTGCCCAGGGTCTCCCTATGGACAGGAGCATCCTAATGACCCTAAGTCTCTAAGGCATGGGCTGGAGGGGACTTCTGGGAGTTCTGATTGTTTCAAAAATCTGGATCCCACACCTTTGAAAAGGAATCAGAATTCTGGGTAGTTTTTTTTGCACAAAGCAGTTTACAATTACTCTTACAGGATTCCCTGAAACCATAAAACTACCCTTGGCCCTTTCTGGGATTCCCTGATGGCTCACTGGATAAAGAACCCACCTGCCAATGCAAGAGATGCAGGTTCAGTGCCTGAGTTGGAAAGATCCCCTGGAGAAGGAAATGGCAACCCACTCCAGTCTTCTTGCCTGGGAAATCCCATGGACAGAAGAGCCTGTTGGTAAGTCCAAAGGGTTGCAAAGAGTCGGACTCGACTTAGCAACTAAACACTCTCCCTGGCCCTTTCCGTGTCGAGTCTCCACCAGTCTTTCTAAATCCTGCGGTGTGACCCCAGAAAAGCCATACCAAAGTGAAGAGCTGGGCCTGGCTACTCCTGCATCAACAGCACTAGATGCTAGCCAGGCTGTAAAACCGAAGGGTAGCCAAGAGATCTGAGTTAATAGGGGAAGACCTTCATTAAAAATAAAAGGTGAGCTGCAGTTTTGCAAGATGAAAAAAGTTCTGGAGATGCCAGTGGCACAGCAATATCAGTGTATTTACTGCCACCGCACTGTGCAGTTACAAGTGATTAAAATGAAAAAAAAAAAAGTTATATTTATTTTACCACAGTTTTTTAAGAACAGAGAAGAGAAAAAAGAAAGCTGGAACCTAAAAATACCCAGGTAACTAAAGTTTACTGAGTAATATACAAGACTACTCATGTGTTTAGTAATATATAAGACAACTCATGTGTTTGGTAATATTCAAGACTACTCACGTGTTTAGTGCAGCCCAGCAAAGCATGTGCCCCCCACTTTAGGGGGAAGGTGAAATTAAAAAATGAAAGATTGCCTTTTGAAGGATTTGATATTTGTTATTTAAAAAAAAAAAAAAAAAACCTGTAAAATGGTTATCATGGGAGGAAGAAGTGAGAATTTTGTTTGACTTCTTTTCTTTGTTTACTGTTAATTCTTTTTGTTGTTGAAAAGTTTGAATTAATTCTTGTGAAGGCGACAATAGTCTTTTCAGGACTTTGGATTCTTGAAGATTTAATCAGGCCCCGCTGTTCATGAGGATAAGGTGCTCTGATTCGTCATTCCCCAGATGTCTGTTGGGCACCTATTGCTATGAGGGGGTGACAGCCCCAGGCACACAGAGCCTGGTGAGTTGGCACTTGATTCCCAGGCTGGCCTTGGGGCTCAGCTCAGCTCTCTGAGGAATTTGCTCTCAGTTCAGTTCAGTCGCTCAGTCGTGTCTGACTCCTTGCAACCCCATGATCTACAGCACTCCAGGCCTCCCTGTCCATCACCAACTCCTGGAGTTCACCCAAACTCATGTCCATTGAGTCGGTGATGCCATCCAACCATCTCATGCTCTGTCGTCCCCTTCTCCTCCTGCCCTCAATCTTTTCCAGCATCAGGGTCTTTTCAAATGAGTCAGCTCTTCCCATCAGGTGGCCAAAGTATTGGAGTTTCAGCTTCAACATCAGTCCTTTCAATGAACACCCAGGACTGATCTCCTTTAGGATGAACTGGTTGGATCTCCTTGCAGTCCAAGGGACTTTCAAGAGTTTTCTCCAACACCACAGTTCAAAAGCATCAATTCTTCGCCTCTCAGCTTTCTTTCTAGTTCAACACTCACATCCATACATGACCACTGGGAAAACCATAGCCTTGACTAGACAGACTTTTGTTGACAAAGTAATGTCTGCTTTTTAATATGCTGTCTAGGTTGGTCATAACTTTCCTTCCAAGGAGTAAACATCTTTTAATTTCATGGCTGCAATCACCATCTGCAGTGATTTTGAAGCCCAAAAATTTGCTCTCAGGGGGCTATTTTCAGGGACTGTGACTGTGTTTGCAAGGCCACCTGAGGTGGAGGTCCATTTTATCATTGCAACCAAAGGTCATGTGTGGGTAAGAGGACTCAGCAGTTGCCAGGCAGGGGCCAGGTTAGGGCCAGCAACTTCTGTCCCTGCTGAACACCTGGTCAGGGAGGTGGCCCTGAAAAGGGATTTCAGGGAGTAGTCAGCCACTTCTTCCATCTGCATTTCTGGAAATGCGTGTGGTGGAGCAGGAAATGACCCAAGAAGGAAGCAGCTGCTCATCCTGGCGGAAACGCCTCAAACGGGTGCTTGTGTCTACTGTTCACAAGGCAATTCTCTGATGAAAAGAAATGTGTGGGGGTGGAGAGGAGGGCAGGAAAGAAGCTTCACAGATACTACAGCAGAGGTTTCCGTGGCATCGGACTCTGATGCTCGTCACTCTAGGGGCTAATGCTTGGTGAGGGTGGCCTGGCCAGGTGCCCAGGGCGGACACTAGCCCGTGGGGATCCTGTCGGCAGTACCGTGAAGGGACCGAGACAAGCTCCTAGTGAATAATATGTCTTGTCCCACTGAAATCACAGAATTTCACAATGAAAAGAGATCTTACAGATGGTGATTCAATCACACTCTTTGGAGGGAAAGTGTTTTAAAAGATTTAGACCAAATAGTGTGGTTCAATTAGTCACAATTTAGAGTAAGTGTTGGGCCCTCTGACCACAACTGGGGCCCTTTATACTCCTCTGCTAAGTGTTTATATTGTAATGTAGTATGTGTGTCATGAGTGCATGTGTATGTGAATAAATTGTGTGTGTATGTGTAAGTGTGCACAAGTGTATGTGTGTAATATATGTATACGTGTGCAGCATGTTCATGTGTCCATGCCTACATGTACCTGTGTGTACATGTGTCTAAGTGTACATGTGCTGTGCTGTGCTTAGTATCTGACTCTTTGCAACCCCATGGACTGTTGCCCACCAGGCTCCTCTGTCCATGGGGATTCTCCAGACAAGAATACTGGAGTGGGTTGCATGCCCTCTTCTAGGGGATCTTCCCAACCCAGGGATGGAACCCAGGTTTCCCAAACCCAGGTTCTTTACTGTCTGAACCAACAAGGAAGCCCACGATTACTGGAGTGGGTAGCCTATCCCTTCTCCAGCCAAAGTTCATGACCCAGGAATTGAACCGGAGTCTCCTGCATTGCAGGAAGATTCTTCAGCAGCTGAGCTACCAGGGAAACCCAAGTATATGTGTACATACATGTATAAGTTTGTGTATGAGTTTATGTATGTGTGTATATGTGTATAAATGTGTGTGTGTTGTGTATTGTGTGTAAGTGTGTGTATACGTTTCATGAGCAGCTATTCTGGGCAAGAGCCTCTATTCCTGCTAATTCAGCCTTGAGGGCCTATTTCCCACAGCCGGGGTGACTAACAGCATCACGAGAAGTTTCTCGCCCCATCCTTTGCCAACCTCCCACACCAGTGTGACCCTCTGGGGTTCTGCACAGCCCCCAGATTACATCACAGCCAGTGTTGATGACAAAGTTCCTGTCTTCCCAGAAGGGAGAGGCAATCACCCTAGAGGGAGGCCAGGGCTGTTTCCTCTAAATCATGGGATTCTGTGGCCAATTCTCGCCTGGTAAGGAGAAGCTCCTTTGCTGAAGGTAGCAAATCGTGCTATGCCGGCCTTCCCCGGGGCTCAACTGTGTCCTTCGGCTTTTGAGGCAATTCCATGCAATGGAAGTTGTTTTTTCCTTTCACTCTTTTTCTAGACATATTTTAATGGACATTAAGATGTACAATTTTATATGCTGCTCTTTTAAAAAATTGAAGTATAGTTGACATATTCTATCATTTAGTGTCTGGTGTACTTGCTTTTTCTTTGATGTAACATGACAGCTGTTTCAATGTTACTAGAAGCTCTTTGAAAACATTAGTTTTAATGGCTGCTTAATACTAAAATAGCATTGTCATATCCCAATTGGCCTCGCTGTTCCTTACCATGAAATACTCATGTCTTTTCCCCTCATTATAAGTAAAACTGGGACAAACATCTTTATGCATTTCCCCCCCTGCATTTTGGATTAGACATGAAACATTTGGGGTAGGGGTGAAGCTTTGTCACATGACAATTAAAAATCCAAGGTCAGAAGCATTTATTTCTGAGCAAAAAACCTGCATTCGTGTTGCACTCTGTCTGGATTTCTATTTTCCCAGAAAAATGTTATTTTACCTCTTAACTGTTAACACACCTTATGATGGTCTCTTATGACATTTTTGCTGCTTATAACAGCTTTTATAACATCATTCTTTCAGCAAGAATGGAAAGAAAATTCAATCTTTCCACCGAGAGATGAAATATTTCCTGCCGTATCAGCAAGCAAGGCTGTCACAGTCATCAGTGATTACAGCCTCCAGTGTGATCTGGGGAGCCTAAGGGCACTGGGGAAGGAGAATACCTGCCATCAGCCTCCATCAGACTGCAGCCACTCCCCACCTACGGTGAGCCCCAAGGAGCTCACGATGTGAAAACACAGGGTACTGGCCTCAGATAGCCGAGATGCATTTATGAAAGGAAAGACTTCCGCGAGTCCAGACTCTTGCAACTTCTATTCAGAGAAAAGTGTTAAATTCCTGAACTTGGGACGCTTGGTTTTCTTTAATTCACAAAAGTACTTTTGACCTTCAGACTACCTGCCCTTTGTTTCAAAACTTCTATATAACCTGACTCCTCGCCTCGCCTCCTAGGAGCAGTTCTCTCAGGGTTCTTGAGATGCTACCTCCGGACTTAAACACTAACAATTCCCTTTAAATAAAAGATAACTCTCAACTTTTAGGTTTTGTGTATCTTCTCAGTCAACATCACCATCATGAGACATGAAAATGATTAGTTAATAATTACAGCTACTGATTGTTTAGAAAATCTTCAGCTTCAAAATTCATTATTAGTAATGCCATATGGAGAAGGCAATGGCACCCCACTCCAGTACTCTTGCCTGGAAAATCCCATGGACGGAGGAGCCTGGTAGGCTGCAGTCCATGGCGTCGTGAAGAGTCGGACACAACTGAGTGACTTCACTTTCACTTTTCACTTTCATGCATTGGAGAAGGAAATGGTAACCCATTCCAGTATTCTTGCCTGGAGAATCCCAGGGACGGGGGAGCCTGGTGGGCTGCTGTCTATGGGGTCGCACAGAGTCGGACACGACAGAAGCAACTTAGCAGCAGCGGCAATGCCATATAAATTTTGAGAATTGTTTTCAAATCCAAGAAAATTCTATCAAGTATATATATGAGCTGTAGGATTTTCTGACATGCTGAGTTTTCTTATTTAGTAACTTATTTTATGTTCATTTAACTGTACACACTCACTAGCCAGTTGTCACTGTGGATGTCCTCCATCTGACTGAGTGTGCTGAGTTTCTGTGCACTTTCCTCACTGGGGAGGCAGCCTTCCTGGTACTCTGGTCTCTTCTATCTATGTGGCTCCCCAGCCATCCTACCCAAGAGTCCCAGTTCTCCAGTAGACACACATTGCTGACCCTGGGAGCCAGCTGTACCACTGGACCCCTATCCAACATATTGGAAAACTACGGGATGAACATCTCAGTCAAAACAAGCTGTAGGTAGTGAAGTTCCCCACTAAAGACTTACTTACTCAGACAGCACTCTGCCCCAGTGCAAAAATGTGAAGCTGTTATTTTGTAGAAGGTTCTAATCTGTAGATTTAGCTGACTGTTTCCTCCTCGTGATGTTTGACTTATCTCTCCATGAACTGGACAAAGGAAGACTAAAGCTTAGATTTGACTCTCATCCATCATTTAGCAAGAATGCGCATCCTGAAAATGAAAAATTAAAGTGAATTCTACTTCTCTCTGGTCCCAAAAGCTATAGCCTACAGCTTTTCCCCAATAAGTATTTGTTGTTTTACTGACTCTTGAACTCTGTGACATACTACTGTGTCAGTGTTTCCATGCTTTGGGAAATGCATGGACTAGTAAAATATCATAAAGGACATGGGCGCCTGACACTTTGTTTTGCAAAGTAAGACCACTTAGATACAATGACTACCAAATATTGTCACTAGTCCTTGACAAAAAAAAATATTAACGTTATAATGCCCCCCCCCCTCCAAAAACTAGGTAAGTTAGAGTCTTAGAATAAGGGACATTTCTTTCCACTGAATTTCCATTGAATCTAAGCATAGGGAGAGAAAAAACACCCAGTGGTCCTTATTTTCTCCATGTCATGAGACTAGTCACTAGTTGGTCATGGGCAGTGTGGCTTTAAAATTCATTGTTTTGTTGGTCTAGAAGGCTTTGTTCTTTGCTATATAGAGAAGTACATATAGAGCCCCACAGACTCCTTCCCATGAAGTATTTTATAGCCATTTGAGTTTATCCCCTGAAAACTATAAAACTCACCTACTGTTCTCTAGGCAAGGCCAGGTTTTAGGAGGCACAGAAATTCTAGCTGCTCTGGAAAGATCACAGGATCTCAGCATTAGGGGAAACCTGGAAGTCAGGAGGTTTGGCTAGGGCACGAGGCCGCCAGGAATGGCAAAGGTCAGTCAGTTTCTGCTCCAACAAGCCCCCAGGCTGAGGAACTGCAAAAGCTGGTGTTAATTCCTAAGTGTGCTAACACTCATCATTTTTGTTCTCTTTTGCCGATGTATACAAATCTTGATTCATCAACCAAAATAGCCACCTACGCATATTTTTTTTTTAAGTTATCACGCTGCTTGCTGACTTTCTATGTATCACGGGAGACAAGAAGACTTGAGTCAGGCCATCCTAGGTGCCGACTTCACTTCTCAGGAGACTTTGGGATTTGGAAGGATATTTTGTCTCTCTCTATAATAAAAACCTCTAGATTTCTACTGAATGTCATGAACTTAAAATCCTATTTTGGAAGTTAAAGCCTGAACATTTGACTCTTTTCTCTTTCATTTCTCCTTTAAAAACAAATTTTTTTTTTTAATTGAAAGATAGTTACTTTACAGAATTTTGTTGTTTTCTATCAAAACATGATACATGATACATCACCATGAATCAGCCGTAGGTATACATATATACCCTCGCATTTGAACCTCCCTCCCATTTCCTTCCCCATCCCACCCCTCTAGGTTGATACAAAGCCCCTGTTTGAGTTTCCTGAGTTATACAGCAAATTCCAATTGGCTATCTATTTTACATATAGTAATGTAAGTTTCCATGTTACTCTTTCCGTACATCTCACCCTTTCCTCCCCTTTCCCCATGTCCATAAAACTATTCTCGGTGTCTGTTTCTCCATTGCTGCCCTATAAATAAATTATTCAGTACCATTTTTCTAGATTCTGTATATGTGTTAGAATACGGTATATCTTTCTCTTTCTGACACACTTCACTCTGTATAATAGGTTTCTATGTTCATCTACCTCATCATAACTTACTCAAATGCGTTCCTTTTTAGGGCTGAGTCATATTCCATTGTGTATATGTATCACAAGTTCTTTATCCATTCATCTGTCAATGGATATTTGGTTGCTTCCACGTTCTAGCTATTGTAAATAGTGCTGCAATGAACAATTGGATACATGTGTCTTTTTCAACTTTGATTTCCTCAGGGTATATGCATAGGAGTGGGATTGCTGGGTCATATGGTGGTTTTATTCTAGTTTTTTAAGGAATCTCTATACCGTCTTTCATAGTGGCTGTATCAATTTACATTCCCACCAACAATGCAAGAGTGTTCGCTTTTCTCCATACCCTCTCCAGCATTTATTGCTTGTAGAATTTTTGATGATGGACGTTCTGACTGGTGTGAGGTGATATCTCATTGTAGTTTTGATTTGCATTTCTCTAATAATGAGCAGTGTTGAGCATCTTCTCATGTGTTTGTTAGCCATCTGTTTGTCTTCTTTGGAGAAATGTCTGTTGAGGTCTTTTTCCCACTTTTTGATTGGGTTGTTTGTTTTCCTGGCATTGAGTTGACTGAGCTGCTTGTATATTTTGGAAATTAATCTTTTAGCAGTTGTTTCATTTACTATTATATTTTCCCATTCTGTGGGTTGTCTTTTTGCCTTGCTTATAGTTTCCTTTGCTGTGTAAAAGCTTTTAAGTTTAATCAGATCCCACTTGTTTACTTTTGCTTTTATTTCCGTTACTCTAGGAGGTGAGTCATAGAGGATCTTGCTTTGATTTATGTCATCCAGTGTTCTGCCTGTGTTTTCCTCTAAGAATTTTAAAGTTTCTGGTCTTACATTTAGGTCTTTAATCCATTTTGAATTTATCTTTGTGTATGGTGTTAGGAAGTGTTCTAATTTCATTCTGTAATGTAGCTGTCCAGTTTTTCCAGCACCATTTATTGAAGAGGTTATCTTTGCCCCATTGTATATTCTTGCCTCCTTTGTCAAAAATAAGGTATCCATATGTGCATGGGTTTATTTCTGGGATTTCTATCTTGTTCCATTGGTCTATATATCTGCTTTTGTGTCTTGATGACTGTAGCTTTGTAGTATAATCTGAAGTCAGGAAGATTGATTCCTCCAGCTCCTTTCTTCTTTCTCAAGACTGCTTTGGGAGGAACAAGATGGAGGAGGAGTAGGTGGACGTGGAATACATCTCTCTCCAGATACATCAGGAATATACCTTCAGACACAGAAGTGCATGCAAAACACCAGATGAGAGCAGGCAGGAGTACCTGACCAGCAGAAAAGAATATATAGACCCACGCAAAACTCGGTAGCATGAAGGAACTAGTTATTCCTAGATATTTCATCCTTTTTGTTCCAATGGTGAATTGACTTGTGATTGACTCCTTAATTTCTCTAATTTTTCATTGTTAATATATAGAAATGCAAGTGATTTCTGTGTATTGATTTTGTATCCTGCAACTTTGCTAAATTCACTGATTAGTTCTAGTAATTTTCTGATACTATCTTTAGGATTTTCTATGTCCAGTATCATGTCATCTGCAAACAGTGAGAGATTTACTTCTTATTTTCCAATCTGGATTCCTTTTATTTCTTTTTCTTCTCTGATTGCTATAGCTAGGACTTCCAGAACTATGTTGAATAATAGTGGTGAAAGTGAACACCCTGTCTTGTTTCTAATCTTAGAGGGAATGCTTTCAGTTTCTCATCATTGAGAATAATGTTTGCTGTGAAAGTGAAGCCACTCAGTCATGTCTGACTCTTTGTGACCCCATGGACACCAGGCTCCTCCATCCATGGGATTTTCTAGGCAAGAGTACTGGAGTGGGTTGTCATTTCCTTCTCCAGGGAATCTTCCCAACCCGGGGATTGAACCCAGGTCTCCTGCATTGTATACAGATGCTTTTACCATCTGAGCCACCAGGAAAGTCCATAGGCTTATCATATATGGCCTTTACTATGTTAAGGTAGATTCCTTCTGTGTCCATTTTTTGGAGTTGTGATCATAAACGGGTACTGAAATTTGTCAAAGGCTTTTTCTGCATCTATTGAGATTATTATATGCTTTTTATCTTTCAATTTGTTAATGTGGTATATCACATTGATTGGTTTGCATACATTGAAGAATTCTTGCGTTCCTGGGATAAATCCAACTTGATCATGGTGTATGAGCTTTTTGATGTGTTGTTGAATTCTGTTGGCTAAAATTTTGTTAAGGATTTTTGCATCTATGTTCATCAATGATATTGGCCTATAGTTTTCTTTTTTTGTGTTGTCTTTGTCTGGTTTTGGTATCAGGCTAATGGTGGCCTCATAGAATGAGTTTGGAAGTGTTCCTTCCTCTGCAATTTTTTGAAAGAGTTTTAGAAGGATAGGCATTGGTTCTTCTCTAAATGTTTGATAGAATTCTCCTATGAAGCCATCTGGTCCTGGGCTTTTGTTTTTTGAGAGATTTTTGATCATAGCTTCAATTTCAGTGCTTATAATTGGATTGTTCATAATTTCTATTTCTTCCTGGTTCAGTCTTGGAAGATTGAACTTTTCTAAGAATCTGTCCATTTCTCCCAGATTATCCATTTTATTGCCTTGTAGTTGTTCATAATATCTCATATGATCCTTTGTGTTTCTGCAAGGTCTGTTTGTAACTTCTCCTTTTTCATTTCTAATTTTGTTGATTTGATTCTTCTCTCTTTTTTTCTTGATGAATCTGGCTAAAGGCTTGTCCATTTTGTTTATCTTCTCAAAGAATCAGCTTTTAGTTTTATTAATCTTTACTATTGTTTCTTTCATTTCTTTTTCATTTATTTCTGCTTGGATCTTTATGACTTCTTTCCTTCTACTAATTTTGGGGGTTTTTTGTTCTTCTTTTTCCAGTTATTTTAGGTGTCTATTTAATGTTTTTCTTGTTTCTTGAGATAGGATTGTATTGCATAAGCTTCCCTCTTAAGACTGCTTTTGCTGCATCCCATCGGTTTTGAGTTGTGTTTTCATTGTCTGTTTTTTTATTTCCCTTTTGATTTCTTCAGTAACCTGTTGGTTATTTATAAGAGTATTGTTTAATCTCCATGTGTTTGTTGTTTTTACATTTTTTTCTTGTAACTGATATCTAGTCTCATAGTGTTGTGGTCAGAGAAGATGCTTGATACAATTTCAATTTTCTTAAATTTACTGAGGTTTGATTTGTGACCCAAGATGTGGTCTATCCTAAAGAATGTTCCATGTGCACTTGAGAATAAAGTGTATTCTTCTGCGTTTGGATGGAATATTCTGAAGATATCAATGAGATCCATCTCATCTAATGTATCGTTTAAGACATGTTTCCTTATTAATTTTCTGTTTTGATGATCTGTCCATTGGTGTGAGTGGGGTGTTAAAGTCTCCTACTATTATTGTGTTACTGTCAATTTCTCCTTTTATGTCTGTTAGTGTTTGTCTTATGAATTGAGGTGCTTCTATGTTGGGTGCATAGATATTTACAATTGTTATAACTTCCTCTTAGACTGATCCCTTGATCATTATGTAGTGTCCATCCTTATCTCTCATAACCTTCTTTATTTTAAGGTCTATTTTGTATGGTATGGGGATTGTTACTCCAGCTTCCTTTTGCTTCCCATTTGCATGGAATATATTTTTCCATCCTCTCACTTTCAGTCTATATGTGTCTTTAGGTCTGAAGTGGGTTTCTTGTAGACAGCATGCATATAGGTCTTGTTTTTGTATCCATTCATCCAGTCTCTGTCTTTTGGCTGGAGCATTTAATTCATTTACATTTAAAGTAATTATGATATATATGTTCCTATTGCCATTTTCTTAATTGTTTGGGTTTGATCTTGTAGATCTTTTTCTTCTCTTGTATTTCTTGACTATATAAGTCCCTTTAACACTTGTTGTAAAGCTGGTTTGGTGGTACTGAATTCTCTAACTTTTGCTTATCTGAACAGCTTTTTATTTCTCCATCAATTTTGAATGAGATCCTTGCTGGGTACAGTAATCATGACTGTAGATTTTTCCCTTTCAGTACTTATATATGTCCTGCCATTCCCTTCTGGCCTGCAGAGTTTCTGCTGAAAGATCAGCTGTTAAGCTTATGGGGTTTCCCTTGTATGTTACTTGTTGCTTCTCCCTTGCTGCATTTAATATTCTTTCTTTGTGTTTAGTCTTTGTTAGTTTGATTACTATATGTCTTGGTGTTTCTCGTTGGGTTTATTCTGTATGGACTCTTTGTGCCTCTTAAACTTGACTATTTCCTTTTCCATGTTGGGGAAATTTTCAACTATAATCTCTTCAAAAATTTTCTCATACCCTTTCTTTTTCTCTTCTTCTGGGGCCCCTATAATTCTAATGTTGGTGCACTTGATATTGTCCCAGAGGTCTTTGAGACTATCCTCAGTTCTTTTCATTCTTTTTACTTTATTCTGCTCTTCAGAAGTTATTTCCACCATTTTATCTTCCAACTCACTGATTCGTTCTTCTGCTTCAGATATTCTGCTGTTGATTCCTTCTAGAGTATTTTTAATTTCAGTAAATGTGTTATTTGTCTCTGCATGTTTATTCTTTAATTCTTCTAGGTCTTTGTTAATTGATTCTTGCATTTTCTCCATTTTGCTTTCAAGGTTTTTGATCATCTTTACTATCATTATTCTGAATTGTTTTTCAGGTCGTTTGCCTATTTCCTCTTCTTTTATTTGGACTTCTGTGTTTCTAGTTTGTCACTTCATTTGTGTAGTATTTATCTACTTTTTCATTACTTTTTTTTAACTTATTATGTTTGAGGTCTCCTTTTCCCAGGCTTCAGGGTTGAATTCTTTTTTCCTTTTGGTTTCTGCCCTCCTAATGTTGGTCCAGTGATTTGTGTAAGCTTATAGGGTGAGATTTGTGCTGAGTTTTTGTTTATTTGTTTGTTTTTCCTCTGATGGGCAAGGCTGAGTGAGGTGGTACTCCTGTCTGCTGATGATTTGGTTTGTGTTTTTGTTTTGTTTGTTGTTTAGATGAGGCTTCCTGCACAGGGTGCTACTGGCAGTTGGGTGATACCTAATCTTATATTCCAGTGGTTTCCTTTGTGTGAATTCTCACTATCTGATACCCCCTAGGGTTACTTCTCTGGTAGTCTAGGAGCTGACTGTGGCTCAGATCATGAACTCCTTATTGCCAAATTCAGACTCAAATTGAAGAAAGTAGGGAAAGCTACTAGACCATTCAGGTATGACCTAAATCAAATCCCTTATGATTATACAGTGGAAGTGAGGAATAGATTTAAGGGCCTAGATCTGATAGAGTACCTGAAGAACTATGGAATGAGATTCGTGACATTGTACGGGAGACAGGGATCAAGACCATTCCCATGGAAAAGAAATGCAAAAAAGCAAAATGGCTGTCTGGGGAGGCCTTACAAATAGCTGTGAAAAGAAGAGAGGCGAAAAGCAAAGGAGACAAGGAAAGATATAAGCACCTGAATGCAGAGTTCCAAAGAATAGCAAGAAGAGATAAGAAAGCCTTCTTCAGCGATAAATGCAAAGAAATAGAGGAAAACAGAATGGGAAAGACTAGAGATCTCTTCAAGAAAATTAGAGATACCAAGGGAACATTTCTTGCAAGGATGGGCTCAATAAAGGACAGAAATGGTCTGGACCTAACAGAAGCAGAAGATATTAAGAAGAGGTGGCAAGAATACACGGAAGAACTGTACAAAAAAGATCTTCACGACCCAGATAATCATGATGATGTGATCACTAATCTAGAGCCAGACATCTTGGAATGTGAAGTCAAGTGGGCCTTAGAAAGCATCACTACGAACAAAGCTAGTGGAGGTGATGGAATCCCAGTTGAACTGTTTCAAATCCTGAAAGATGATGCTGTGAAAGTGCT
>SJYT01042665.1:902941-940602 GCA_006410635.1 Cephalophus harveyi
GAAACTCCAGTACTTTGGCCACCTCATGCGAAGAGTTGACTCATTGGAAAAGACTCTGATGCTGGGAGGGATTGGGGGCAGGAGGAGAAGGGGACGACCGAGGATGAGATGGCTGGATGGCATCACTGACTCGATGGATGTGAGTCTGAGTGATCTCCGAGAGATGGTGATGAACAGGGAGGCCTGGCGTGCTGCGATTCATGGGGTCGCAAAGAGTCGGACACGACTGAGCGACTGAACTGAACTGAACTGAACTGAGTCTAGGGTCTTGGAGTCACTGCTCCCACTCCAAAGGGTCAAGGCTTGATCTCTGGTCAGGAACGAAGATTTCACAAATGGTTTGTCTTGGCATTGAGTGAAATTAAAACAAATATCCAAAAACAAGAAACCAAAGGCAAACTCTAGATAAATGACGGTTATAAAGTCAGGCAAATAATAATTAAAATGATGGAATATACACATATACATATATACCCATGGCTAAAGTAGAAATCATTAAAAATAAATAAATAAGTAAAGTACAATAGATTGACCTGGCAAACAAAGGAAATCAAAAAGTATATTTACCAAACTAACTAAAGCACAAATTGGAGAACAAAACTAAAGCAAGGTGCCAAGTGGGGAATAAAGCAGTGAAAACAAAACTAACAAATATGTTGAGAGGAAAAGAAAGAAAGAATAGATATGCAAAGTTAAACAGGGGTAGATGAAGAAGATTTATATACATTAAAGATTAACTGCAAGGGGAAAAGAGCAGTAGGAAAGGCAAACAAAGGAATAAATGTGGGAAAATGTAATAGGTTGAAAAAAATTAAAAGTTAAAATTATATAAAAGAGAAAAAAGAAACAGAAGAAGAAAGAAAAAAGGGAAAAAAAGAGCAAAACTCCTCAAAACTGAAAAAGCCCAACATAGAGGCAGAGGTTTATAACAACAATAAAAAGTGTGACTGAATATACATATATACATATACATCCAAAAGCAAAATCAAAACAGTCCAACAAAAATAAAGTACAATAGATTGACCGGCAAAGGGAACCAAAAATTACGTCTACCAGAACTAACTAAAATACAAACTGAAAAACAAAATTAAAACAAGGTGCCAGTTGGGGGATAAAGCAAGGAAAATAAAACTAACAAATATGTTGAAAGAAAAGGAAAAAAAGAAAAGAAAAAAAGAATAGATATGCAAAGCTAAATAGAAGTAGATAAAGAAGATTTATACATATTAAAGATTAGCTGCAAGGGGAAAAGAGCAGCAGGAAAAGCAAACTAAGAAATAAATGTAGAAAAAACAATAATAGGTTTAAAAATTTTTTAAAAGAGAAAAAAACAAAAATAAAGGAGGAAAACTCCCCAGAACTGCAAAAGCTCAATGTAGAGGCAGAGGTTTTTAACAATAGTAAAAAATGTGACTGAGAATAAAAAGAAAAAAAGTTTAATTAAAGTTTAATTGGCATAGGGCCAATAAAATTGACAACTACAATGGGGGAGGGGGAAGAAAAAAAAATTCAAAAGTATCTACAGAACAAGTCAAAACATAAGAATAATAAAAGTTTTTCTTGAGTCACTGCTGTCAGAGTCCTTTCCCTCGCTGGGAGTCACAATCCACCTCACCTCCCAAAGTGAAAGTGAAGCCCCTCAGTCGTGTCTGACTCTTTGCGACCCCTTAGACTATAGCCTACTAGGCTCCTCCGTCCATGGGATTCTCCAGGCAAGAATACTGGAGTGGGTTGCCATTTCCTTGTCCAGGGGATCTTCTTGACCCAGGGATCAAACCCAGATCTCAGACATTGCAGGCAGAAGCTTTACCCTCTGAGCCACCAGGGAAGCCTTCACCTCCCTAGGATGCCCTCTAATACTGTGCTGATCTCTGGACCTGCTGTGGGGGCAGCTCAGATTCTAATCTGGTCTTACTCCTCTGTTTTCTTGCCTCCAATGTCCACAGCTATCAGAACTAGTGTGCTGTCTTTTGTGGGAGCTCTCAATGTCCTTTTATATATTCCATAGACACGGAGTCTGCCTAGTGGATTGCGTGAATTTAATCTGCAGCCTATATAGCTGGTGGGAAGGTTTGAGGTCTTCTTCCTTAGCCACACTGCCCCTGGGTTTCAACTGTGGTTTTATTTCCACCCCTGCATGTGGGTGGTTCACCAGGGTTTGCTCCTGAGGCTGCCCTGAAGGACTTGGGCCTACCCCAGTGAAAGCCAGATGTGGAGGTGGCAAAGCTGCTTGGGTCGCAGGGATTCTGGCAGCACCAGGTACTCAGGGGAGTTGGCGGCTAGGGCAGCAGGAAATACAATGCTCTAGAAGGGTATGGCAACCGGTATTGGCCAATACAGTATTCTTGCCTGGAGAACCTCCCTCCCTGACAGTGAAGCCTGGCAGGCCACAGTCTCAGTTCAGTTCAGTTGGGTCACAAAGAGTTGGACACAACCGAAGCAACCCTGCATGCATAGGTGCAAGACTTTTTTTGACTGTGGCAGCTCTGCCCCAGTGAGAAGGTGGTGCAACTGCTTGGCTTGCGGGGACCCTGGTGGTGCCAAGTGTGCAGGAACACAGACTGCCTCTGAAGAAGGAATTCATAGGGCCTGGACTCCATCTTAGGCCTGTTCATGCTGATCATGCTCGGCCACCTTTCCAATGGACTCTGAACTCTGTGTTTAGTGCCTATGAAAACAACAACAGAAGGATAAGACCCCCTCCAGACAGGGGAACCTTGAAGATCGTATCTAGGTTACTCATCGCCTAAGAGGAAACATACCCTAATCACCCCTTCCTCCAGACAGGCCATAAAGTTTTCTGTACCTATTGGAGTGTAACCTCGGGTTTATTGATTATTGGCTAATTGTCTGACTGAGCACGTGAGCACATAGCACATGAATGATGGGGTTATTGGAATTGTATTTTCCTTGGTTTATGTAAGTCTCAAGGAATTTGGAGTGGTGGGTTCAGACACATACACATGGGATATAAAAGATTTTCAAATGCTGGTTGGGGTCCTTGGCTAAGAGGAGACTCTGCCTTGGGCCCGCCGGTGTAATAAACTGCACTCCACTATCTGCATTGTCCTTCTGAGTGAGCTTGTTCCCCGCAGGAGTTATGGCCCTATCAAAGTCTTTTTTCGAGCCTCTTTTGCTAGCAATCAGAAGGCCTCTTTGGCCAGACTTCCTCCATATCTCCGCCCGTTCAGGCACTTAGAGGGCTTCCTTACCTCGGGTCCTTTTCTGTTGGTCAGTGCATCAGGCACATAGAGGCCCCCCCCTGTCTGGGGTCCTACTCTGTAGATTGGCACATCAGGCATTTGATGGGCCAGCCTCTTTATTGTTCAGCTGCCAATGCTGGCTGGAGAGAGAGGGGAGAGGGGCTATAGTGGTGGCTCCACCCCCATGCATGACTCAGCAGTGTTGCCTTGCTTCCAAGGCTGCCCGGTTTTCCCCCCACAGGCATTTCCCACCACAATCTCCTCCCTCACATCCCCTCGAGCCATCTCTTCACAGTCAACATCAGCCCTCACCCTGGGATTGCTCCACAGTCCCTCAACTCCAGCTCCCAGCCGCTGAGCCATCTGGGGTATGTATGGCTGCAGCAAGGACTGTCTGATTCTCATTCCATTTAGGCTGCCTCAGATCAGCTGTTTCACTCCCAGCCTTAAATGTTTCTCCTCTGACTCAGACAATTGCCCTGATGTGGGGATCGAATCCCTGCTTCAGTTCCCCCACCCGCCAAGGGCAGGTCCAATCCTACTAACATTCCTGTTTTTCCCCTTAGTTCCTTCATCCTACAGAGTTTTGCGTGGTTCTATGTATTCTTTTCCTCTGGTCAGGTACTCCTGTCTGCTCTCAGCTGGTGTTCTGCCTGCACTTCTGTGTCTGAAGATGTACTCCTGATGTATCCATGGAGAGAGATGTACTCCATGTCCGCCTACTCCTCTGCCATCTTGTTCTCTCCTCATTGCTCCTTTAATAATCCTAACACTTTCCAGTGAATGGCAACCTCTGGCTGAATCAAGGGAGGGTTACATATAAGAAAGTCAGTAAGAAATGAGCCTTATCATTTGTTCTCATCACAGCTGAAATTAAGGGACCAAGAGGAAAGAGGAATGAGAAGTTAGTGTTTAATGAGCACAGAGATTCAGTTTAAGATGATGAAAATGTTCCAGTAATGAATGTTAGTGATGGTTACACAATGACGCGAATGTACTAAATCAAAACCGGTTCAAATGGTGAATTTTGTTATGTACGTTTTACCACAATAAAAAAGAAAAAAAGGTTGCTTCCCAGTGAGCAGGTGAGTAAAGGAAGCTCTCTTGCTCCATCTCTCCAGGAGAACAAGACAGAAGTTGGAAACAGTGGTGGTGGGTGCTCTTACGAGGGCACTGGGGACCCCCTGAGAGACAGGTGGAAGCAACAAGACTCATCTACTGGTGCTATAGTTTGTGTGACAGACCAGCCTTGACTTTCTGCCTGCCCAAATTATCCTCGATTGTGAGTTCTTAGCAAGCAGGGGTGGAGGATTTTGTGTATTTTACACACAGCAGCCTACTACCCACCCAACTTGTGCAAACAGTAATGCACTTTGGGAACTGCTCATAGGTGCCTGTAAGAGGGGTTGTGGGGGGCCACATTTCACCACATTCAACTCAAGCCACATGCTCACAGCCTGTGGTTCTCATGTGTATAGGTAATCATTGGCACGAAGCCTTGACCATTCTAAAGATAGTATTTGGCACAGCCTGGACTGGATTTGTGCCTATACTGCTTAGATCCCTCTAAGTTCAGTGAATATTCCACAATACAAATTGTGGATCACCCATCAAGGACAGCTCCATTTTGCAACAGAAATGTATAGAACTTGGGGTGGAGGAGAGTGGGGCGTGGGAAGGGAGTTCACCAGCCAGGAAGCCTGAACCCAAGGCAGAACACATGTGCCTGATATACATCAAGGGTCCTAACTCACTAGAGAGACTGGCATGCTCTTCTTTATGTTTGTCGATCTTCACCCTTGTTAGTGTCTGAGTAGGACTATAAGTCGGAGAAGGCAGTGGCACCCCACTCCAGTACTCTTGCCTGGAAAATCCCATGGACGGAGGAGCCTGGTAGGCTGAAGTCCATGGGGTCGCTAAGAGTCGGGCACGACTGAGAGACTTCACTTTCATGCATTGGAGAAGGAAATGGCAACCCACTCCAGTGTTCTTGCCTGGAGAATCCCAGGGACGGGGGAGCCTGGTGGGCTGCCATCTATGCGGTCGCACAGAGTTGGACACGACTGAAGAGACCTAGCAGTAGCAGCAGCAGCAAGACTGTAAGTGAACTTGTATTCACTGAAATCATAAGACTAGCTTTAGAAGAAATTGCAAACTTAAACTCTCCAGATTTCATGCACCCTCTACACTTCCTTCCTTTTTCTAGGAACCACTTACCCCCTTTCAGATTCATCCATGATTGTAACCCTGCCATTGGAGCTAGTTATTCTCCCACACTGTTGAGAACTATCATATTCCTTTATTGTTAAAATATATCTGATTTGGACCATGCAAAACCTAGCCTCTTTCATTCTTCATGGAGCCACTCTTCCCTGGGATTGTGCAAAGGGCCTGAGGTCTCATGGGAAGTTTGTTTGGCCACCCTTGGTCATTCCAAGATGCAGGACCTGCCCCCTCCAAGCCAAGTCAGTGTATGGGAATTTTCTAGAGTCCACGATCAGCCTCGGTAGGATTTCCCTTTAAGTCAGAAGAGAATCACAGTACAGGACGCCCCTTCAGGAAATGTTTCAGGCAGTGACAGAGGGTTAGGGTCTAAGGTACCCAGAATGACCTTGTATAGGGCACTGGGAAGGGTGTGAGCTCTTGGTTGTGTTCCCCTACACTGTGAAAAAGTTCCTATTAACATAATTGTTTTGAATGATTTTTAACAACCATCAACCTTCAATCCAGGGCTGAGACAGCCCTGTGGCGCTGCATGCTGGCTTGTCTGAAGTTACATTGACTGTCAGTGGAGGAAGTCCCCACAGTTTATTCTTCTGTAAAATGGAGACAAGAGTTATTAGGGTGAGCAAATGCCATAACTCAAAGCAGCGTGTGCATGACTGAGCTATACATTCTGAGTTGTCTACTGATGTCAAGAGGTCAGTGGGATTTTGTGTACTTTTTCCCCCCACTTTGCTTATCTGTATTTTCTAACTTTTCCATAATGATTACTTGTGATTTAAACCCCCCCCAAAAAAAGGAAAAGAAGAAAAGGAAGAAACTACTGGGAGGACAATGGCCAATGTCCTGAAAATCCTTGTAAATAGTCACTACCAGGTTCCTCCATGAAAGCACTCATGGGAGGAAAGCAAGCTGTGTCAGGCTTACTGTCCCCCAGGATACACTCTAGGGAAATCATGACATTACTGCTTCTAAGCTAGATAACTGGTTTGGTTCATTGATCCACTTGGTAATGAAACATTCACATACTTTATATTTTTACAACAAACCAATGCTTTTTTATTAGATTATGAGTAGGTCAGGGCCTAGAGGCTAAAACTTAAATGTAGTGATTTGCTCATGTCAGCTCATAGGTCCAGTTTACCAGGATAATTTGGATCAGTCCACTAGAAGTCAAAGAAGTCATTTTGGACTTATTATCTTTCTGAGATTGTGCAAAAGAGGGGGAAGAATAGCAGCTTCCCCCATGGACCACAAGTCAGCCAGGTTCACTGAGGCAAGGGCTGGATTCAGCACTGCATTTTGCCAGAGATATGCCCACAATTAGCCTATGTCAGTGCTTCCTGCATATGTATATGGGGCTCAACAACCAAAGAAAAGCTGGGGAGAAGGCAGTGATGATGGAAGCTGCTTTGGCTGAGAAACTCCAGGGGCACAGTAGTTCTTTAGTTCTAAACCACAGGAACAAAGCACACCTGAATCAACGCGTGAAGATGGCGCCAGGAGAGTATTTGTGGCTCCAGGTGAATGCTTGTGTATCCCTAATCTTCTGTTCATCTCTGCTCTGTCCTAAGGCCTCAGGTATGTGACGGGCCTCAAGGGCTTGTCACATGTCCGATTATTTTTCTGTATTATCTGGGAACTCTAAAATCTTCAGTGATATATCTTGGGGTATGACCCCAACAAGAGCATTTTGACGGTATTGCTGTTGCTAAGTCACTTCAGTCGTGTCCGACTCTGTGACCCCATAGATGGCAGCCCACCAGGCTCCCCCGTCCCTGGAATTCTCCAGGCAAGAACACTGGAGTGGGTTGCCATTTCCTTCTCCAATGCATGAAAGTGAAAAGTGAAAGGAAAATCACTCAGTCATGTCTGACTCTTAGCGACCCCATGGACTGCAGCCTACCAGGCTCCTCCATCCATGGGATTTTCCAGGCAAGAGTACTGGAGTGGGGTGCCATTGCCTTCTCCATTTGATGGTATAAGGACATTCTTAAATTCCAAAACATCATTAAGAATAGCAGTAGCTATATGCTAAGCACTATGCAATTATCCTCTATAATCTTTACAATACCCCAAGAGGTGGGCATGTTTCATCTTCCCCCTTTGACAGATGAGAAAATGGACATTCTACAAAGTGAAGTGTGTTGCCCAAAGTTACAGAACTGTTAAGTGACAGAACCAAGACGTGAACTCAGACCTGTTTGATTTCAAAATCTGTGGCCTTCATTACTGCATTGTTTGTTTATTTGCTGATCATCTCTCTTTGCCCACCAAGCATTGTGTTCAACCCTCACTTGATATATGTGTCTGTGTCTGTTAGTTGCTCAGTTGTGTCCGACTCTTTGTGACCCCATGAACTATAGCCTGCCAGGCTCCTCCGTCCATGGGATTTTCCAGGCAAGAAAATGGGAGTAGGTTGCCATTTCCTTCTCCAGGGGATCTGATATGTACTAGGTCCTAAATAAATACTTGTTGAATGAGATAATGCTGTGCTTGTGTGCATGCATACTCAAGTCACTTCAGTTGTGTCAAACTCTTTGCAACTCTGTGGACTGTAGCCCGCCAGGCTCTTCTGTCTATGGGTTTCTTGAAGCACGAATGCTGGAGTGGTTTGCCGTTTCCTACTCTAGGGAATCTTTCTGACCTGAGGATTGAACCCATCCCCTGCATTGCAGGCGAGTTCTTTACCACTGAATCACTGGGGAAGCGAGAGAATTCTCTCTCCCCTCAAAATCTCATAAGCAGAGATAAAATGGTGGAATGGCAGGTCACTGGTTATTCAGAGTTTATGAAACTATCAGGGCCAGTTGCTGTGGCTCCAAAGAAGTCCAGTCAACTCTGGGGCTCCCTGGCACAGAAGCGGGAATATTTTGTTACATTGCAAAAACACTTCATGTCAAGACTTTTGTAGAATTTCTTTCCTTTTTTTAATATTCTACATGCTAGATCGATCAGCTCAAGCTGTTAGAAAGCTGGAAAATCTGAATTAAGTAGCAAACACGAACAAAACATTTTTCAGGAAGGGAAAACTAAATCTAGCCTCAATTGGGAAATTCTTCGCCCTAAATATTAAAGTCTCTAAACAATATGGCTAGCACTTCCCCCCACCACCAAAAACTAATGTCAGTTCTGCAGACTCATTTTCAATGAGATAAAATGACTTTTTCTGATACCCCTCACTAACTAGTCTTGCCTCACCTCTTTCTCTTTAGTCTAGAAAGGTGATCAAACATTGCCCTTTCCATCTGCACTCCTTCCTTCTCCACCCACCCACTTGCCTTTGCCCCTCTGTCCATCCAGTATATTTTCCCCTGGACACTCTGGCCCACACTCAGCAAATGTCTCTACTTCTTCCCCTCTCTTTCTCCTGAATGCCTTCTTTGTATTTTTTGAAAGTATAGACTTCTTTTTTTGTTTTTAATTTTTTTTAATAGGTGTATAATTGCTTTACAATGTTTTTTGGTTTCTGCTGTACAACATGAATCAGCCATATGTGTACATATATCCCCTTTCTTGAGCCTCTCTCCAACCCTTCCACCACCCCACCCCTCTAGGTCCTCACAGAGCACTGAGTTGAGCTCCTTTTGTTACAGCAGCTTCCCACTAGCTGTCTATTTTACACACGCTAGAGAGGAGCCTAGTGGGCTTCCGTCTATGGGGTCACACAGAGTCGGACACGACTGAAGTGACTCAGCAGCAGCAGCAGCAGTGTATATCTATAAAATAGATATGTCAGTGCTACTCTCTCAGTTCATATGGACTTCTTTTGAATGCTATCAATAAATACTAACTTCTTCTCAAGACTCAGTGTTCTTGAGCACCTGTAGTCAGGTTTCCAGGGAAAGCAAGCTGCTTCCCACCTCCCAGGAACACTCTGCTATGAAAGATGGTGTCTATGGTGCATCAAAGCCACTATGGGTCTTTTAAGGACATTTAGGAGAAGGAGTTACCAAGTCTTTTAGAAGGAGTTTTAGAAGGAGTTACCAAGGACTTTTAGAAGGATTTTTAATAGCAAAGGATGCAATGTTATCCATGGATTATTGATGAATATTTAGAAAGCTTCCTGAAGGTTTCTTTCAGTCACTCAGGATGAAACAGCTGAATCCCTAGGAGGCACAGATGAGAGAAGCCAGGCAAGAATGCGGAAGTGGGAGGCCCTGAAGAGGCCCTGCACACGCTGTGTCAGCTTGAGGAGGCCCAGCTTAATGCGTGAGGCAGCACGAGCAGCAGGGCCTGGCCCCACAGACCTGTCAGAAGAAAAAGAACTTGATCATCCTCCACAGGTCAGAGTTGTTGCTAATCTTAAATTAGAATTACAAGGTAGGGACTTCATTGGTGGTCCAGTAGCTAAGGCTCAACACTCCAAATGCAGGGGTTCTGGGTTCCAGCCTTGGTCCAGGAACTAGATCCAACTTGTCTAATGCTGGAGTGGTTTGCCGTTTCCTACTCTAGGGAATCTTTCTGACCTGAGGATTGAACCCATCCCCTGCATTGCAGGCGAGTTCTTTACCACTGAATCACTGGGGAAGCGAGAGAATTCTCTCTCCCCTCAAAATCTCATAAGCAGAGATAAAATGGTGGAATGGCAGGTCACTGGTTATTCAGAGTTTATGAAACTATCAGGGCCAGTTGCTGTGGCTCCAAAGAAGTCCAGTCAACTCTGGGGCTCCCTGGCACAGAAGCGGGAATATTTTGTTACATTGCAAAAACACTTCATGTCAAGACTTTTGTAGAATTTCTTTCCTTTTTTTAATATTCTACATGCTAGATCGATCAGCTCAAGCTGTTAGAAAGCTGGAAAATCTGAATTAAGTAGCAAACACGAACAAAACATTTTTCAGGAAAGGAAAACTAAATCTAGTCTCAATTGGGAAATTCTTCGCCCTAAATATTAAAGTCTCTAAACAATATGGCTAGCACTTCCCCCCCACCAAAAACTAATGTCAGTTCTGCAGACTCATTTTCAATGAGATAAAATGACTTTTTTCTGATACCCCTCACTAACCAGTCTTACCTCACCTCTTTCTCTTTAGTCTAGAAAGGTGATCGAACACTGCCCTTTCCATCTGCACTCCTTCTTTCTCCACCCACCCACTTGCCTTTGCCCCTCTGTCCATCCAGTATATTTTCCCCTGGACACTCTGGTCCACACTCAGCAAATGTCTCTACCTCTTCCCCTCTCTTTCTCCTGAATGCCTACCTTGTATTTCTTGAAAGTATAGACTTTGTTTTTTGTTTTTAATTTTAAAAAATAGGTGCATAATTGCTTTACAATGTTGTGTTGGTTTCTGCTGTACAACATGAATCAGCCATATGTGTATATATATCCCCTTTCTTGAGCCTCTCTCCAACCCTTCCACCACCCCACCCCTCTAGGTCCTCACAGAGCACTGAGTTGAGCTCCTTTTGTTACAGCAGCTTCCCACTAGCTGTCTATTTTACACACGCTAGAGAGGAGCCTAGTGGGCTTCCGTCTATGGGGTCACACAGAGTCGGACACGACTGAAGTGACTCAGCAGCAGCAGCAGCAGTGTATATCTATAAAATAGATATGTCAGTGCTACTCTCTCAGTTCATATGGACTTCTTTTGAATGCTATCAATAAATACTAACTTCTTCTCAAGACTCAGTGTTCTTGAGCACCTGTAGTCAGGTTTCCAGGGAAAGCAAGCTGCTTCCCACCTCCCAGGAACACTCTGCTATGAAAGATGGTGTCTATGGTGCATCAAAGCCACTATGGGTCTTTTAAGGACATTTAGGAGAAGGAGTTACCAAGTCTTTTAGAAGGAGTTTTAGAAGGAGTTACCAAGGACTTTTAGAAGGATTTTTAATAGCAAAGGATGCAATGTTATCCATGGATTATTGATGAATATTTAGAAAGCTTCCTGAAGGTTTCTTTCAGTCACTCAGGATGAAACAGCTGAATCCCTAGGAGGCACAGATGAGAGAAGCCAGGCAAGAATGCAGAAGTGGGAGGCCCTGCAGAGGCCCTGCACACGCTGTGTCAGCTTGAGGAGGCCCAGCTTAATGCGTGAGGCAGCACGAGCAGCAGGGCCTGGCCCCACAGACCTGTCAGAAGAAAAAGAACTTGATCATCCTCCACAGGTCAGAGTTGTTGCTAATCTTAAATTAGAATTACAAGGTAGGGACTTCATTGGTGGTCCAGTAGCTAAGGCTCAACACTCCAAATGCAGGGGTTCTGGGTTCCAGCCTTGGTCCAGGAACTAGATCCAACTTGTCACAGGTAAGACCCAGTGCAGCCAGATAAATAAAAATAAATATACATATATTTTTTAAAAGAATTGCAAGGTGCATTCCTGCCCCTTACTCCACTCAATTGCCCACAAATAGAAACTTTGAGTGGTGTTATTTGTCCTAAAACTTGTCAAATGGTTTCTCTGATTTCAAAGTTTGTTGAAAATGCTACCACATTCCCCAACTAATGAGTTATCCAATTCACTCTAGGGCATCAGTACTGCTTCCTCCGTAAGAGAGAGCAGATCTTCTGTCAGTGAGACCACATTCAAAGGTAACTAAAAGGATGATGTGGTGAGTGTCCCAGTGATTGTTGCTGTTCAGTCACTTGTCATTATTATTATCTCTTTATTATTAACCATAGCAATATAATAATAACCATAATAATATCTAACATTTGTTGCTGTTATTCAGTCACTCAGTCGTGTCCAACCCTTTGCAACCCCATGGGCTGCAGCATGCCAGGCCTCCCTGTCCTTCACCATCCCCCAGAGTTTGCTCAAACTAATGTTCATTTAGTTGGTGATGATGCCATCCAACCATGTCATCCTCTGTCATCCCCTTCTCCTCCTGCCCTCAATCCTTCCCAGCATCAGGGTCTTTTCCAATGAGTCGGCTCTTTGCATCAGGTGGCAAAAGTATTGGAACTTCAGCTTCAGCATCAGTCCTTCCAATGAATATTCAGGACTGATCTCCTTTAGGATGGACTGGTTGGATCTCCTTGCAGTCCAAGGGACTCTCAAGAGTCTTCTCCAACACCACAGTTCAAAAGCATCAATTCTTCGGCGCTCAGCCTTCTTTATTGGTCCCAGTGATAGTTTTAGGCAAGTTGGGGCTAGCCATGTGGGTTTCAGTTCCTCTGTCTAAACAAGGAATGTCCTGACAAAATTGGGAAGGGGTACTTCTCCTGGGCCTCCTGTCAAGGCTCTCTGGTGAGTAGGATAGTTTAAGGTGAAGGTCTTGTCCTTAACTGGCATTCCAGTTAAGAAGAGTTTGCTGCTACTGCACCGTGTTCTTGCTGGCAGTCTCTGTTACAGCACCCCCTCCACATGCCAGACATCGTGTCCAAGGCAAACAAAAGTTATGGTTATAAGAAATGAAGAATGCCACTTTTATTTCATAAGAGCACGAATCCAAATATCATAGTTTAATTGTATTCTGTGTTCTGACTGGTTCTCCAGGATAAGAACTCCTAAAAATCAGCTATTTTAGATTTCAAAAACTACTCTCTGATAAGCTAATGCTTTCCTATTCATTCCTCATATCTCAAAGAGAGGTAAATATACATTATCCAGTCCATTTTTTTCTAACATGTGTGAAAGAGAGAGGGGGACTTTCAATTCCATCTTAAAAAGCAAAAAATTGAGGCATGAAAACTGTTCCCATGTATTTCCTATGTGGGAGAATTCAGTTTTCATTTTCTTTTAATTAAGATATACTTTTGAGGTAAAATGTCTTCACCTCACAGATAGATGAGTTTTGATAAATGTATTCACTTGTGTGAACAACAGCAAACTCAAGATATGGAACATTTCAATCCAACAATCAAGGTCCACCATGCTCCAGTTCTAGTCAGTACCCTACCCTCTGTACCATCTGAGGCAATCTCTGCTCTGATTTATTTCACCAGATTGTTGTGGTTTAGTTGACAAGTCACGTCTGACTCTTTTGTAACCCCATGGACTATAGCCTACCAGCCTCCTCCATCCATGGGATTTCCAAGGCAAGACTACTGGAGCGGATTGCCATTTCTGGGACATCTTCCCAACCCAGGCATTGATTCCATGGCTCCTGCATTGGCAGGTGGATTCTTTAACACTGACCCACCAGGGAAGCCCTTCACCAGATTAGTTTGCAGTTTTTGAACTAAATAAATGCAGCCACACAGGATGCATTCCTGTATGTCTTGCTTTCTTTCACTCAGCATAATGTCTGTGACATTCAGGTATGATCACTAGACCACTCAGGTATGACCTAAATCAAGTCCCTTAGGATTATACAGTGCAAGTGACAAATAGATTCAAGGGATTATATCTGATAGACAGAGGCCTGAAGAACTATGGATGGAGTTTCATGACTTTGTACAGAGGCAGTGATCAAGACCATCCTCAAGGAAAAGAAATGCAAAAAGGCAAAATGGTTGTCTGAGGAGGCCTTACAAATGGCTGAGAAAACAAGAGAAGCTAAAGACAAAGGAGAAAAGGAAAGATATACTCATTTGAATGCAGAGTTTCAAAGAATAGCAAGGAAAGATAAGAACGCCTTCCTCAGTGATCAACGCAAAGAAATAGAGGAAAAGAACAGAATGGGAAAGACTAGAGATCTCTTCAAGAAAATTAGAGATACCAAGGGAATATTTCATGCAAAGATAGGCACAATAAAGGACAGAAATGGCATGGACCTAACAGAAGCAGAAGATATTAAGAAGTGGCGAGAATGCACAGAAGAAATATACAAAAAAGATCTTCACGATGGAGATAACCACAATGGTGTGATCACTCATTAGAGCCAGAAATCCTGGAATGTGAAGTCAAGTGGGACTTAGGAAGTATCACTACTAACAAAGCTAGTAGAGGTGATGGAATTCCAGTTGAGCTATTTCAAATCCTAAAAGATGATGCTGTGAAAGTGCTGCACTCTACGTGCTGGCAAATTTGGAAAACTCAGCAGTGGCCATAGGACTAGAAAAGGTCAGTTTTCATTCCAGTCCCAAAGAAAGGCAATGCCAAAGAGTGTTCAAGCTGCTGCACAATTGCACTCATCTCATGCACTGGCAAAGTAATGCTAAAAATTTTTCAAGACTTCAACAGTACTTGAACCGTGAACTTCCAGATGTTCAAGCTGGATTTAGAAAAGGCAGAGGAACCAGAGATCAAATTGCCAGGATCCACTGGATCATCAAAAAAGCAAGAGAGTTCCAGAGAAACATCTACTTCTGCTTTATTGACTACACCAAAGCGTTTGACTGTGTGAATCACAACAAATTGTGGAAAATTCTTCAAGAGATGGGAATACCAGACCACCTGTGAACTTCCAGATGTTCAAGCTGGATTTAGAAAAGGCAGAGGAACCAGAGATCAAATTGCCAGGATCCACTGGATCATCAAAAAAGCAAGAGAGTTCCAGAGAAACATCTACTTCTGCTTTATTGACTACACCAAAGCGTTTGACTGTGTGAATCACAACAAATTGTGGAAAATTCTTCAAGAGATGGGAATACCAGACCACCTTCTGAGGCTCCTGAGAAATCTGTATGCAGGTCAAGAAGCAATAGTAGAACTGGACATGGAAGAACAGACTGGTTCCAAACTGAGAAAGGAGTGCATCAAGGTTGTATATTGTCACCCTGCTTATCTAACTCATATGCAGAGTACATCACAGGAAATCCCAGGCTGGATGAAGCACAGTTTCAATTTCAGTTCAGTCGCTCAGTTGTGTCCGACTTTTTGCAACCCCATGGACCACAGCACACCAGGCCTCCCTGTCCTCAGCCAATTCCCGGAGTTTACCCAAACTCATGTACATTGAGTTGATGATGCCATCCAAACATCTCATGCTCTGTCATCCCCTTCTCCTCCTGCCCTCAATCTTTTCCAGCATCAGGGTCTTTTCAAATGAGTCAGCTCTTCCCATCAGGTGGCCAAAGTGCTGGAGTTTCAGCTTCAACATCTGTCCTTCCAATAAACACCCAAGACTGATTTCCTTTAAGATGGACTGGTTGGATCTCCTTGCAGTCCAAGGGACTCTCAAGAGTCTTCTCCAACACCACAGTTCAGAAGCATCAGTTTTTGGCACTCAGCTTTCTTTATAGTCCAACTCTCACATCCATACATGGCCACTGGAAAAACCATAGCCTTGACTAGATGGGCTTTTGTTGACAAAGTAGTGTCTCTGCTTTTGAATATGCAGTCTAGGTTGGTCATAACTTTCCTTCCAAGGAGTGAGCGTCTTTTAATTTCATGGCTGCAATCACCATCTGCAGTGATTTTGGAGCCCAAAAAAATAAAGTCAGCCCCTGTTTCCACTGTTTCTCCATCTATTTGCCATGAAGTGATGGGACTAGATGCCATGATCTTAATTTTCTGAATGTTGAGCTTTAAGCCAACTTTTTCAATCTCCTCTCTCACTGTCATCAAGAGGCTCTTCAATTCTTCTTCACTTTCTGCCATAAGGTGTCATCTGCATATCTGAGGTTATTGATATTTCTGCTGGCAATCTTGATTCCAGCTTGTGTTTCTTCCAGTCCAGCGTTTCTCATGATGTACTCTGCATTTAAAATAAATAAGCAGGGTGAAAATATACACCCTTGATGTACTCCTTTTCCTATTTGGAACCAGTCTGTTGTTCCATGTCCAGTTCTAACTGTTGCTTCCTGACCTGCTTACAGGTTTCTCAAGAGGCAGGTCAGGTGGTCTGGTATTCCCATCTCTTTCAGAATTTTCCACAGTTTATTGTGATCCACACAGTCAAAGGCTTTGGCATAGTCGAGAAAGCAGAAATAGATGTTTTTCTGGAACTCTCTTGCTTTTTCCATGATCCAGCAGATATTGGCAATTTGATCTCCAGTTCTGCTGCCTTTTCTAAAACCAGCTTGAACATCTGGAAGTCACGATTCATGTATTGCTGAAGCCTGGCATGGAGAATTTTCAGCATTACTTTACTAGTATGTGAGATGAGTGCAATTGTGCAGTAGTTTGGGCTTCCCTGGTGGTGCAGAGATTAAATTGTCTGCCTGCAATGTGGGAGACCTGGGTTCAATCCCTGGGTTGGGAAGATCCCCTGGAGAAGGAAATGGCAACCCACTCTAGTATTCTTGCCTGGAGAATCCCATGGACAGAGGAGCTTGGTGGGCTACAGTCCCCAGGTCACAAAGAGTCGGACACGACTGAGCGACTTCACTTTCACTTTCACTTTGAGCATTCTTTGACATTGCCCTTCTTTGTGATTGGAATGAAAACTGACCTTTTCCAGTCCTGTGGCCACTGCTGAGTTTTCCAAATTTGTACAAGCTGGAATCAAGATCGCTAAGAGAAATAGCAATAACCTCAGATATGCAGATGACATGACTGTTATGGCAGAAAGCAAAGAACTAAAGAGCCTCTTGATGAAAGTGAAAGAGCTGAGTGAAAAAGTTGGCTTAAAACTCAACATTCAGAAAACTAAGATCATGGCATCCAGTTCCATCATTTCATGGCAAATAGATGGGGAAACAGGGGCTGACTTTATTTTGGGGGGCTCCAAAATCACTGCAGATGGTGACTGCAGCCATGAAATTAAGACTCTTACTCCTTGGAAGGAAAGCTGTGATCAACCTAGACAGTATATTAAAAAGCAGAGACATTACTTTGCTGATAAAGGTCCATCTAGTCAAAGCTGTTGTTTTTCCAGTAGTCATGTCTGGATGTGAGAGTTGAACTATAAAGAAAGCTGAGCACCAAAGAATTGATGGTTTTGAACTGTGGTGTTGGAGAAGACTCATGAGAGTCCGTTGGACTGCAAGGAGATCCAACCAGTCAATCCTAAAAGAAATCAGTCCTGAATATTCTTTTGGAAGGACTGCCTTTGAAGCTGAAACTCCAATACTTTGGCCACCTCATGCGAAGGGTTGACTCATTTGAAAAGACCCTGATGCTGGGAAAGATTGAAGGCAGGAGAAGAAGTGGATGACAGAGGATGAGATGGTTGGATGGCATCACCAACTTGATGAACATGAATTTAAGCTCCACGAGTTGGTGATAGACATGTAAGCCTGGCATCCTGCAGTCCATGGGCTCACAAAGAGTCAGACATAACTGAACAATTGAACTGAACTGAAGTGAATGTCTGTAAGAGTCATCCATGTTGTTGCCTATATCAGAAGTTCTCTTCATTGCCGAATACTATTCCATTGTATGAATATGCCACAACCATTTATCCATTCTTCTGTTGACAGCCATTGGACTGTTTTTACCATTTGGTTATTATAAATTCAGCTATTGCTAACATTCTGGTCGTTGTTCAGTGCCATAGGCTTTCATTTCTTTCAGGTGAATACCTAAGAAGAATTGCCAGGTCTGGGGGAAAATGTATAATTGGATTTTATTTTAAAATGCCTATTTTCCAAAGTGGATATACCATTTTAAATCCTACTATCAATGTAAAACCCTTCCTATTTCTCTGTATCCTCACCAACATTTGGCAATTTTGGTAATTTTAATTTTAGCTATCTTAGTGGGCTTAAACTTGTATCTCTCTGTGGTTTTAATTTTTATTTCCCTCATCACTAATGATTTGGGATAACTTTGCATGTGTTTATTAGTCACTTTTAATCTTCTGAAAGTGTTCAGAAGGGAAAAAAAGCTTAACCTTTAATACACAATCCCGAAAATAATCACTTATCTATTATAGAGCAAACGTCTGCTAATGTTAGATAAGTGCAAGAGGATACCATGAGAAGAAGTTGATAATAATTCTATCTGCAACCTGGTCAGTTTTACCCTTTAGTCAAGGCTTCAGTACTCTTTGATATAGTACCAGAGTCCTTGACTACGATCCTGATGTACTGGCAGTACAAGCACCATGCCCTGCAAGTTTGTATTGGGAGGCCTTGGTCACTTAACTCCTTTCTTGCCAATGGGACCTTATGGTTTAAATATTAGCTTGACTTTTCACACTTCACTTCTAAGGCATCCCAGGTGGACCTGACAGTTTTTACCCAGTGGAGCACACCCAAAGTTCAACAGGTTTCCTTACAGTAGGAGCTCTCAGTCTGACCTCTTGCAATCTAGTAATACCTCTGGGTCCTGTCTCAAAATAATGCTTTCAAATGTCTACAATAAAATTACAAGGTGACTGGATATTGTAATATACCTATCAACATATAAAAATGGAAGTAGTAATAGGATCATACTCATACCTCCAGTTGGGTATCTCTTAAATGCTGTAATTTTGAAATCAGTTCAGTTCAGTTTAGTCACTCAGTCGTGTCTGACTCTTTGCGATCCCATAAGCTGCAGCACGCCAGGCCTCCCTGTCCTCAACCAACTCCCAGAGTCCACCCAAACCCATGTCCATTGAGTCAGTGATGCCATCCAACCATCTCATCCTCTATCATCCCCTTCTCCTCCTGCCTTCAATCTTTCCCAGCATCAGGGTCTTTTCAAATGAGTCAGCTCTTTGCATCAGGTGGCCAAAGTATTGGAGTTTCAGCTTCAACATCTGTCCTTCCAATGGACACCCAGGACTGATCTCCTTTAGGATGGACTGTTGGATCTCCTTGCAGTCCAACAGACTCTCACGAGTCGTCTCCAACACCACAGTTCAAAAGCATCAATTCTTCTATGCTCAGCTTTCTTTATAGTCCAACTCTCACATCCATACATGACCACTGGAAAAACCGTAGCCTTGACTAGATGGACCTTTGCTGACAAAGTAATGTCTCTGCATTTTAATATGCTGTCTAGGTTGGTCATAACTTTCCTTCCAAAGAGTAAGCATCTTTTAATTTCATGGCTGCAATCACCATCTGTAGTGATTTTGGAGCCCAGAAAAATAAAGTCAGCCACTGTTTCCACTGTTTCCCCATATTTCACTGTTTCCCCATATTTCACTATTTTGAAACAGTGACAGGCATAAACAACTTTATAAGATGTCTAGACCAACTGTGCTGTGATGTGACATATCTGATGTCTCAAGATGAACCAATCATGAGTATGGTGACATACATAGTTGAAAGGGAGGTTAACTTTTGGTCAAAGATTAGTGAATATACAGATGAACTCTCTTTCTCCCTATAAATTTATGGCATCTGCTTTGAATTGTGTCCCACCCAAATTCTGTTTAAGGTCTAACCCCTAACATGACTATTTGATATATGACTTTTAAGAGGTGAATGCATACTAAGTCACTTCAGTTGTGTCCGACTCTTTAAATGAGTTCCTAAATTCTAATCCAGTAGAGTTAGTGACCTTTTAAGAAGAAGGAGAGAAACAGATCTTTCTCTCTCTCTATCTCTCCCCATGCACCCAAATCAAGGAGGGGCCATATGAGGACACAGCAAGAAGGCAGTCATCTGCAAGCCAGGAAGAACACTCACACCAGAAATCTAATCAACCAGTGCTTTGATCTTGGACTTTCCAGCCCTCCAAAACTGTAAGAAATAAACTTCTGTTGTTTCAGCCCCCAGACTGTGGTGTTTTACTATGGCATCCTGAGCAGACTAGGACAGATGAGATGACTAAGGCAGCTTAAGACAGCCACATCCTACCAGCACCTTGTCTCTAGGTCTATAACTACACTCAATTGCCAGCACACTTCTAATGGTGAGGTACAAAGTACAACCCATGAGACAGTGTGCCACACTCCAAAAGAGCCACTTGACCTTTCTAACTGATGCACACAGAAATCTGGGGAACACATGTGGAAATGGAGACTAAAACTGGGGGGTAATGGTGGAAGGAACATAAAGTTGGGTCAGGATGAATTTATTGACATGGACTCACTAAGCAGAGATCCTGCATTTAATGTTTCAGCTCAGGAAGTCAGGAAGGGCTATCACAGTTTGATTATTTGCTTGACTGAATCATCAACCAAAAGGTGGCCTATTATGAAACTTGGAAATGCCAGCCTGCTTTGGCTTAATGTAGATGGAGGGATTCAGAGGCTTGGGGAGACTGGAAGGTTGCTTACAAACACTGGGAAGGATCTGGAAGACACACTTTGACCAAAACTATGAGAAATAAATTTGTGAGAGGCCAAGTGACAGCACTCAACCACCAAAGGCAAGGTAGACGTGGTTACCATAATGGACCTCAAAGTCAAAGCAGTAATCAAAATAGATGGACTCATGCAAGCCTGTGGTACTGACTGGTTGATCATGATGTTCCTAGAAGGGAAATAAACAGGAAACCTACCAAGTTCTTACTAAGCAGACAATTTCCATGTCAAGTGAACAAAAATTTAATCTGAATCATTGAACAGCTTTAATCAATCAATCAGTCCCCAGACTTGAGCCAGTTTGAAGACCCAGCACTCCTTGAATGAAGGGGAAGCCAGGTTCCCTTGAAGAAGGACCCTCATACACTATCAGAAATTTATACTGTTAACCTCTCCCAGCATTCTCCAAAGCGATTGATGGCTTTTGACCAATGGAACTGTATATTGGAAATAATCAGATCTCTCAGGGGCTACTGGACACTTATTCTGAACTGACACTAATTCCAGGAGACCTGAAATGTCACTGTGGAGCACCAATCTGAGCATAGGCTTATGGAAGACAGGTGTCCAGTGGAGATTTAGCTCAGGTGCCTCTCACAGAGGTCCTGGGGGTTCCCTAAACCCATTCTGTGGCTATTTCCCCAGCCCTGGAATACATAATTGGAATAGATATGGTCTGCTGTATATCTCCTGGAGGACTTGAGTATTCTTCCTAGAGAACCCCCATGGACAGAGGAGCCTGGTGGGCTAACGTCCATGGGGTCGCAAAGAGTCGGACATGACTGAGCAACTAAGCACAGCACAGCCGTATATCTGGCAGAATTCGCACACTGGTTCCTTACCTCTATGATGTGAGAAAGCCCAAGTGGAAGCCACAAGAATTGTCTATACCTAGGAAAATAGTAGACCAAAAGCAGTCCTGCATCTCTAGAGAGATTGGAGAGGTTAGGGCCACCATCAAGGTCTTGAAAAATGCAAGGGTGATGATTCTTACCACACTCCCATTCAGCTCTCCTATTTGACCCGTGCAGAAGGCAGATGGATCCTGGAGAATAAACGGGGATTATCACACGCTTAAACCAGGTGGTGACTTCAACTGCAGTGCCAGAGCAGATGAGATTTTATTGCTTGAGTACATTAACACATCCCCTGGTACTGGTATGCAGCTATCGATCTGGTCAAATGTGTTTTTCTCCATTTCTGTCAGTAAGACCAACCAGAAGCAGTCTGCTTTCAGCTCGCAAGGCCAGCAACATTCCTTCACTGTCTGTCTCAGGGGTATATCAAATCTCTAATACTGTATTATAATTCAGTCTGCATGGATTATTATTGCATTTCCCTTCCACAGTATATCATAGTGGTCCACTAAATTGCTGTCATTATGCTAATTGGACCTAATGAGTGAGAAGTAGCAATGATTCTAGGACTTATTGGTAAGACATTTATACATTAGAGGGTTGGAAATAAATCAGACCAAAATTCACTGAGGCCTTCAACCTCAGTTACATTTCTAGGGACCCAAATGGGGAAAGTCGAGATATCCCCTCTAAGGTAAAGAATAATTTGTTGCATCTACCCCTTCCTATATCCTAAAAAAAGATACAATGCTTCTTGAGTATCTTTTAATTTTGGAGCCAACATATTCCTCACTTGGATGTGTTACTCCAGTCCATTTACTGAGTGATCCAAAACACTTCTCATTTTTTTTTTAATTAATAAATTTATTTATTTACTTATTTTTGGTTGTGCTAGGTCTCTGTTGCTGTGCACAAGTTTTTTCTGGTTGTAACGAGCAGGGGCTACTCTTCATTGCGATACACAGTCTTCTGACTGTGGTAGCTTCTGTCATTGCGGAGCACAGGCTCTAGGCAGCTGTGCATCAGTAGTTGCAATGCAGGGGCTTAGTAGCTATGGTGCAAGGGCTTAGTTGCTCCGGCGGCATGTGGGATCTCCAACCAGGAATCGAACCCATGTACCCTACATTGGGAAGTGGATTCTTATCCACTGTACCCCCAGGGTAGTTGAGAGGGTAACAGGCAGGAACCAAGAGGCCCCCAAATGAGGAAATAGGCTGCAAGTGTCAGATGTTTTTTCTCTCTCTCTTAAACAGCAGGAGGAAACAAACTATAAGTGTCAGATTTTTTTCCCTTCTCTATACAAAATTTGGAGAAGGCGATGGCACCCCACTCCAGTACTCTTGCCTGGAAAATCCCATGGACAGAGGAGCCTGGTAGGCTGCGGTCCATGGGGTCGCGAAGAGTCGGACATGACTGAGCAACTTCCCTTTCACTTTTCACTTTCATGCATTGGAGAAGGAAATGGCAACCCACTCCAGTGTTCTTGCCTGGAGAATCCCAGGGACGGGGGAGCCTGGTGGGCTGCCGTCTATGGGGTCACAGATTCGACACGACTGAAGTGACTTAACAGCAGCATACAAAATTAAAAGGAGGTTTCTTTTAAAATCCGGTGTTGCCATGACAACACCTGGGTCCACCTGAACTTAACTTTACTCAAGCCTTGAGCTAATCAATGCAGTTTTCTTATGGGAATATTTTTCTTAAACTATGATAGTTCAGTTCAGTCGCTCAGTCATGTCCAAAGCTTTGCGACCCCATGGACTGCAGCATGCCAGGCTTCCCTACCTATCACCAACTCCTGGAGCTTGCTCAAACTCATGTCCGTCAAGTTGGTGATGCCATCCAACCATCTTATTCTCTGTCATCCCCTTATCCTCCTGCCTTCGATCTTTCCCAGCATTAGGGTCTTTTCCAATGTGTAAGTTCTTTGCATAGGTGGCCAAAGTACGGGAGTTTCAGCTACAACATCAGTCCTTCCAATGAATATTCAGGATTGATTTCCTTTCGGATTGACTGGCTGGATCTCCTTGCAGTCCAAGGGACTCTCAAAAGTCTTCTGCAATACCACAGTTCAAAACCATCAATTCTTTGGTGCTCAGCTTTCTTTATAGTCCAACTCTCACATCCATACATGACTACTGGAAAATCATAGCTATGACTAGATGGATCTTTGGCAGCAAAGTAATGTCTCTGCTTTTTAATATAATGTCTAGGTTGGTCATAGCTTTTCTTCCAAGGAGTAAGCATCTTTTAATTTCATGGCTGCAGTCACCATCTGCAGTGATTTTGGAGCCCCAAAATATAAAGTCTCTTATTGCTTCCATTGTTTCCCATCTATTTGCCATGAAGTGATGGGACTGGACGTCATGATCTTAGTTTTCTGAATGTTGAGTATTAAGCCACCTTTTCACTCTGCTCTTTAAGTTTCATCAAGAGGCTCTTTAGTTCTTTTTTGCTTTCTGCCATAAGGGTGGTGTCATCTGCATATCTGAGGTTATTGCTATTTCTCCTGGCAATCCTGATTTCAGCTTGTACTTCATCCAGCCTGGCATTTCGTGTGATGTACTCTGCATATAAGTTAAATAAGCAGGGTGACAATATACAGCCCTGATGTACTCCTTTTCCTATTTGGGACCAGTCTGTTGTTCCATGTCCAGTTCTAAATATTGCTTCTTGATCTGCATACAGATTTCTCAGGAGGTAGGTAAGGTGGTCTGGTATTCCCATCTCTTGAAGAATTTTTGACAATTTGTTGTGATCCACACAAAGTCTTTGGCATAGTCAATAAAGCAAAAGTAGGTGTTTCTCTGGAACTCTCCTACTTTTTCGACAATTCAATGGATGTTGGCAATTTGATCTCTAATTCCTCTGCCTTTTCTAAATCCAGCTTGACTATCTGGAATTTCACAGTTCAAGTACTGTTGAATCCTTGCTTGAAGAATTTTGAGCATTAACTTTGCTAGTGTGTGAGATGAGTGCAATTTTGTGGTAGCTTGAACACTCTTTGTCATTACCTTTCTTTGGGATTGAAATGAAAACTGACCTTTTCTAGTCCTATGGCCACTGCTGAGTTTTCCAAATTTACTGTCATGTAGAGTGCAACACTTTCACAGCATCATCTTTTAGGATTTGAAATAGCTCAAATAGTAGGAAGTAGTAGGAAGTCAAGAGATACCTGGAGTAGCAGGCAAATTTGGCCTTGGAGTACAAAATGAAGCAGGTCAAAGGCTAACAGAATTTTGCCAAGAGAACGCACTGGTCATAGCAAACACCCTCTTCCAACAACACAAGAGAAGACTCTACACACCAGATGTAGACATCACCAGATGGTCAATACCAAAATCAGATTGACTATATTCTTTGCAATCAAAAATGGAGAAGCTCTATACAGTCAGCAAAAACAAGACTGGGAGCTGATAATGCCTCAAATCATGAACTCCTTATTGCAAAATTCAGACTTAAATTGAAGAAAGTAGGCAAAACCACTAGACCATTCAGGTATAACCTAAATCAAATCCCTTTTGAGTTTACAGGGCAAGTGACAAATAGATTCAAGGGATTAGATCTGATAGACAGAATGCCTCAAGAACTTTGAACAGGAGGAAGTGATTAAGACCATCCCCAAGGAAAAGAAATGCCAAAAGGCAAAATGGTTTTCTGATGAGGCCTTACAAATAGCTGAGTAAAGAAGAGAAGCTAAAGGCAAAGGAGAAAAGGAAAGATACACCCATTTGAATGCAAAGTTCCAAAGAATAGCACAGAGAGATAAGAAAGCCTTCCTCAGTGATCAATGCAAGGAAATAGAGGAAAACAGTAGAATGGGAAAGACTAGAGATCTCTTCAAGAAAATCAGAAATACCAAGGGAACATTTCATGCAAAGATGGGCACAATAAAGGACAGAAATGGTACAGACCTAAGAGAAGCAAAAGATGTTGGAAAGAGGTGGCAAGAATACATGGAAGGACTATACAAAAAAGATCTTCATGACCCAGATAATCATAATGGCGTGGTCACTCACCCAGAGCCAGACATCCTGGAATGTGAAGTCAAGTGGGTCTTAGGAAACATCACTACAAACAAAGCTAGTGAAGGTGATGGAATTCCAGCTGAGCTATTTCAAATCCTAAAAGATGTAGCTATGTTAGTAAACTATGTATTTACCTTAGACTCTGTCTTTCTTCAAGTCAGTTCCGCCTAAGACTCAGAAGGGATAATGGCTCAACAAACCAGTATGATTTACTCTTACAATTGTTCTCCTAATTTATGTTAATGAGACTATGTATTTGCTTGGAATCCTGCCTTTCTCAAGATTCACATCAATCATTTTATGGCCCAGGATGACTCACTTTGTGTCAAAGTTAATCTCAAAATGCATGTTGTGGGTGAGGGGCCTGGTGTCACTCTCTGAGTTTTGAGATATTTCCTTTCTGTAATTAGCAGCCTGCTAGTAGGTATGTAACTTCCTGTCAAAGACTAGTAAGAGGGCACTCTTTCTGTCCCCTTCTGATGTCTATGTCAGAAGCTTTCTCTGTCTCTTCTATACTTTAATAAAACTTTATCACACAAAAGCTCTGAGTGATCAAGGCTCATCACTGATTCAATCACTGGATTGAATTCCTCTCCTCCAGAGGCCAAGAATCCTGGTGTCTTTCACAGCTCAGCAACAACCTTTCAAGTCCACACTGCTAATTTTAAGTGAAGCTCAGGAGAAAGTGCTCTCCCACCTGGGTCGTATCTAGTGGTGCTTGCTGTGGCAGCAGCAACTCCGGATGCTGTTTGAAGGCTTTATCAGGCTCCTAGAGGTGAATCACAGCACAGACCCTAAGGATTTAGGAGTAAAGCCCTACGCTCCTTTTAAGAAACAGATCCTGGCCTGCTACTGAGCCTTTGTAGAGACTGAAGGTCTAACCATGGGTCATCAATGAGACCTGGGCTGCCCATTGTGTACAGATATTATCTGACACACTAAACCATAAAATTGGACATGCACAGCAATTCTCCACCATCAAATGAAAGTGGTATATACATGATCTGGCCCCTTAAGGCACAAGTCAGTTACATCAGGAAATGGCCCCCAAAACTCCTGCCTTCTCTCCCCTGGTCTGTGCCTATGGCCGCATGGGGAGTTCCCTACAACCAATCAACAGAGAAAGAGAAGACTTGGTCCTGGTTTACTGATAAGTCTGTACACTATGTAAGCACTGTTTGAAAGAGGCCAGTTGCATGCCCCTTTCTGGAATATGCCTGAAGTAGAGTGGTAAAGGGGAATTCTGGGAGGCAGAACTTAGCCTCTAGTTTGTTCACTTTTCTTGGAAGGAGAAATGGCTAGACAGGTAATTATAGTTTGAGTCATGAGCTGTGGCCCAAGGCCAACCTGCCTGCATGCCCAATATGCCAGGAGCAGACACCAGGACTGAGTCCCTGATATGACACCATTCTCCAGGGTGATCAACCAGCTACCTGGTGGTACTCAGATGGTGCTTCCATCCCAAAGGGGCAGAATTTTCTTCCCACTGGAATAGACACTTACTATGGATTAGATTTGCCTTCCTTGCGTGCAATGTTTCTGCCAAAACTACCATCTATGGAGTTACAGAATTCCTGTCCACCATTGTAGTATTCCATACAACATTGCCTCTGTTCAATGACCTCAACCATCAGCCAATGAAGTACATCATTGGGCCCATCCTCATAGAACTCGCTGGTCTTACCATGTTCCCTACCATGAACAGTGGAATGGACTTTTGAAGACTCAGTTTCAGCACCAGCTAGGTAACAATCCATATATAGTCGGAATCAGCATCCAGTATATGATGCTATTTCTCTGACAGCCAAGATTCAAGGGTCCAAGAATCAAGGGATGAAATGGGAGCAGAACCACTCAGTATTATTCCTCATGACCCACTAGTAAAACTTGCTTCCTTTTACCACAACATTGTGTTTTGCCAGGCTAGTAGTCTTTGTTCCAGAGGAGGAATTCTTCCAGCAGGAAATACCATGAGTCCAGTGAACTGGAAGTTAAGAATGCTCCCAGTCTCTTTGGGTTACTCACACCTGAGCTAACAGATAAAGAAGGGAATTACGGTGCTGGCTGGGGTGACTGATCCTCACTTCCACGGAGAAATTGGACTGCTATTCCACCGTGGAGGTAAGGAAGAGCGTGTCTGCAGTACCAATGATATCTTAGGGTTTGCTGTGGTTAAGGTCAATAGAGAATAAGCAACCCAATCCAGGCAGGACTAGTAAGAGCCTAGATCTTTCAGGAATGAAGATTTGGGTCACCACACAAGACCAAAAAAAAACCTGCTGATGTCTTGCTGAAGACAAAGGGAATATGGATGGATAATAGAAGAAAGGAGTTACAAATACCAGCCATGGGTGACCATGTGAGCAGTTATAGAAATGAAAATTGTAATTATTGTGAGCGTTTTGTCCCTATTGTTATGTATACATGTGTGTACCTAAAACATCTTTAGTTTTTTCCATCTCTTTTCTCTTGTGTAACATAAGACAATTGACTTTATATCTTAGTATTTAAGTTACAGGATATCAAGGAGAAGAGTAGCGCTCAAGAACCTTATCTCCTCTTCTGGGGAAGGGATTTAGTACATTTTTGATTGTATCAGCATAGTTGCATCATATTAGACAGAATTACGATCTTGTTATTGTCTATATTTGGAGATGAAGTATGGTTTGAGGAGATACATATGGATGCCCAAGTTAACAAGGGGTGGACTTGTGATGGCTAGTTGTATGTGTCAACTTGACCAGGCCACAGAGTACCAAGACATTTAGTCAAACTCAGGTATATCTGTGGTGAAGGTGCTTTGGGAAGAAATGAACATGTGAATTGGTACATGGAGTAAAGTAGATTAGCCTCCCTAATAGGGACAGCATGCATCCAATCAGTTGAAGGCCTGAAGAGAATAAAAATGTGAACCTAATTGCTCAAGAATAGGAACTTTACTTGTCTGAACACCTTCCATCAGGCACATTGGCCTTTTTCTGTCTTTGGTTTCCAGTGGAAACACTGGCTTCTCTTGAGCCTGGAACCTGCAGTCTTTTGCACCCGGTCCTATTTTTCTGGCCTTCTGAGTTGGATTGAACTTTCCTGACTGCAGATCTTGGGACTTCTGTGCTATGTTATGCTTACTTTCTCAGTCATTCCAACTCTTTGGGACCCCATGGACTGTAGTCTGCTAGGCTCCTCTGTCCATGGGGATTCTCCAGGCAAGAATACTGGAGTGGGTTTCCATGCCCTCCTCCAGGGGATCTTCCCAACCCAGGGATTGAACCCAGGTCTCCCACATTGCAGGCAGATTTTATGTCATCTGAGCCACAAGGGAAGCCCAAGAATATTGGAGCAGGTAGCCTATCCCTCTCCAAGGGATCTTCCTGATCCAGGAATCAAACCAGGGTCTCCTGCATTGCAGGCAGATTCTTTACCAGCTGAGCTACCAGGGAAGCCCTTTCAGACATCTAAGCCTCCATAATCACATGAGGCAATTCCTTATAAATCTTTTTCTATATATATACATCCTGTTGCTTCTGCTTCTCTGGAAAAATCTAATAAAGGCTTCCTGAAATTTATCCATGAACCCAAGAGGTCTGTGGAATTCAAATATAGAAGCCCTACCCTAGAGGGGTTTTTGTGCTCCACCCACGAGGCACAGAATATTCAGAATAAGTCAGGACCCAATACCATTTGCTGTCATCTTATTCAACTACATAGCACTCATAAACTTTTCTCTCTTGCCTCATATTCCAGGGAGCACTCCTGCCCCAGTACACATTTTTGGGGTCAGGATTCATGATCTCATGTTCTTCATGCTCACCTATGGTAGACAGATGCTTATCTGCAAATCTGCAAGAGAGACTGGTCTTAGGGACTGTTAGTCCCTGCGCTGCTGCCACTGAAGCCCTCTGGTTGACCTGCTGAGTGCCCTCCAAGTCCCTCAGTTCACTACAGCCTCTGGGAAAGGGAATGGTGTCTTGTGTAACAGGCATATGACTATAATGCCTTTTCCTCATAACTCTACTTGCTACCCGTAATCTGATCCCTGGATTGCAACACTAGGATCTTTAAAAACATCATGTGATTGTGATGTGAGGGAAGATGATGCCTGTTAATATTTTCTTGAGACTTCAAAGAATTGTTCTTCATTGAATCTGTATACATAGTAAAACAGAAATAAGGCAAGAGACGGGAAAGAAAATTTGCTTTCTATTTACTTAACTGACTTGTATTTGACCACCCACGGAAAAAAGAAAACTGCCACATCATTCTATCTGTATGAATTTAGTACCTACTACAGATCATTATAGATGGTACTAAGCTATTTTTTAATATTAAAGACAAAAACAACAACTCTCATTACAAATTCCCTTCTACCAAGGAGACCTCCTCATAACAATTGGATCTATAAATTCTCAACCAATAGATTCATTGTTGGCTAAGATGGGTAAGGAGGGGAGGACCCACACAATCTGTGAGAATATCAACTGGCTCCATTTTCAGAGGGTAATTTGTGAATATCCACAAAATTTTTAATGATCTACTGATAGAGAGAGGTAATAAATTCCCCAAGAATCTCAAGAAATAACCACATACATACACAAGAATATTTGTAAAACATTGTTCCGATGTATAACAGGAAAAAGAAACAGCCAAAAGACAGTCCAAATGTCCACCAAGAGAGATGTCCATATGCAGAATTATATGTTACCTTTAAAAAGAATGACATAGATCTATATATACTGACATAAAAAGATGAAATATTATTTCATGAAATATTATTGAGTGAAAATAAGTGGCATATAGGTTTTTATTTGAGATGCATTAAAAAAAGAAAATCAGAGTTTAATTTATCCTTTCCTTAGGCAATTAAATTTCATAGAAAATAAGTTGAGCAACTCCACGCTTCCAGTGCAGGGGGTTCAGGTTCCATTCCTGGTTGAGTAACTATTAAAAACATTCCACATGCCACACAGTGTGGCTGAATTTTAAAAATAAAAAAGGAGAAAGAAGGTTGATAAGCACTGTATATTCATTTTTTATTTCCAACAGGTCCTCTGCTACTCCAAAATCTGGTGTCCAAAATCACTTAAACTTCTGTCCTGGTAGGTAGAGAAGAGTCATTCTCACTCCTCAAACAAAATAATCCCTCTTTGGGGGTCTTACTTTAAAAAGAAAATCCAAAACATAAGTGCTGTTTGCCCACCCAGACTTACAGACATTTGCAACCAGGTGGAGAAATTGGGACCCAGCTGTTAGCCATATGTCAACACTATCCATTCTGACTGCTATAGACAGGAATTTATTTCTCAACAGTTCTGGAGGCTGAAAGTCCAAGATCAAGGTGCCAGTCAATTCAGAGTCTGATGAGGGCCCACTTCCTGGTTCACAGATGACCATCTTTTCAATGTGTCCTCAAACAGCAGAAGAAGCAAGGGAACTGTCTGTGATCTCTTTTATAAGGGCACTAATCCATTCATTAGGGGCCCACTCTCATGACCTAATTGCCTCCCAAAGACCCACTTCTGAATACCATCACCTGGGAGTTAAGGTTTCAACGCCTGGTTTGGTGGAGACACATTCAATCTGCAGCAAACACCCAGTGTTTTTCTGCTCCTTTTCCTTCCCAACGTAGCATCAGTCACCACCATCTTTATACTAGTATGTATTTTTTGAGAACTTGCCAAGTGCCAGTGCTAATGCTTTATATGCACAAGCGTATCTTACCACTCAGTACAAATTTCTTCTCATTTTTATTTTGTAGAATAAAAACACTGGAGCTCAGAGAGGCTAAGTGGTATGCCCAAGGTTCATAGACTGGAAAGGAAGCAGTGTGCCCCTAGATCTGCACACTCAGGTCCACTTGGGCTCTCTCACCTACCTGAGAAAACACCCAGAGGTATAAGTTTATCTTGTGATGATCTCTGAGAGACCCTGCATTATACATGTTAGTCAACTAGTCAGAAGCTCCCAGAAAGAAATTTAGTAACTTAAAACCAGTACAGACCCCAGGGTCCAGGGGGAAACCTACAATCTGGAAGAATGGTGCTCATTTCTTTTTTGAGGAAATAATTTCTTCAGGATACCAAATGGTACCCCATCCACCACCCAGGATCCTGAGAGTGTGTTTCAGCTCCCAACACCCTGACTACTAAGAAGCTTGTGCCTTGAAAATACTGTTGTATTGCTCCCACGCGGATTGCATTTTCCACAGATCCATATCAATATCTCCAACTCTATATGGTCTTTTTACAAAATGATCTTGGCAGTCTTTCCATTTAACTATGAGATCTGCGTTCCCCTGTCTTGAACCTTGTAGAATCTGGTGACTGCCCCACATGGCATGGGAAATGCCAAGAGATGTGGCGTCTGAGGCTGGAACATAAAAATGCCACACTTTTCCTTCTGGCTGTGTGGGGACATGTGCTCTTGGAACCCAGCTGCTAGATGGATTTTATTCAGAAACATTCATTCTCTCTACCTTCCTTGCATGTGTATTCTTTTCTGCTCAGTTGGTGTTGAGCTTGGTGTGTCACTTGCTTTGACCAATGAAATCATGTGGAAGGGACAGTGTGTCAGTTCTGAGCCTGGGCATTAGGAGGCCGTGTGTGTTTTTGCTCACCCTCTTCTATCTCTGTCTTGCCTCATAAGGAATAGGACTAGCCCGGGGAGGATGAGAGATGCATGGAGCTGAGCCTGCTGACATTGTACAGGAGACAGGGATCAAGACCATCCCCATGGAAAAGAAATGCAAAAAAGCAAAATGGCTGTCTGGGGAGGCCTTACAAATAGCTGTGAAAAGAAGAGAGGCGAAAAGCAAAGGAGAAAAGGAAAGATATAAGCATCTGAATACAGAGTTCCAAAGAATAGCAAGAAGCAATAAGAAAGCCACTGGAAAAGCCATAGCCTTGACTAGATGGACCTTTGTTGGCAAAGTAATGTCTCTGCTTTTCAATATGCTATCTAGGTTGATCATAGCTTTCCTTCCAAGGAGTAAGCATCTTTTTATTTCATGGCTGCAGTCACCATCTGCAGTGATTTTGGAGCCCCCCAAAATAAGTCTGACACTGTTTCCTCTGTTTCCCCATCTATTTCCCATGAAGTGATGGGACCAGATGCCATGATCTTCGTTTTCTGAATGTTGAGCTTTAAGCCAACTTTTTCACTCTCCTCTTTCACTGTCATCAAGAGGCTTTTTAGTTCCTCTTCACTTTCTGCCATAAGGGTGGTGGTGTCATCTGCCTATCTGAGGTTATTGATATTTCTCCCAGCAATCTTGATTCCAGCTTGTGCTTCTTACAGCCCAGCGTTTCTCATGATGTACACTGCATAGAAGTTAAATAAGCAGGGTGACAATATACAGCCTTGACTACTCCTTCTGCTATTTGGAACCAGTCTGTTGTTCCATGTCTAGTTCTAACTGTTGCTTCCTGACCTGCATACAGGTTTCTCAAGAGGCCGGTCAGGTGGTCTGGTATGCCCATCTCTTTCAGAATTTTCCACAGTTTATTGTGATCCACACAGTCAAAAGCTTTGACATAGTCAATAAAGCAGAAATAGATGTTTTTCTGGAACTCTCTTGCTTTTTCGATGATCCAGCGGATGATGGCAATTTGATCTCTGGTTCCTCTGCCTTTTTTAAAACTAGCTTGAACATCAGGAAGTTCGCGGTTGGTATACAAAATCAAGGGTGGTGCCAGATTCCTCTCTAAAGTGAAGAAATAAATGTGCTTCAGGCCGGCAGAGCTTAGAAAAGAAAACTAAGCTTTGGAGACTTTGCTTTTGTCCCTCACCCCCAGCGCCCACCAGTCACTCAGCAAACTGGACTCTGGTTGCCAGAGGGCATGAGGAAAATGAAGCATGAGCACTGAGGAAACATGAAATAAGGAACCACAGGGCCAGGGTTTGGAATTTACCTGGTGTCATGTGAAAGGAGGAAAAGACAGGTGAGCCACACAGAAGGCATGCTGCCTGAAATGGGTTGGATCTCTTCCCACCCCCATCAGCTTCCAGGAGGGTGTTTTGCCTTGAACAGGCTAAACCTGAGAAAGCTGTTATAATTTTATGCTCAAGCTACACCAAGCAAAGGACAGTGAGCACAAGGTCAGAGCTTAATTAATTCTTGTTGATTGATTTAATGAATTGGCTCATTGTTTAATCCTACAGGAAAAGCAATGTTAGAGTAGCTCAGAAAAGTAACTTGTTTCATAAACGGCTTCATATGAATATCAACAGTCTGTGATTATAAACAAGTTCTCATCCATAAAATTATAAGTGATAATAACTGTTGTTGTTGTTGTTTAGTCGCTAAGTCATGTCTGACTCTTTTGCAACCCCATGGACTGTAGCCCGCCAGGCTCCTCTGTCCATGGGATTTCCCAGGCAAGAATACTGGAGTGGGTTGCCATTTCCTTCCCCAGGGAATCTTTCCAGCTCAGGCACTGAACCTGCATCTCCTGTATCGGCAGGTGGATTCTTTATCACTGAGCCACCAGGGAAGCCCAAGTGATAATAAACCACTTTACAAATGGACAGTTGCCTAGATAATGTTTCTTAAGAGTAATTCTCGGCTCACTAAATTTTATCAACTTGGAGTGGGTTGTTATATTGGGGATAGCTGTTAAGTGGCATCAGGGTTTTGAATACTACCATACAAGATTTGTTCATCCCCCTAGTATTTAAAACTTTCAAGACAGGGTAAACAATCATATCCTGTTTCCCCAGTAAGTAAAAGAAATCTAGAGAGATGCACACAAAAATATGTTCTCAGAGACACTACATTTTAAGTAGGAATCTTACCAACTGCATTTTATCAAAGGCAAAGCAAAGGACTGATCACTTAGCTAAAATATGACTATTTTAATAATTGCTGTTAAATCACTTCAGTCATGTCCAACTCTATGCTACCCCATAGACAGCAGCCCGCCAGGCTCCTCTGTCCTTGGGATGCTCCAGGCAAGAACATTGGAGTGGGCTGCCGTTTCCTTCTCCAATTTTAATAATTAGCACTTATCTAAGTCCGTCTAGTCAAGGCGTCATGTAGTCATGTATGGATGTGAGAGTTGGACTATAAAGAGGGCTGAGTGCAGAAGAATTGGTGCTTTTGAACTGTGGTGTTGGAGAAGACTCTTGAGAGTCCCTTGGACTGCAAGGAGATCCAACCAGTCCATCCTAAAGGAGATCAGTCCTGGGTGTTCATTGGAAGGACTGATGCTGAAGCCGTACTCCAATACTTTGGCCACCTGATGTGAAGAACTGACTCATTGGAAAAGACCCTGATGCTGGATAAGATTGAAGGTGGGAGGAGAAGGGGATGACAGAGGATGAGATGGTTGGATGGCATGACGGACCCGATGGACATGAGTTTGGGTAGACTCCGGGAGTTGGTGATGGACAGGGAGGCCTGGCATGCTGCAGCTCATGGAGTTGCAAAGAGTTGGACATGACTGAGGGACTGAACTGAACTGAAGTTATTTGGCAAATAAATGGCATAGAAGAGTAGGAATGAGAACAGAATGGCTAATGCTTTTCTGTAATACATTACTTAACAGATTTTGGATAAATAGATGTTACTGTTTCTTGCTTAAATGACCTTCTCCCATATTTCTCTGGCACTTAGATATTTCTTAGCCTAATTTTAGATTTGGGGCACATTTGGAATTTTAAAAAATCCAGCTTTCTCCAGGCCATTTATATCACATTCCAAGAAACAAAGGAGCTGCTGCTCCTTGGAGGGCAGCCCCAGGTATAGACAGTTATGCAGTGGTAGGGTTTTTCCACTCTGTGCCCCAAGGGCAAATGTAAAATCCATATATTAGACGATGTATTTAGATTTTTTAAATGAATGACTGTTGAACTCCATGGTATATTTTTAAAAAATTTTAACCTCCAGTCATTTCCAATACTTGATAACCACCTAAGACTTTTGGCCTCTAGCTGTGTCTGAGAAAGGAAAGCTTCTATTTCCTCAAAGATGTTAAAGCTTCAAAAGAATTGATTTTTCTAAATTGTATGGGGTGTCCAGGACCATTCAATAGGGAAAGGATAGTCTTCAACAAATAATGCTAAGAAAGTCAGATATCCACATGCAAAAGAATGAAATTGGACCCTTATGCAAAAGTTAACACAAAATGGATAAAGACCCAAACATAACAACTAAAACTACAAAACTTTAGATGAAAACACAAGAAAAGAGCCTCATGGTACTGGGCTTAGTAATAATTTTTTTGATATGATACCAAAAGAATATGCAACAAAAGAAAAAATAGATAAACTGGATTTCATCAAAATTTAAAACTTTGGTGCACCATAAGACAGTACTGATTTTATGAAAAGGCAACTCACAGAATTTAAGAAAATATTTGCAAATCACAATCAGATTGGAACCTGTGCAATACTGGTAAAATAATGTAGACACAGTGGAAAACAGAGAAAAAAACTGAACATAGAATTACCATATCCGGCAAGTCCACTTCTGGGTAGATCCCCTAAAAAACTGAAAACAGAAACATCAACATTTGTACAACATTGACAGTAGCATCATTCAACATAGTCAAATCTGGAAATAACCCATATAGTCATCTGGTGATGCCTGGAGAAACAAAACATTTGTCCAAGGGTATTTTAGTCACCTTCAGAAAAAAAGAGAAACTCTGACACACACTGCAACATGAATTTAGTGCATCATGAGAAATGCTGGGCTGGAGGAAGCACAAGCTGGAATCAAGATTGCCGGGAGAAATATCAATAACCTCAGATATGCAGATGACACCACCAGCCTTATGGCAGAAAGTGAAGAGGAACTAAAAAGCCTCTTGATGAAAGTGAAAGAGGAGAGTGAATAAGTTGGCTTAAAGCTCAACATTCAGAAAACTAAGATCAGGGCATCTGGTCCCATCACTTCATGGGACATAGATGGGGAAACAGTGGAAACAGTGTCAGACTTTATTCTTTTGGGCTCCAAAATTACTGCAGATGGTGACTGCAGCCATGAAATTAAAAGACGCTTACTCTTTGGAAGGAAAGTTATGACCAACCTAGATAGCATATTGAAAAGCAGAGACATTACTTTGCCAACAAAGGTCCATCTAGTCAAAGCTATGGTTTTTCCAGTGGTCGTGTATGGATGTGAAAGTTGGACTGTGAAGAAAGCTGAGTGCCGAAGAATTAAGGCTTTTGAACTGTGGTGTTGGAGAAGACTCTTGAGAGTCTCTTGGACTGCAAGGAGATTCAACCAGTCCATCCTAAAGGAGATCAGTCCTGGGTGTTCTTTGGAAGGACTGATGCTGAAGCTGAAACTCCAATACTTTGGCCACCTCATGTAAAGAGTTGACTCAGTAGGAAAGACCCTAATGGTGGGAGGGATTGGGGGCAGGAGGAGAAGGGGACGACAGAGGATGAGATGGCTGGATGGCATCACTGACTCGATGGACATGAGTTTGAGTGAACTCCGGGAGTTGGTGATGGACAGGGAGGCCTGGTGTGCTGTGATTCATGGGGTTGCAAAGAGTTGGACATGACTGAGTGACTGAACTGAACTGAACAACATGAACAAACCTTTAAGACATTATGTTAAGTGAAATAAGCCTAAGATGACAAATATTACATGATTCCATAGTGGTTGCCAAAGGCTTCTGGGGTAGGGGCTGGGCAGTGGGCAGGGAGAAATGCAGCGTTATTGTTTCGTGGTACTTTCTGTTTCAGAAGATGAATATGTTCCACAGATGGGTGATGGTTACGGTTGCACAACAATGTGAATGTACTTAATGCCACAGAACTGTATACTTAAATAAACATTTTTTATGTTATGTAGATATTAACATAGTAAAATTACATGTCTGATTGTGCTTCTAAAATGCTTATCAACTTAATCTTAAGTACAAATTAGTTCAGAAATCCAGTGAATCATGACTACATTTTAATTTAAACGATTCAAAAATGCACAGAAAAAAAGTAATGTGGGACCAGACATGAGGTAATGATCATTTTTTTCTAAAAGGGATTTTCTATAATGAATATGTTTTTATGTAGTAAAGGGCAAACATGTACAATGTTTGACTTGTGTTCCCTAAGTTCTTAGTTATGTAAATTAGTATTTTAGGCTCCAAAATCACTGCTGATGGTGACTGCAGCCATGAAATTAGAAGACGCTTACTCCTTGGAAGAAAAGTTATGTCCAACCTAGATAGCATTTTCAAAAGCAGAGACATTACTTTGCCGACTAAGGTCCGTTTAGTCAAGGCTATGGTTTTTCCTGTGGTCATGTATGGATGTGAGAGCTGTCTCTTATACACATCTCTTTCTGCCGTAAGGGTGCTGTCATCTGCATATCTGAGGTTATTGATATTTCTCCCAGCAATCTTGATTCCAGCTTGTGTTTCTTCCACTCCAGCGTTTCTCATGATGTACTC
>SJYT01042671.1:8834-295537 GCA_006410635.1 Cephalophus harveyi
AAAAAAAAAAAAAAAAAAATCCCTGTGCTGAGCAAACAAAATAACTGGTAGACTAGATTGAATTTGTGTGGCTGCCAGTGACCAGCTTTAGTTAAGCACCTCCTAAAGGTGTTCAGATGGTCAGCATTTGTATTTTTGGAACCTGCTAGGGACATGGAGAGTTAGAAGCAGCTCTGTCCTCATGGTACTTAAAGCCTAGGTGAGGAGGTGACAAGAGCACATGAAGACTTAAAGAAAATGAGCAAACAGATGGATAATATGTGAAAAATCATATCATTCTCAGAATCTGCTGTGTGTAAAGGTTTAGCTCTGGGAGGTAAAGAAGATTCTACCAGTTCTCGTCTTCTGAGAAACAAAAAAGGGGACTTTTCTGATAGAGAAAACCAGCTCGTGGCACAAGTCGATGTTATAGGAACTCAGAGCTGGAGAAGGAAGTGCTCAGCCTTGAACAGAGCGTGGGGTCCAAGTGCTGATTGGTGCAGATGAAAGACTGCTCAGCCCTGACTGGTAGGGGAGAGATTGAAGAAGACAGGGAGGAGGAGATGGGATGCATTGCCACATACTCAGGAAAAATGCGGACTGTTACACATTTGCAGAGAAAACATTCAGCTGGGCTATTTCAAACCTTTATGCCAGGCGTTCTCAGTGGGGCATATGTATCTCAAGGGGTGAAAATTTATCGAAAAGGCCAGAAAAAACCTTCCTCTTTTTATGTGTAAAGAAGATACACAAACACATAGTTATACAGTATAACTATGGTGTTAAAATGTCATGAGGGGACTTCCCTGTTGGTCCAGTGTTTAAGAATCCACCTGCCAGTAAAAGAGACGCAGGTTCAATCCCTGGTCCGTGAAGATCCCACATTCCACTGGGCAACTAAGCCCAGGTCCCGCAGCACTGAAACCCCGGCACCTGGAGCCCTTGCTCCGCCACGAAAGAAGCCACTGCGATGAGAAGCCCGCAGATCGCAACTGGCGCAGCCCCCACTCGCCACAACTATAGAAAGCCAGCTACAGCAGCATGAAGACCCAGTGCAGCCAAAAATCAATCAATAAATAACGTCGTGAGGAAGGCAATGAGGAAAAATATCTTAAAAGTCTCCTTAGGTGGCTGGTAATGAAAAAAAAAAAATGGATTGAGAAACATTGCCCGCTCTAATGCAAGCAGAGCTAATAACTGGTTTAGTGTTTCCCAGGCTCTGCAGACTCTGCTAAGCACTTTACTTTTACAGTCTTGTTTCCTCTGCAGCAGACACTACTGTTCTCCCTGTTTACAGAGGGGAAAACTGAGGTTCAGAGAGAAACGTGCTCAAGGTCACCTAGCTACTAAATCAAAAGAGCCTGTATCAGACAATCTCCCTGACTCCACTTTACTGCTGGGTAGAAGCAGGGAAAATACGGATTGCTGACCACCAAGCTCCACAGAACACTGGAATTAAAAAGCTATTTTTAAAAGTGGCCACATAAAGCGTGGCTTCATTCTCTGGGCTCCTTTTAGGACCAAGGTTGTAGCCCCAGAATTCTCTTGCCCAGTGCTGTACCATCTTGTTAGACTGTGCACTTTTAAGGAGAACCCATTCCATCCATGTATCTTCCAAGGCTCCATGTGATTTTCCTAATGCTTGGCACACAGTAGGTGCTTGAGCAATGCTAACTGAATTAAAAGCAATAGCTGTAAGGGATGTACTGGTTAGCTGTTGCCACAGGAATGCTGCATAACAAACAACTCTAAAACCCAGTGTTGCACAATCAGCATCATTTATTTCTCACCCACACATCTGTGGGTTTGCTTGGAGTTTGACTGAACAACATTGGGTTTGGTTGTGTCTGATTTGAGTTCACAGATTCTGTTTAGGTAGAGTGTCCTTCTTGACCCAGTGAACTAACCTGGGCCATTTTCATCTCATGGCATAAGCTGGAAGCACACACACAAAGTGGCGAGCAGAAACGTATGATGGCTCTGAGTCCTTGGTTTGGAACTAGCAAACTGTCATTTCTGCTATGTTCCTCTGGTAAACGCAAGTCACATGACCAAGTCCAACCTCAGTGGAGGTGTCCAAAGTGGAGGAAGTATAATGTTTGCTGAAAAACAACTGATTTACCACAATAGTATATATTAAGAGTTTGTGGTGTTCTGGGATTTGTTTCAAGCACTTTTATACATAGTTACATCAGTTTCATGTATTAACTGATTCAGTTTCCCCAACAATCTTATGTGAAGGCCTATTATTGTCCCTGATTTACAGACTAAGAGATTGAAACTCAGACTATTAAGTAACATATGCCAGAGAGCACACAGTTAATAAAACAGCAAAGCTGGGAACTGATCCTTGGCAAGAAGTTCCAGAACCTCCCGCAGTATAATTTCATACCTCTTCATCAAAATGTGCTCCATTTTTTTCTGTTGAGGTGTTTAGACTTCATTGTTTATCATGAGTTGAATAAAAATATATCGACATGTGACTCTGTCACATAGATGTCAAAAGTGGACTCTGTCCCTAAGAAAATCATGCCAAATTTCAAATTTATTCATGTGTCATCATAAAAGGCTACAACTAGAAGGAAGCTTTGTAATCATCTCAACAATTTTTAAAAGTAGGACATTTTTTTTTAACAGAAGTTTTAGGTTCACAGTAACGTCGAGAAAAAGGTGACAGATTTCTCAAATACCCTGTGCCGCACACGTGCATGTGTGTGCTCAGTCACTCAGTTGTGTCTGACTCCCTGAGACTCCTTGGACTACAGCCCACCAGGCCCCTCCGTCCATGGAACCCTCCAGGCAAGAACACTGGAATGGGTTGCCATTTCCTACTCCAGGGAACACGTGCATGGCCTCGCTCATTATCAGGGCCTCCCACCACAGTGGGACGTTTGTTACAACTGAACCTACATTGACATATCATTATCACCCAAAGTCCTCAGCTTACATTAAGTTTCACCTTGGGTGGTACATTCTATGGGTTTCAACAAATATATAATGACTTGTATCTATCCTAAGGGTATCATACAGAGTATTTTCACTGTCCTAAACCCTTCTGAAGCTTCCCAGGTGGCTCTAGAGGTAAAGAACCTGCCTACCAATACTGGAGACATAAGAGACCTGGGTTTCATTGCTGGGTCAGGAAGATTCCTTGGAGGAGGAAATGGCAGCCCATTCCAGTATCTTTGCCTGGAAAATCCCATGGACAGAGGAGCCTAGTGGGCTACAGTCCATGGGGTCACAAACAGTGGGACATAACTGAAGCAACTTAGCACACAAACCCCTCTGAGCTCCATCTATTCATCCCTCCAGACAAGTATTTTTCAAACTCTGAGTTATGGCCCACTAACAAGGTCCTGCTGACCAAGGACCATTGTGTGCTCCGTAGTAACTAGTGTGGAATTAATTGTCTTGTTTCTTCATTCCAGTGAATCCTGCTTATGTGGGTGATGAAGGTCCCGGCCCAGCTTATGAAGACCCACCCTTGTCTGGACATAATTGGCTCAGTTCACCCCAAGGTAAGGCTTCAGTGGACAGTGACCAAAAGCATCCGTCCTGCAGAAGGAGCTTGTTCAAGGCAATGCAGACATTGCCACTGCCTCTTGGCCTCTGGCGTAGTAACTGATGCAGCACTTCCTTAATTTATCACAATAGGTTTTATTCTAAACATGCAGAGTCTTTTTCTCCTTTGGATATCAAGGTGTCTTCGCTGGGACTCTTCTGGTTGCAAGTGACAGAAACCCAGCTCACCCAGGCCCAAGGTTTGTGCTGTGGGAAGGATGTGGGTAAACAAAGAACAGAAGGTAGAATTACCTTCCAGCACTTTAGTACAGAGCCTGGCATGGCACATAGTAGGCGCTCAGAGGTATTTGTCGGATGAGTTACAGGAACCAGGGCCTCTGGGTCTGAAGCCAGGAGCTCAGGGCCACCTGGACTCTCTTTTTCTCCATCTGTTTCACAGACAGCTTCTCTTTAAGCTTCACCTCATTCATCTCAACTAGTCAGGCCTTCTCTGCAGGCCAGGGAGCTTGACAGCAGACACACACAGAGCTCAGCAATCTCGGGGGAAATCTTCCTTTCTTTCTAGGCCTGTCGATCATTCCTGAGGAACTTCTCTCCCGCCGCATTTGGGACACATGCCTACACATGAACCAGTCATTTTTACATAGGAAAGAGGCTGGGTCACATGTCCATCCCATGGCTAATACATGTATTGGTGAGGTGGCATTGCCTTGATCAAAATTTTTCTGAATAATCATAGAATTATTATGATAGTGGAGGATAGGGGCAATCAGCTCGAAGAAGGCTTTGAAATCAGTTAGGAAGCTCTGTAAGTATCGCTGTGTGCTGTGAGGAAGGTCTGATCAGAGGCAGAGGCCAAGGAAATGAAAAAGCATCAGAAGAGAGAGGCCAGGGAATGCTGGAAACTAGAGGCAAACCTGTGAATGCCAAGGAATAAATCGAAGACATCCTCTGTGTAACCACACATATTGTGGGGCCCCGTGACTTGAAACCATCTCTCACCTTCTGACACCCGACCCTGTAGCATCACTCTTTACGAGCCTTCTTAAAGAGGCCTGTATCTTTCAAGAGGTTGGTGTTGCCATTTGGCAGAGAAAACCATGGGGATATAAACAATCATGCTCTCTGTCTGTCTTCCACAAGAGCAGGGAATGGCTTTAACTACTGGGGAAAAAGAAATGCCTTCAAACCTCTTAAGATGATCTGTGGCCAATATGAAGATTAGGGCCTCTAGGTGGATGAGGAGTTCCCAGAAGGCAGAGAGAAGTAAAGAAATAGAGGACCCAGCGATGAACCTGGCTTTCTCTACTATTTCGCTTTACTAGTTCTGATTCGCAAATCATTTACAATTAATTGAGGGACAGTCTTCTGATAGAGTGTCACTTTGGTGGATCATGCTAGGAACTAGGAAGTGCCTGGCGCATAGTAGGTACTCACAAATATTCATTTATGAATGAAGGACATGGTGAATGATACATCAGCATCTGCTTACAGGAAACGACCAGGGTGAAGTGATTAAGGCACCGTGCTTTGGGACCAGACAGACTTCGCTTTGATCCTGAGCTCTTCTACTTGCTAGTTTTGTGACCTTAAGCAAATTACCTTTTTTGGGCCTCAGTTTTCTTAGTTACAAAACGGGGTTTATTACAGTACTTACTTCATAGGGTGATTGTGAAAATCAAACAATATATTCTATTTAAAGTAGTTGGCCTGCAGGTATTGTTACTCATAGTTATCATTTATTGTTTTTTACAGGGAACTTTTTTCCCAGCTGCGCTGGGTCTTTGTTGCCGTGTGCCAGCTTTCTCTGCTTGCGGCCGGGGGGAACAGCTCTCTAGTTGTGGTACACAGGCTTAGTTGCTCCACAGCATGTCAAATCTTCCTGGACTAGGGATTGAACCCATGTCCTCTGCATTAGCAGGCAGATTCCCAATACTAGTAATTATCGTTGGTGTGGGGAGAAGGAAAGAGTTCTATAATTAGTCCAGTCCTGCCGTTTAATGAGAGTATGATTAGGAGGGAGTTTAGTTCATTCCTCTGCACCTCAATTTCTCCAACTACTGAATAAACAGCACGGCCAAGGTGATTTCCAGATCACGTCTGCAGGGTAGGGACTGTGTCCAGGTGCCCAGCACTGACATAGGACAGTGGTTCAGCAATAAAGGGAGTTATTTTCCTCTTGGGACAAGAAGTATGCCAGGAACAAGTCCAGAGTTTTTACGGCACCTCTGCCCATGATACTCTCAATGCCCGAGGCTCCTTCTGAAGCATCTTTTCCCATCTCCCTTGGCTGGTGAACGTTTTACCCTTTTGTTTTCCAAATGGCTGTATCTGGTCAGGAAGAAAGTGAAATGGTGAAATGTCAAAGGTTAAATCAGGCAAATTTTCACTCATTAAAGAGCGTTAATGGAAGCCACAATCTTGTTGGCTAGAATGGGGTCACAGATCCATCCTAGGCTGCAGAAGGAGCCACCCTTTTCCAGGAAGGAAGCTGGGAGAGTTGTAACTGTGCGCAGTAGCTGCACAGGAAAGGAGGCATCTGCTGATGTGGGAGAAAGAGAGGATGGGTGTGGGAAGCAGACAGACAGCAGTGGGGCCACCCAGGCAGTCAGGAGAGGGCACCTGTTTCACTGTAAACCCATCTGGAGTTATATAGGCACATAAAACCAAAAATAAAACATAAGTCTTGGACCAGAGGCACCAGTTAAAGAGAAGACTTTGCCCTTTGACTATGAGTCATTTAGAGGAATCTCTGCCTTCTGTTTCTAGAATCCTATTGCTTTAATAAAGAATTCTGTTTCTGGCCCTTTACCTAGCTACTGGGACAGAATCGGCACAGGAAAACAACTCCTCTTCTCAGGGATCCCCCTCTGGTGTAGATGTGAGGAGCTGCACGGTGATTTGTGGGGGACTGGTTTTGTCCATTTCATCCTGGCATTAAAAACTGTGAATGGGGCAGCTCTCTGTGACTGTCATCACTTTTCTGGGTGGTTCCCAACAATGCCAGTGTGACTGCTATATGAGGTCTTGGGAAGCTCGCCTTGGTGGGACCTAAGGCTTGGGGGAATGAGAGATGCTTTCTGGTGGTCAAGTGAATGAAATCATTGTCGAGGTTGAGCATGTCCCTTCTGGGGTCCAAAGCCGTCCATCTTCAAGTCAGATTGTTCCAGAAAAGACACCGGTGAACTCAAACTCCATCCTGGTCTCCTCCATTTCTGACAGCGATGTAACAGACTCTCAGATTTTCAGCAATCGAAATGACAAAAAGGGCAAGCAGTTATTACGATTTGCAACACCTTTGAAGGAATCGTTTGCTCAGACCCTTCATAACTCAGAAAACACAGGCTTAGACACCCCTCATACTTCACATGAGAACATCCAAGGTGAGACCCTGGGGCAGAGGAGTTAGGATGGGAGCAGCCCCTTCCGAGTTGCCCACAGGGCTGTGGTTTTAAAACACCGGATAGGGTGAAGGCTTGGTAGATGACCTGAGGATGCTTGGGACTCGGAAGGGGTCACTTTGAGAGGATCTGACACCTAAGAAGGAGTTTTACCTTGATCAAGCTCATTTCACGTGCCCAGTGTTCTGCCTTTTTGTTATCCATCGAGTTTAGTTTTATTTGCCTGCCACTCTCTGCACGTGTGATACAGGCACACCTGTCATTTCCATTTGCTGAGAGACTGAGGCTCAAGGAAATTAAATGACATAGCAGACCTGGGATCAAATGCAGGTCTGCCTGATTCCCAAGCCTGACACCTTAACCACTGTCCCAAACTGCTTTGCACCCAATCCCTAGGTTCGAGTATCATGGGATGCCCCTATTTGTCAAGTCCTCCATGAAACCAGGTCTTAATTGAGACCCTGCCTTGCCTCGCAGCTCCTGACATCAAACACTGGTTTCTGAGATGTTGTTTCTCTTTCATCCCATAATACTCCAGGCATGAAGTCCAGCCATTCTCAGTGACTTCTAAGAGGGGAGGGGAAAAAAAATCTATTCACACCAAAGCATTTTATGAGTTTAGCTCCTTTGTTGAAAGATGGGGCGTCTCTTGTCACATTGCTGTCTCCCCGAATTTCTGGGCTTTTTTCCTCCTTCACCTTTATTCCTCTGTCTGTCCCCACTTCCCTCTCAGGAGATGCTCCAGTTCCTCATCTTCAGCCAAGTGATTTGGAGGGCCTCTTCTGGGAATTCTCCCTCCTCCTCAGCTGTGTCAATGAGAGCAGGAGGGGTTGCATGCAGCTCAACAACAGGGCCAGGAGCCAGCCGCTCCTGCCATGGGCCCGGTGGCCCCCGCTACTTCCCTGTTATGGATGGGGCCACAGTGCCATGCAGACAAAACCCACCCAGAGGGAGAAGGCACTGCCTTTTCCTTGTTTTTTGAGTCTTGCTTTTTTGAGAAGGAAGAAACCTTTTTCATGCAACCTCTCAGCAGACCACCTGTCACGTTCACCAATGTATCACATGCCTGGAGCTAACAGGTCACCTGCTGGGGGCTGGGGCCATCGAGATAGGCTCAGACTCACAGGGACCTGACTGCTAGAGATGGGCCCTGGAGATGGACCCCACCCTGCAGAAACCCAGGACTGTGGGAGGGAGGCGGGGAGATGCCTAAACTGAATTGGGATCCTATTGAAAAGGAGAGATGACTGTGGGGTAGGTGATCACAATATCTGCCACGTGGACCCCAAGTGTGAATCTGAGTTCTCGGGAGAAGGGAGGAGAAACCCAGGACTGTGGGAGGGAGGCGGGGAGATGCCTAAACTGAATTGGGATCCTATTGAAAAGGAGAGATGACTGTGGGGTAGGTGATCACAATATCTGCCACGTGGACCCCAAGTGTGAATCTGAGTTCTCTGGAGAAGGGAGGAGGAGGACAATCCAGGGCGGAAGAGCAGAAGACAACAGTCAAGAAAAGTAAAGAAGATGCTTGGGCCTGGAGCTCGGGGGGGAGAGAGAAAGCCGTGCAGGAAATTACAGAGAGAAAACAATCAGGCTGACCACGCGTTCTGGCTTTGCTGAAAGTGCCGTGTCATAGGAAAAAGGAAAACATGGAGTTGGAATTGCATACAAACTGTCACTGTGTGCTTTGGCTTTGAGATGTCACACGTGTATGCACCATCTTCTTGTTTTTATTTGTGACATTTCAGCTCACTGAGTCTGCATATTCTTTCCTGTGCATTCATAAAAACATACTCTAGATCTTTAGCACCATATTTTCAAATGCTATTATTCTGTTAAAATTAAAAAAAAATTAATCTCCATTTTTTTTTCTACAGGACAAAAGTTAATTGAGTCTCTGATACCCATGACTTCTAGAGACAGAATTAAAGCCATTAGGAATCAGCCAAAGACCATGGAAGAAAAAAGGAACCTTAGGTATGGACCAAATGTTTTTTTCCTTGCACAGATTTCATGGAAACCTTAGTCTTCTACCTTTGTCTCACGTCAGAAAGATAAGAAATAAACACAAGGGAAGAGGCAATCTTCCTACCGAAGAATTCCACATAATGTGTGTTGGTCACCTGGACTGTGGGCTGTGCTTAGTGACCTGCTTCTAGAGAGTGGAGGCTGGAAAGAGGGGGACATCGCTTTCCGGGATGAAGTCTGGCTAATCCTACCTGGGCCAGATGCTCAAGGCTAACATCCCCGAGGATAAGTCATGTGATCAGAGAGTCACCTCTGTGTGTGTGCGTGCATGCGTGCTTAGTCATGTCCCATCTTTGTAACCCCATGGACTGTAGCCCACCAGGCTCCTCTGTCCATGAAATTCTCCAGGCAAGAATATTGGAATTGGTTGCCATTTCCTTCTCCAGAGGATCTTTCCAACCCAGGGACTGAACCTGTGTGTCTTGAGTCTCCTGAATGGGCAGACATGTTCTTTACCAGCTGAGCCACCTGGGAGCCCCCCACCCCCATGTACTCTCTCCTAAAACCCACAACCCTAGTCTAACCAGAGGAAAAAAGCAGAGAAACCCTAATCAAGGGACAGTCTTCATAATATCTGAGCAGGATTCTTCAAAATTGTCAAGGTCATCAAAAAGAAGGAAAGTCTGAGACACGATCAGACTGGAGAGTTCTAAAGAGACATGAGGACTAACGTGATGTGGTGTCCTGGATGGGTCCTGGAATAGAAAATGAGCATCTGTGGAAAAGCTAGTCAAGTCAGAATAGTCTGGAGTTTAGGTAAAAGTTACACACTGATGTTGGTTCCTTAGTTGAAACTAACCTACCTTGGAAATGTAAGATGTTTAACAGAGGAAATGGTGAGTAGGAGATGGGGATTTTCTGTATTGTTTTTGTAACTTCTCTGTAAATTTTAAACTCCTCTTAGAAAAAAGATGTGTGTAAGGGAAGATTTCCCTGGTGAGCCAGGAGTTAGGACTTGGCACTTTCACTGCTGTGACCTGGGTTCAGTGCCTGGGAGGGGAACTAAGATCCTGCAACCCATGCTGTGCCAGGCAGGGGCGGAGGTGGGGGTTGGGGGTACACAGAACTAAATCAAACAAAACCGCAGAAGCTTTCTAAGCCCAGGAGTTCAAAAGCAAGAGTGAGGGCTGTTTAAGTCTTCAGCCCTTCTTATATTTATCACTCCTCGGCATTTTTCTTTTTGCAATTTGTTCGGAGTTGACAGGGCTTCCCAGGTGGAGCAGTAGTAAAGAATTCGCCTGCCAGTGCAGGAGACACAAGAGACAAAGTTTCATTCCCTGGATCGGGAAGATCCTTTGGAGAAGGAAATGGCAACCCGCTCCAGTATTCTTGCCTGGAAAATTTCATGGATAGAGGAGCCTGGCGGGCTATAGTCCATGGGGTCGCAAAGATTGGACATGACTGAACACAAGAACGAGGAGCTGATAGTAGGGTAGACGCAATTGCTAATAAATAATTGTATATATGTAAATAGATGATGCAATTGTTCTGAGGTTCAGAGTCTGGCAGAGAAAGTAGATTGGTCAACAAGTAACTTATAAATGATAGAAAGAATGTCAGGCCAAATCAAGGGAGAAGGAGATTGCAGGGGGAGGACTAGAAGATCACAGGACTAGAGATAACAGTCCACTTGGGCAAAGTAGGGGATGTCTGTGAACTGAGCTTTGGAAGATGGTGTTGTGGGGGTGGGCCTTTGGCTGGGCCAAAGGAAAGAGCCCAGAGCAAAGGAGATGTGATAAGTTCATGGAAAAGTAAGGAGAAAAATGCAGCTGGATCTTCTTGAAAACACTCTTACATTTCAAACTCTGCTTGGCTCTGTCTGTCACACAGTGAATGCCTTATGGTGATCCAAGAGACTTCACAGCAGGATTTTCAATCTGCCATTTGAGTTGGGATTATTCTATGTTTGGGGGGCTGTCCTGTTCCCTGTAGGGTATACAGCAGCATCCCTGGTCTCTAGATGTCAGCGGCACTCCCAACCCCTAGTCTGACAACCAAAAAAGTCTGCTGCTGCTGCTGCTGCTAAGTTGCTTCAGTCGTGTCCGACTCTGTGTGACCCCATAGACGGCAGCCCACCAGGCTCCCCCGTCCCTGGGATTCTCCAGGCAAGAACACTGGAGTGGGTTGCCATTTCCTTCTCCAATGCATGAAAGTGAAAGGTGAAAGGGAAGTCACTCAGTCGTGCAGACATACCCAAATATCTGTTGAGGCCAAAAATCTTCCTGGTTGAGAACCACTGACTTATAAGACCTCAGCCACCTACCCACGGTTATCACTCACACTCTCCACCCTTTCCCTGCTCATTTCTGCTCATCCTGGCCTCCTTGGGGCTTTGAATTGGCTGTTTCCTGTGCTCAGACAGTCCCTTATCCACAGACTAATCCCCTCTTCTCCTTCCAGACTTTGTGCAAATAAGGCACTATTTAAATTGAAACAGGGTCTTCATCCCAGCATTTCCCACCTCCTTACTCTGCTGTGTTTTCCCCTTCTCTTTCCCATAGTACCACTCACCTTCTCTTATCTTATATTGTTTACCTACTTTATGATTACATTTCTGATTTATTTTCTTTCTCTCCCCACTAAGGTGTCTGCTCCATGAGCTGGGGAGATCTGTCTTTGTCTCACCACCTGGGACTGTGCCTGGCATGTGGCAGGCACTCAAGAAACGTCTAGGGGATGAATGCATTACCGCACTGGTGTCTCACTTTCTTCTGCCCTTTCCCACAGGAAAATGGTTGATAAAGAGAAAAGTAAGCAATCCCGTCGTATCCTGGAGCTCAACTGCTGTGCTCAGTGCCTGAACTCCATTTCACTGGTAAGTCGGTCTTTACTGAGGTCAGTAAATGGGCACAATAGGGTGAAACCAGGGAGTGGGGAGAGTGGGGGTGACAGGGGACTCACAGGAAGGAAAAACCAAAATCCAGGGCTGTTTCCTTGAAAGAACGTAGAAATTGGGTCAGTTTAGATGTGGGGAAAACGTGGGCATCAGAAGGCCTATGGAGCTGCAGAGTTAGTTAGTTATTTGGGCAACCTAGCTCCTGTGTCACCTTCAACAGCAAACCTAGGAAGGTAATAAATAATAGTGATACCGACCTGGGTTCTTGGCCTTTCTTGATCAATAGAAATTGATAAGAAGCCAGACAAGAAATTCAGGCAAGTCTTTACTAAGGCGCCTGCAGAAACAAGCAGCAGGTTCTCTTGCTTGCTCCCCAAGTAGGGGCAGGCTGGTTCCTAATATGGGCTGAGAGCAGGGGTCTGTCCAGGGGAAGGGTGGTGATGATGATGCTATCCAACCATCCCATCCTGTCACCCCCTTCTCCTCCTGCCCTCAGTCTTTCCCAGCATCAGGGTCTTTTCCAATGAGTCAGCTCTTTGCATCAGGTGGTCAAAGTACTGGAGCTTCAGCATCAGCATCTGTCCTTCCAATGAATATTCAGGGTTGATTCCTTTAGGATTGAGTGGCTTGATGTCCAAGGGACTTAGAAGCGGTGGCCTGTTGCTATTGTCAGGCCTGCTCAGTAGATATTTGTTGAGGGGCCATCCAGCCATGTACTTTGTGTCTACCCCCAGGCATACCGAAGATTCAAGAACAATCTGTCGGAACTGCTCAATTCCATCAGCCTGTGGCAGAAGACGCTCAAGGTCATCGGAGGCAAGTTCGGCACCAGCGTCCTCTCCTATTTCAACTTTCTGAAGTGGCTTTTGAAGTTCAACATTTTCTCGTTCATTGTGACCTTCAGTTTCATCATAATCCCTCAGCTAACTGCGATGGAGAAGAACCACCTCCAATTCACTGGACTGGAATTTTTAACCGGGGCGGTAAGTGCTCCCCCTATACCTGGAGTTCATACTTGGAAACCCAGGACATTCCTGCTGGCACCCTTCCAGGCCTCTTATTTGCCTGAGAGTCAACCGATGGGAAAGTGAGTGTTTAAAATGCTTTCTCTTTTTCTCCAAAGTGACACACACACAATTTCGGGAGAATTTCTGTCTCCTGAGGTGACCATGTTAACAGTTTCTGTTGTCCAGAATCCTCTTCTCTGCACACCTTTGGGCATTTTATGCACGGACATACAGATCTTTTTTTTTTTAAACAAAAGATGAATTATTCATATAGCCTTCCTGTGACTTGCTTCCTTCCACCATCTTATATTGGTGTTCATAGGTCTACCTTTTCTTTTTTTTTAATTTTCTTTCTACAAAATAGTGCTTCTTTAAAAAAATTTCCTAGTATAGAAGAGAACAAATTTAAAAAAAGTCTATTTCACCCTTGCACTTTTGTCTACCTTTCTAGTTTGGAGTGTATCTTTACCCACCATTTTTCTTCCTATACAGTCATAGATACATAGTTACACAGATACACAAGTCGATAATACTAAAATATTTTTTTAAATAAAAAGAGAGTGAGATAATACAAGTCTTACTTTGCAACTTTTTTTGCTTTACTGTGTATGTTGAGCATGGATACACATTCATGTTATTCTCTCTATTAACAACCACAGTGTATCTTACCAAGCTCTCTATTGGAGCACATAGCTGCCACCTTGTGAATTTACCTTCTAGAAGAGGTTTCTGCCACTGAGATTCTGTGGATAGACAAGAGCCAAATCTGGCTCATTCAGCTAACTGCGATGGAGAAGAACCACCTCCAATTCACTGGACTGGAATTTTTAACCGGGGCGGTAAGTGCTCCCCCTACACCTGGAGTTCATACTTGGAAACCCAGGACATTCCTGCTGGCGCCCTTCCAGGCCTCTTATTTGCCTGAGAGTCAACCGATTTGAAAGTGGGTGTTTAAAACGCTTTCTCTTTTTCTCCAAAGTGACACACACACAATTTCGGGAGAATTTCTATCTCCTGAGGTGACCATGTAAACAGTTTCTGTTGTCCAGAATCCTCTTCTCTGCACACCTTTGGGCATGTTATGCACGGACATACAGATCTTTTTTTTAAACAAAAGATGAATTATTCATATAGACTTCCTGTGACTTGCTTCCTTCCACCATCTTATATTGGTGTTCATAGTCTACCTTTTCTTTTTTTTTTAATTTTCTTTCTACAAAATAGTGCTTCTTTAAAAAAATTTCCTAGTATAGAAGAGAACAAATTAAGACAAGGTCGATTTCACCCTTGCACTTTTGTCTACCTTTCTAGTTTGGAGTGTATCTTTATCCACCATTTTTCTTCCTATACAGTCATAGATACGTAGATACACAAGTCTATAATACTAAAATATTTTTTTAAATAAAAAGAGAGTGAGATAATACAAGTCTTACTTTGCAACTTTTTTATGCTTTACTGTGTATGTTGAGCATGGATACACATCCATGTTATTCTCTTTATTAACAACCACAGTGTATCTTACCAAGCTCTCTATTGGAGCACATAGCTCCCACCTTGTGAATTTACCTTCTAGAAAAGGTTTCTGCCACTGAGATTCTGTGGATAGACAAAAGCCAAATCTGGCTCACGGTCTGTTTCTACATAGCCTGCAAAATAAGATTGGTTTCCACATTTTTAAATGGTTGGAAGAAAATAAAAAGGATAATATTTTTAATTGGAATTTAATTGCCTTACAATGTGTTAATTTCTGCTGTACAATGAAGTGAGTCAGTTATATGTATACATATATCCCCTCCCGTGGACTTCCCTCTCACCCCCACTGCCGTCCTACTCGTCCAGGTCATCACAGGGCACTGAGTGGGCTCCCTGTGCTATGCAGCAGGTCCCCACTGGCGATCTGTTTTATACATTGTAGTGTGTCCGTGTCAATCGTACTCTCCCTGTTCATCTCGGCTTCCTCTCCTCTACCTTCATGTCCTCGTCTGTTCTGTATATCTGCCTGTGTATTCCTGCTAGCCTGCAAAATAAGATTGGTTTCCACATTTTTAAATGGTTGGAAGAAAATAAAAAGGATAATATTTTTAACTGGAATTTAATTGCCTTACAATGTGTTAATTTCTGCTGTACAATGAAGTGAGTCAGTTATATGTATACATATATCCCCTCCCGTGGACTTCCCTCTCACCCCCACTGCCGTCCTACTCGTCCAGGTCATCACAGGGCACTGAGTGGGCTCCCTGTGCTATGCAGCAGGTCCCCACTGGCGATCTGTTTTATACATTGTAGTGTGTCCGTGTCAATCGTACTCTCCCTGTTCATCTCGGCTTCCTCTCCTCTACCTTCATGTCCTCGTCTGTTCTGTATATCTGCCTGTGTATTCCTGCACTGCTAACAAGTTCATCTGTACCATTTTTTCTAGATTCCACATATATGCACTAATATACAATATTTGCTTTTCTCTTTCTGACTTACTTCACTCTGTATGACAGACTATATCGATCCACATCTGTACAAATGACCCAATTTTGTTCCTTTTTCTGGCTGAGTAATATTCCATTGTATATATGTACCACTTCTTTATCTTTCCTCTATTGATGGACATTCGGGTTATTTCCATGTTCTGGTTATTGTAAATAGTGCTGCAATGGACAATGGGTATATGTATCTTTTTGAATTACGGTTTTCTCAGGGTATATGCCCAGTAGTGGGATTGCTGGGTAATATGATAGTTTTGGTTTTAGTTTTTTAAGGAAATAAGGGGCCTGTATAAATTAGAGGAACAAATTAGAGAGACCCGGAGGAAACAATTAGACAATTGTGGAAGGTAGAACATTGGAAGATGAAGATGAAGAAGATGAAGTCGCTCAGTCGTGTCCGACTCCTTGCGACCCCGCGGACTGTAACTTACTAGGCTTCTCCGTCCATGGGATTCTCCAGGCAAGAATACTGGAGTGGATTGCCTGGGTCCAGCTGGTGATTACTGGGCCCCTCCATTGTAAAGCTGTGTTGCTTTGCAATTCCTTTCCACCTCTAAGAGCCTTGTGGTAAGACGTCTAGGTTCTCACTGGCCTTGTTTGCCTCTTTCCCGGCAAACAAAATGTCTAAACTGACCAATGCAGGCTTCTTATATACGGAAAAAGGAAACTCTGCCACCCATAGTCATTCACTGTTTTCTTGAGAGATCCACCTGACCTGGGATTTATTGTCCTTTTCAGGGTTATTTTACTAACACAGTGATGTACTATGGCTTTTACACCAATTCTACTATCCGGCATGGCAGCAGCGGGGCCTCCTACAACATGCAGCTGGCCTACATCTTTACAATCGGAGGGTGTTTGGTCGTCTGCTTTTTTAGTTTGCTCTTCAGGTATGGAATGTTTGCATTTTCTGATTCTAAGCTCTTTATAGTTTTAGGAATTTTAGAGACTCAAAAGTTACCGGGAGAACAGTTTCTCTGCAATTTCAACTTTCTACTCCTGTCTGATCCTTTCTTGTCCTAGAACATAAAGTGTGTTTGGACAGAGGAAGAGAAATTTTCATATGCTTTTAAAGAAATTGGTCGGTCTGAAAATAAGGATTCAATGACTCAGGTAGTTTTGATTGTAAATTGACAGTTGTCAAATGTCCAATCTGTTAAACCTGTTAGTTTACTAGGTCTTTGTAACAAAGTACCACAGACTGGGGGGCTTAATCAACAACATTTTTTTTTTTTTCTCAAGTTCGGGATGCTAGAAATCCAAGTTCAAGATGTTTCAGCAGGGTTGGTTTCTCCTGAGGCTTCTCTCGCCAGCTTGCTGACAGCCACCTTCCCACTCTGTCCTCATATGATCTACGCACCATGCATATCTGAGTCCTAATATCCCCTTCTTATAAGGACACCAGCCATGTTGGATTGGGCCCACAGAAATGATCTCACTTTAATTTAACGACCTCTGTACATATCCTATCTCAAAACCCAGTCTGTTTCTGAGGTACTAGGGGTTGTGTGTACGTGTGTGTTAGTCTCTCAGTCATGTCTGACTCTTGGCGACCCCATGGACTTTAGCCCTCCAGGCTCCTCTGTCCATGGGATTCTCCAAGCAAGAATACTGGAGTGGGTAGCCATTCCCTTCTCCAGGGGAACCTTCACAACCCAAGGATCAAACCCGGGTCTCTTGCATTGTAGTCATAGGACTTCAAAATATTAATTTTTAAGGAGTACAGTTCAGTCCATAACAACCTCACTGCCAGCATGATAATCCAAAATAAGACAAGATTTTGTTTTGTCCTATCGAACTAGGAAATGTTTCTGTTTCTTAAGCTGTTATTACTTGATGGTGGCTAACTTTACAAAGGAAGTGTCCATTTTGCTCAGAATTTTTTCACATGCCAGGCTTAGTGCTAAGTGCTTCCTGGACCCAATTCAATGAATCCTAGACATCTCCATGATAATTACAGCTGCCTTTACTGAGTGCTTACTGTGCTAAGGGCTACATTGACTCTTGCTGTGGGCTGAATAATGCTCCCTCTTCAAAAATGTCCATGACCTAATCCCCAGAAACTGTGACTATGGTGCCTTATCTGACAAAAAGAATTTTCCAGAAGTGATTAAGTTAAATATTATAAAATGGGCCGATGCTATCACAAGGGTCCTTTAAAGAGGGAAGCAAGAGAGTTAAAGTCCGGGAAAGAGCAGAAGGTGCTACTCTTCCGGCTTTGAGGATGAAGGAGCTTCAAGCCAGGGAATTGTTTTGTCCTATCGAACTAGGAAATGCTTCTGTTTCTTAAGCTGTTATTACTTGATGGTGGCAAACTTTACAAAGGAAGTGTCCATTTTGCTCAGAATTTTTTCACATGCCAGGCTTAGTGCTAAGTGCTCCCTGGACCCAATTTCAATGAATCCTAGACATCTCCATGATAATTACAGCTGCCTTTACTGAGTGCTTACTGTGCTAAGGGCTACATTGACTCTTGCTGTGGGCTGAATAATGCTCCCTCTTCAAAAATGTCCATGACCTAATCCCCAGAAACTGTGACTATGGTGCCTTATCTGACAAAAAGAATTTTCCAGAAGTGATTAAGTTAAATATTATAAAATGGGCCGATGCTATCACAAGGGTCCTTTAAAGAGGGAAGCAGGAGAGTTAAAGTCCGGGAAAGAGCAGAAGGTGCTACTCTTCCGGCTTTGAGGATGAAGGAGCTTCAAGCCAGGGAATGCAGGCAATATCTAGAAGCTGGAAAAGGCAGGGAAACAGATTCTCCTCTAAAGTCTCCAGAAGGAACACGACTCTGCCAATACCTTGATTGTTGACCCGTTTTCTGATTTCTGACCTCTAGTAAGAAATTGAAGAAAGTGGAGAAAACCACTAGACCATTCAGGTATGACCTAAATCAAATCCTTTATGACTATACAGTGGAAGTGAGAAATAGATTTAAGGGACTAGATCTGATAGAGTGCCTGAGGAACTATGGATGGAGGTTCGTGACATTGTACAGGAGACAGGAATCAAGATCATCCCCAAGAAAAAGAAATGCAAAAAAGCAAAATGGCTGTCTGAGGAGGCCTTACAAATAGCTGTGAAAAGAAGGGAAGTGAAAAGCAAAGGAGAAAAGGAAAGATATACCCATTTGAATGCAGAGTTCCAAAGAATAGCAAGGAGAGATAAGAAAGCCTTCCTCAGTAACAACAGACTGGTTCCAAATAGGAAAAGGAGTCCGTCAAGGCTGTATATTGTCACCCTGCTTATTTAACTTATATGCAGAGTACATCATGAGAAAGACTGGGCTGGAAGAAACACAAGCTGGAATCAAGATTGCCGGGAGAAATATCAATAACCTCAGATATGCAGATGACACCACCTTTACGGCAAAAAATGAAGAAGAACTAAAGAGCAGCAGGAGGAAACCAATACAACTCTGATAGTGAACTAGTATTATCCCCATTATACAGATGTGGAAACTGAGGGTTAAGACCCTTAAAAATGACAAAATCCCCCGGTTGGCAATCAAAGATTACACAGTCGGATCGCAAAGCCAGTGCTACTGACTATCATGTTTGCTGGTGCCCTGTTTCGGAACTTCAGGCTAACTCTTCCATGTTGCCTTTCACCACTGACAGAACTGTTCTTTGTTATAATCTCTGCACCCCAATGTCTGTCCCAATAACCCTTGGGTATTTTGGTTTCTGCCTTTCCTAGTATGGCCAGGTATTTCCGGAACAACTTCATTAACCCCCACATTTACTCCAGAGGGATCGCCAAGCTCATTTTTTGCTGGGACTTCACTGTCACTCATGAAAGTGCAGTAAAGCTGAAACAGAAGAATCTGAGCACTGAAATAAGGGTAAGGAGAGCTAGCTTTAAATCCCTTCCCATGGACAGTCTTCTTTCCTCCTTCAATATGCCTGTAACTTTTCTTAAAGTAATAATATTTTATTTTTTATTCTCCATGATATTGGCAAAAAAAAAAAACCTCTAAAACTATTTTAAATGCCCAGTGCTGGTGATGGTGTAGGGAAATGAACATTTTCACACAACGTGGTGACTTTGTTATTGACATAAGCTTGCTGAAGGGCAGTTTAACAATTTATAACAAGATGTTAAATACTTATTGACCTCACAGTTCTAGGTTTATAATTTTATCCAGTGGTTTTTGACTCAGGGCAGATTTGCCCCAGAGACACAGGGCAATGTCTGGAGGCTTTTTTGATTGTTGCTGCAGAGGAGTGTGTATTACCAGCATCTAGTGGGTAGAGGCCAAGATGCTGCTCAACATCCCGCGGTGCACAGGACAAGCCCTCAACACAGATTTATCAACTCTGAATGACAATAGAGCTAAGGCTGAAAAACCATGATCTATAGGAAAATATTTAAGAGACAAAAAGAGCAAGCAGAATTTATAAACTAAGGGGCTTTGACAAGAGGGTTGCAGAGGATTCCTCAGCCTTATTCTTCAAGAAGGCCCTATTGCTTCAGTGTATTCGCTCAAGATCATGGTTCCAATCTCTTTCCCTCTGAGATGGAAAAGATATTCAATGAAGCAATGGGGGGTTCTTGCCCATTAGAGATTTTCCTACTGGTCTCCTAATCCAAGCTCATGGTGCTTTTTCCCACTCTCTCACCTGCGGGTTTGTGTCTCTTTGAGAGCACCAAACCCTAGGGGTGGTAATCTTTGCTGACAGTGTAGGGGTTCTGCGAGTGAACTTGACTTCCTTGTGTTTACAGGAGAACCTGTCAGAAATCCGTCAGGAGAACGTCAAGTTAGCATTCAATCAGCAGTTTATCCGCTTCTCTGCCCACATGGCAGCCTGGGTCGTCTCTTCCGGAGCTGCCATCGCCTGCTGTGTAGCTGTTTATTACCTGGCTGAGAACAATTTACAGGTAACCAGAGAGGCCGGAGATCCAGGGTCCAGAGCACAGAGAAGCAAGTGAAGAGACGGGATGCAGGCGCGAGCGGGTGGGGTCCTGGTCACCACTCAAAACGAGGCCGTAGCCAGCAGCATTGCCACCAGGAGGAAGTTTTTTCAAAAGTGCAAAATCCTGGGTCCCTCTCTTGGTCCATGGACCCACAATCTGCATCATAAGAACATCCCCCAGGGGATGTGTGTGCACACCTCAGGGTGGAGGCTCTGGGCTAGTGGAGAGATGGGAACTTTGGCCACAGGCCTGGGATCAGGTTCTGGTGTCCTCCTTTATCATTATATCCCTAATGCTTCTCTGAATTCCCTGGTGGCTCAGACGGTAAAGCGTCTGTCTACAATGCGGGAGACCCGGGTTCGATCCCTGGGTTGAGAAGATCCCCTGGAGAAGGAAATGGCAACCCACTCCAGGACTATTGCCTGGAAAATCCCACGGACAGAGGAGCCTAGTAGGCTACAGTCCATGGGGTCGCAAAGAGTCGTACAGACTGAGCGACTTCACTTTCACAATCTCTCTGGCACCAAGTAGACACTTAATAAATATTCTGAACCAATGGAATTTGGCTAGTGATTTACTCTTCCCATGGGCTTCCCTGGTGGCTCAGATGGTAAAGAATCTGCTGGCAACACAGGAGACCCGGGTTCGATCTGTGGGTCTGGAAGATCCCCTGGAGAAGGGAACGGCAACCCACTCCAGTATTCTTGCCTGAAGAATCCCATGGATAGAGGAGCCTGGCGGGCTACAGTCCATGGGGTCACAAAGCGTTGGACACGACTGAGTGACTAACACTTTCACTTTAGTCTTCCCAAGCCCCTAATTCCTTACCTATAAACAGGAATGCCTGTTTTGTAGGTGTGTGGTCTGGACTAGAGAAAAGTTATGTGAAGAATCTACTTAGTACCCGGTACTGTGGGTGATAAAGGAATGTTAGCTTTTTTTTTTTTTGATATGAACTCTGAGACTAATTAGCTAGTGGGTGGACAAAGTACTGTTTCTCTGTGATTTTCAGTTACTCTTCTGGAAATGGGGCTAATTGTAGTTGACTTTGCAGACCCCTAGAATTGTGGTACAGGTTGGTCTGATTGTGTCTCTTTCATTATTGTCTTCCCAGTACTCTAAATATAAAATCTATCCTCCATGGTATGATTGATAGATCTTTTGTGATGTGGCCCCTGTCCATATCTTTAGTCTCAATACCCCACAACCACCTGTATATCACACCAGCAACACTAAATGATGTGCCCCTAGTTCCTTGAACACACCATGTTTTCCCTTATCTCTAGATGGGAAACACGCAGTTCATTCTACACTGCCACCCCTCCCCTTCATCTGGCCAACTCCTCCTTTTCTTCCTCTAGACCTCAGCATGAGTGACACGTCCTCCAGGAAATCTTACCATCATCTCTCTAGATTGGGTTTAGGAGCCCCTGACTCTGCAGTCTTTCCCTGTGCACTTGCCACATGCAGCATTGAAAATGCTTGTTTATGCATTTGTTTCTTCAAAAGAATAGCCAGGCACCTGGCCCAACTCCTGATACATAGTAGGTGCTCAGGAGCCAGCAAGAAATGGATGTGAGATGGTACAAACCTAAGAGTTCCTATTAAGGTGTGCCCTGAAAGAGATGAAACTGAGTCCCATTGCTCCAGGGCCTAGAACTGCCTATCTGGGTTGGAAGCTGTGGCAGGGCAGCTGTAAGTATAAAGAAGACTTCTGAGTTTCTCCTTCACTCCGAAGGTTTTCTTCACACTCACCTGAAGTGAAGGAGGTAGTGAAGGAGGAGGAGAAGAATCATTCCCATTGTTTGAACATCTGTGCCAGGTGGGATCAACCCTCTGCACAGCTCAAGGAGGCACATTCATTGGCAGCTACAATTTCACATGAATGGTGCCCCCAGCTGGGTCATTTAGCAGCTCTGCAACTGGACATTTCCTTAACTGAAAGTGAAAGTCGTGTCTGACTCTTTGCAACCCCATGGACTATGCAGTCCCTGGAATTCTCTAGGCCAGAATATTGGAGTGGGTAGCCTTTCCCTTCTCCAGGGGATCTTCCCAACCCAGGGATTGAACCCAGGTCTCCCACATTGCAGGCGGATTCTTTACCAGCTGAGCCACCAGAGAAGCTAAGAATACTGGAGTGGGTGGCCTATCCCTTCTCCAGCAGATCTTCCCAACCCAGGAATCCAACTGGGGTCTCCTGCATTGCAGGCGGATTCTTTACCAACTGAGCCACCAGGGAAGCCCCTTATGTGGTCTCACTTAATTCTTACAGTGTCTCTGTGGGTTATATGATAATCTCCCCGTCAGGCAGACTAGGAAAGAGACTCAGAGAAGCTCTGCTTGTGGTTCCAAAGCTTCAGCTTATAAGCACAGAGAGGGGCGCAGCATTTGACCCTAAGTTACTCTGGTTCCAAAGATACTGTGAAAGTGCAAGTGGTGTTTTCAAAGCTGCTGCTGCTGCTAAGTCGCTTCAGTCATGTCCTACTCTGTGCGACCCCATAGACGGCAGCCCACCAGGTTCTGCCATCCCTGGGATTCTCCAGGCAAGAACACTGGAGTGGATTGCCATTTCCTTCTCCAGTGCATGAAAGTGAAATCGCTCAGTCGTGTCTGACTCCTAGTGACCCCATGGACTGCAGCCTACCAGGCTCCTCCGTCCATGGGATTTGCCAGGCAAGAGTACTGGAGTGGGTTGCCATTGCCTTCTCCGTTTCTAGGTCTAGCCTCTATGATTATAATTCACTCAATAAAGATGATGGTTACTTTAATTTACTCTGACCTAATTAATATTCTTATCAAATTAGTACTGAAATTGAAGTCACTCAGTCATGTCTGACTCTCTGTGACCCCACGGACTGTAGCCTCTAGAGGTAAATAGAGGCAGGGTCAGGCTTCAGGGTGGGAAATAAGGGAGCTTTCAGACATCAGATAAATCCATTACAATCTCCTACTCCAAGAGTGCCTGACAAGGGGCGGCATAGGCTTCACTCCAGACAAATGCCAGGGAGGTGTCCCCACGAAGGCAGGGGCACCCCTCTGAGCCTCATAGAGAAGAGCAGCGTGGGCTAGCAGAGGCTCCCCTTGCAGCACCTGAGGACAGGCAAAGCTTGGTGAAATGAACAAGGGCACTCAGGAGAGCGGAGGAGAAATTCCCTTGTGTCGTAGCTTTGGTAACTCAAGCTTTTCTTTCAGTAGCCTGGAGCACATTCTCATGTTTCCAAACCTCTTAGTGAGAAAAGTAAAGTCACAGAATGGCTGTTGGGCCATAGGTCCCTGAGTCTGATAGACCCTGGTTTCAAATCTGCCAATTCCTAGCTGGGGAACCCTGGGCAAGCATCTTTGCCTCTCTGAGCCTCAGGTTGTCCATCAGTTAAGTCTATTAACACCCACCTATTGGGCTATAGTGGGAATTAAAGCATCATGTGAGTGATTCTCGGCCGAGGGCAAGTGCTTGGTAAGTGGTCCTTTAATGGCTTATCAGAGGAGATACTTCTAGGGTTTCCCACCTTGGGGGATCTTCTGAGTCAGGCAGAGAGGGGTCCGGTGTACAGTCAGCAACTTGATTCTCTCCCTCCATCCCCTGCAGTTCCTGGCAAACCACAGTAACCCTGGGGCGGTGCTTTTACTGCCTTTCGTCGTGTCCTGCATCAACCTGGTCGTGCCCCGCTTCTACTCCATGTTCAGGCTGGTGGAGCGCTACGAAATGCCGAGGCACGAAGTCTATGCCCTCCTGATCCGGTAGGTGTGGCTGCCACTTCTCACGCCAGCCTCCATTTTCATGAAGAGAAATGGGATGGAAACCAGAAAGGGTTACACTCAAGTATCAAAGTTCTGTTTTCCAGAAAGAATTTCAAGAGTAGATTATGTTTTTATGGTATGAGTTATTAGCCATAAAATCCAAAGAGCCCCGAAGAAATACAGTAATTGGGATTCACCTGCCCTTTGCTTAAAGTAATGGCTTATCTTCCCCAGATAAGCTTTCCCAGTAAGGGCTTATCTTGCTGCCAGCTTGAGGAGCATGGTTCTTCGTTATGAAATGTATGGGTGAGTAGGTTGTGCACTGCGCAAATGTTCTTGGCTAAGAAGTCATGTGGGAACTGATCATCCAGAGTTCCCATGAGTCCGACTGTGAGGCTGAGTACCCACTGAATCAGCCAGGAGGAACAGGTTCATTTCTGTCATTTAATCATCCAAATGGTTGGTTGGAGGGGGAGGTTGAAGTTGAGGGGATGCTTTTGGCAATTCATTGGCTGGGAAAGGATCCCTTTATGTGATTCCCAGAAAGGCATTGTATGTGCTAGAAGTGACCCCACAGTCTTGATAAAGTATGCTGCTAAGTCACTTCAGTTGTGCCCGACTCTGCGTGACCCCATAGACAGCAGCCCACCAGGCTCCCCTGTCCCTGGGATTCTCCGGGCAAGAATACCAGAGTGGGTTGCCATTTCCTTCTCCAATGCATGAAAGTGAAAAGTGAAAGTGAAGTCGCTCAGTCGTGTTCGACTCATAGCGACCCCATGGACTGCAGCCCTCCAGGCTCCTCCGTCCATGGGATTTTCCAGGCAAGAGTACTGGAGTGGGGTGCCATTGCCTTCTTCTGATAAAGTATAAAGCTACCCAAATTGTTTTCTTTATTGCTTCTTCCTGGCTAGTACCCTGACCATTTCCTGGTTATGGTGGTGTTTATAGTCATGAGGCTGAGCTACCAGATTGACTGTTTTTTACTGATCAATTTCAGAGTCCTTACTTTACCATTGCCTCTGAGATCTGGCTCCTGGTCAGTTCTTCTTCAGTTTTATTTTCTACCTCTTTCCCCTTCCTCAGTGACCCCAGCCTCACTCGCCTTCTCATTGTTCACAAACTGTATGCCCAACTCAGCACCTTTGCACTGACCATTCCTTCTTTCTGGAATAGCAAATCTATACTTATGTTTATGCTTATAGTTTCTTCATACAAATCTTAAACATTTCTGTTACCCTTAAATTTGGAGCAAGCATATTTTAAAACACACACACACACATACATATACTTATTATTTTAGATCAGGAGTTAGCAAACGGCAGCCTGCAGGCCCAGCCTGCCTCCCATTTTCATAAATAAAGTCTCATTGGAATGCAACCATGTCCACTGGTGACATATCATCTGACTCCCTTCCTGCTACAACTGCAGAGTTGGGGCACAAACTGTATGGTTTGCAAGGCCAAAAATATTTACTGTCTGGCCCTTCACAGAAAATGTTGACTGCCTTCAGGTTAATGTTTAGGGTCATCTATATATGTATTAGATAGATAGGTCCAGAGTTCATCTTTATTCGAAGAGCTATGAAACATAAGGAATAGAAGATGATGTGTGCGTGCTAAGTCACCATATTCATGTCTGACTCTTTGCAACCCTGTGGACTGTAGCCCATCAGGCTTCTCCGTCCATGGGATTCTCCAGGCAAGAGTACTGGAGTTGGGTTGCCACGTCTTTCCTCAAGGGCATGTAGGAAATGGCACTCCACTCCTATATATTCTTGCCTGGAAAATTCCATGGATGGAGGAGCCTGATGGGCTACAGCCTTTAGGGTTGAACACACATAGATACAAGTATCATTTTCCTGAAGCAAAAATTTTAGAAGGCCTTCCTTTCTACCCAAACTACACCTCTGGGTGCCTCCTCTCCATGGTTAGAAACAATCGGGATATTTTTTATTGCGATTAAAAAAAAATTTAAACCATTTTCAGCGCACAGTTCAGCAGCACACTGGCTTCTTTGCTCACCGGTGTCTGTTAAACGCATCCTACTTACAATGTCCTCCTCTTGTGAGAGAAGATAAGACCTTATTTGAGAGTAGACCTTGGGATGGTCAACTGTTTAAGTACTTCCAGGTTCCCACATATTTTTTATTCTGCCTTTCGATTTGAATGTGGATTTGCATGGGCCAAGGACTCTGTATTCTAACTACCTCTTCTGAGGCCTACAGATATGACTTTGAGGGTTTCTGACATCTGGCATCACCAAACAATCACCCCCTTGTTCTTTCCAGACCCTTTATATCTGCTGTCTCTAAGTTCCAGGCATCTTCAGAACTACCACCACCTCTGAGGCAGTCTTCTCCCAGATTTGTTTTAAATTGGGTTTTCTCCAGTCTTCTTCACTGACCCCTTTTCATATTTTAATCTTTGTGTCCTTTATTTCTGCTTTCTATTTTCCATAAATTCCTCTATATTTCTGATCTGTTCATGATGACTTTTTTGTTTCCCACTGCTTTATGGATCTTTTAGCTTTTGACTTTTTTTTTTATCATTTCAATAGAATTTGGATGTTGAGGTGATAGGTTCAGCATGATAGATAATAGGCTCCAGTGCTCAGCATGTCATTTTGATCTAATCACTTTATTTAATTTGTATTTTTCTGATCCCAAGAGAAACTCATTATCTTTTAATATATATTAGCCCTATATATTCCTTCACAAAATACTCAAAATTTTCTCTATATGCAGAGAAAATAAGAAAGCTCAGAAATAGGTTTAACCTGGAGTTACACTGCAGTTAATGTATTTAAATTCTGACACCAGTTCTGACATGTGGGGTTTTCCCACACCACCAAGCCACTCTCCAATACACACAAATGGGTGTCCTACAATTTAATTCAACTCTGACACTATGTACCTGAAGGTAGTGTCAGAATCCCACAGGGTAAGGCTCAGCCCCACAGGCCTGCCCCCACCCGCTCTTCTGGTACCAGTTGCAATGGTTTATCCACGTTGTCACCTGGGCTTCTGACCGACCAACTATAGATCGGAGGTTCCAATGACCCCTTCCTCGAGCTTGTGAATTTGCTAGAACAGCTCACATGACTCAGAGAAACACTTTACTTACGAGATTACTGCTTTATTATAAAAAGCTATAACTCAAGAACAGCCAGGTAGAAGAGATGTGTAGGGCAAAGTCTGTGGAATGCAGAGCTTCCTTGCCCTTTCTGAGATTTTTAGTCTCCCAAATACCATCCTGTCACCAAGCCAGAAGCTCACTGAACCCCCCTCCTTTTGAGTTTTTGTGGAGCCTTCATCACGTATGCATGGCTAATTAAATGGCCACTGGTTCTGTGTTGTACTTAGTAGCTCAGCTGTGTCTGACTCTTTGCAACCCCGTGGACTGTAGCCTGCCAGACTCCTCTGTCCATGGGGATTCTCCAGACAAGAATACTGAAGTGGGTTGCCCTGCCCTCCTCCAGGGCATCTTCCCAACCCAGGGATCGAACCCAGGTCTCCTGGATTGTAGGCAGATTATTTACTCACTGAACCATCAGAGAAGCCCAATAAATTCAATCTCCAGCCCCTCTCTCCTCCCTGTAGTTTGCAATAGGCACGCTGAGTTCAGATCCTCTAAATCACAGGATTGGTTGTCACGGCAACCAGCCCCCAACCTTAGTAGACCTAGGGGCTTCCCAACAGTCACATTAATATGACAGAAGACACCTTGATAGCTCTCCTCACTTAGGAAATTCCAAAGGTTTTAGGAGCTCAGTGCCAGAAAAAGACAAGAAGACCAAATGCGTATTTCTTATCATAAATGACAATATCACTGTACAGTAAGGCAGTAATCCGGTAGATATTGAGAGTCTATTATAGGTTAGGCACTGGGCAAGAGATTTGGGATCTAGTGTTGAAAAAGGCAAATCCTGTCTCTTCCTTCACTGTGTTGTTTTGTCTAATGGTTGGTTCTCAACCTTTAACCTGCACCAGAATTGCCTGGAGGGATTGCTGGGCCCTATACCAGAGTGTCTGATTCAGAAGATCTGGGAGAGGGCCAGAACATTTGTCTTTCTAACAAGATTACAGATGCTACTGCTGGTCTGCGGGCCATACTTTGAAAATGACTGGTGTAGTGGTACATGGTTCTTGGCACATCAATGTTGAAGACCTCTTAAAACCAGCAGTTATTGATTTTGGCAAAGTGACTAGGTTTAAGAACTCAGGTTGTTAAATCAGGTGGTCCTTGTTTTCAACCTTTGTCACGCCCCCTAAGCAATCCGTGTGATCTTGTTATTTCTTTTCATTACAAGTTATTTCATTTCTCTGTGCTTCAGTTTCCTCATCGGTAAGATAGGCATAAAATACTATCTACCTGATGGTAGAATGATTAAGAGGGATGATTCGAAAAAGTGTGTAGCATGTTTACTGTCCCTGGTGGCACCTGATGAATAGTATGTATGTGTGCTACTATTACAGTGAGAAGTGAAATCAGAGAGGTTGATATGCCCAAAAGAGAGTGTATCAGTCAGAATAAATGAGGTTAAACTGTGGTAACAAACATCCCTGCAATCCCTCACCCCCACTCCAAACTCACAGTGGTTTGCTACTGCTAAGTCACGTCAGTCGTGTCCAACTCTGTGTGACCCTACAGACGGCAACCCACCAGGCTCCCCCATCCCTGGGATTCTCCAGGCAAGAACACTGGAGTGGGTTGCCATTTCCTTCTCCAATGCATGAAGGTGAAAAGTGAAAGTGAAGTCGCTCAGTTGTGTCTGACTCTTAGCGACCCCATGGACTGCAGCCTACCAGGCTCCTCCGTCCATGGGATTTTCCAGGCGAGAGTACTGGAGTGGGGTGCCATTGCCTTCTCCTAGAACACAAGTATTTATTTCTTGTTCATGTTGCACACCCTTGTGGATTGGCAGGGAAATTCTGCTTATGTTAGTCACTCAGGGATTCAGACTGATTGTCCTTCCAGAGGGAAGATGGCGAGTCTCACTGGCATTTAAATACTCTAGTCTAGAAGAGACACAAGGTGACACACATTGTTTATACTCACAGCTCATTTGCCAGAACTAGCCACATGCACCCCACTACAAACCACAGGGGTCTTCCCTGGTGGCTCAGAGAGTAAAGAATCTGCCTGCAACATTGGAGACCTGGGTTCAGTCCCCGGGTCGGGAAGATCCCCTGGAGGAGAAAATGGCAACCCATTCCAGTGTTCTTGCCTGGAGAACCCCATGGACAGAGGAGCCTGGCGGGCTGCAGTTCATGGGATTGCAGAGTTGGGCACAACCGAGCAACTAAGAGCACATAACCACAGGGGGCAGGAATTTCCATCCTACCATGTGCCCCAAATGAAATATTAGCAAACATCTCCCATGACTGCCACAGAAGTAATGATAGTTGTTTTCTCTTCATTTCTTAGAAATATCTTTCTGAAAATATCAATCATTGGAATTCTGTGTTACTATTGGCTCAACACTGTGGCCCTGGATAGAGAAGAGGTAAGATTTCTATGCCGTTTTGCTTTAAGCTTGGCTTTGACCATCAGAGAGGAAGTGAGTTTCTCAAGGTTTCTGCCTATGATATTAGAGTAGATACCATGTTATTTTCCCCATCCATCTGTCCATCTACTTATCCATCTATTCATCTACCCATCTATTCACCCTTCCACCCTTCTGTCCATCCTTGGGCTTCCTACAGAAGTAACTAACTTCAAAAATTGATCATTTCGACTTTCCTGTTTATGCCACTCTGCTAAACCTCTAGGCCACTTTCTTAATCAAGAAGATATAATTATTTGAAAATTATTGAAAGACACCAAACCATAGAAACAGGAAGCTCAAAGAACACTGAGCAAGAAAACACCCTAAGAAAGAAGTAAATTAAATTAAAAAATAAAAAAAACTCCAACTTGGCACATCAGATAGCATTACAGAAAACTAAAAACAAAGAGTAAGCCTTAAAAAAAACTAGACTATTTCTTTAAACTTTACCTATAGAGGATAAAGAATAGGAAAATGTAGGGGGTTACTTTTCCTAGTACTCAAAAATTATTTTTTGAGAGTCTAGGACAATTCTTAAGTGTTGAAATAAAAAATACACCAACCAAGATTTCCATATCTGGTTAAATTATCCCTCAAAAGTGAAAGAAAAATAAAGACCTTCTCAGAAAAACAAATACTGTGGGAAATCATTTCCAGCAGACCTTCCACACAAGAAAAGTTTAAAGAAGTCCTTTAGACAGAGAAAAATGATATAAATCAGAAGCTTCAATATAAAGAAAAGAAACATGTCAGAGAAAGTATACATAAAAGTAAAATAAAATTAAAATTAAAAAAAAATTTTTTTAAGATATTGCTTTTTCACAAGGTTAATAAGCAAAAGGAATGGAGGCATTATTAGCCATTAACACCTCCTGCTCTTCTTGGCTAAAAAACAGGATCTAGAAGGCATAGGACAAAAATGAAAAGTGTTAAAGGGGAGAGGTAGTGAGACAGAAAGTCTGGGTACTTGAGGAAGGCAAGCCTTAATGGAGGAAGAAGGCGCACAGAAAGAGCATAAACACTCAAAAATAAACTCAGCCTAGAGATGCATTTCTGATGAGAGTGGGTCTGCTTTTCTGGGCACTCCAAGGCTCGATCAAACTAAGCTGCCAACTCCATTCTTATGAGACCAGGGGGGTAGGGGCAGATGGCAACAGCCTCCTCCCACATCCCAACTCTTGTTTGCCTTTGCTTTCCAGTGTTGGGAAACTCTCATTGGCCAAGAAATCTACCGGCTCCTTCTGATGGATTTTGTGTTCTCTTTAGCTGATTCCTTCCTGGGGGAGTTCCTGAGGAGGTAAATATTTGTCTGTCTTGAGTAATTAGTACCTACTGCTGTAACCGGAGCCATAGCATTGCCTGAGCAGGAAATATTTGTCTCTTCTGTACTCTAAGTGTACATTGTCCTAAGTCTGCCTATTGGCCTTAGGAATATTGTTTTCTTCTGAATTAACTGAAATTTCACCTTGACAGTTCTGTTGTCAAAATTCATTTAGTTCAATTGGCCCTTTATAACCTCCTGAGAAAGAAAGTTCTATAAATGAGACACAGAAACTGAGTTGTTTGAAATCGAATCCACCATAGATTATTTTAATCTTCTAGTGTATGTATATTCTTCCAGATTTTCTGTGCATGTCCTGCTTTGTGTGTGTGTGCATGTGTGCGTGCTAAGTTGCAAAACTGCTATGGAGTTTGTATAGTGAGAATGCCTTGTCATCCTTCCATGTTTGTACCTATAGATTTATCTCATTGTTTTCATTGAATTTAATTAATGCATTAATTTTTAATTTAGACTCCAAGTGTGCAGTATTGGGGCAATAATCATTGGCCTATGTATGGTCCTCTTTTATTTATTTACTCATGTATTTTATAATATTATGAGCAACTCATTCCTAATAGACATTTACTTATTTCACAAGCTGCCTTAGTAATAAGATGGCATGACGTAATGCTGATTCTTTCCTCAGTGGGTTGAATGCCAAGTTTCCTCACTCAGTCTACCCTTAACTCACTTTTAGTTCAGCCTCTGTCCAGAGTCTGGACATAAAGGTGAGAAAGTTTTTGTTGTTGTTATTTTGTTTGTTTGTCTTTTATAGCAGTTTTTTTTTTTTTTTTTTGGCAATTATTCTGTATGAAAAAAAATCAAAATGGTCTCATCTTTCTTCAGAATAAATGAGGACCTAGGTTTCCTCCTTGTGGATTTAGAAAACAGGGAAAAACCATTAACTCAATAGCAGTAACTGAAAGTTGAGAATTTTTCAGTTTATTTGGGTTGAGAGGTGCTTAGTTTAAATATAGATTTAAACTATATTAAAATAAAGGTTTAAAAGAAAGATTTAAAAGCAAAAAGTGATATAAAGAAGATAATAGGTGGGATATCTTAAATAATCTCATTTAAATAATACCTATTTTAGTAAACCTATTAATACTTAGTTATCTGTTTAAGTAGCAGGTGCGATAATTTAAATAATGTTCTCTAGAAATTTTTGAACCACTTTAGCAGTATCTCCATTTGAATCCTTTGTGTTAATTCCATTTTCCCTTGATTCCCTCGATTATTTCTTCTAAAACATGCTCATACTTGGACCTTTATGAAAACTTGCAAAGGTGGTAATAACTTTATACCATATGGTGAAAGTTTGTCCTCCTTTGTTGATTGTGGGGAATCTTTTGAAGGAGGGAGTTCATGGTTTGTGTACTAACCCCATCATATTTTCACAGAATCATTGGGATGAGGTTTATCACAAGTATTGGCTTACAGGAGTTTGACATTGCCAGAAATGTGTTAGAACTCATCTATGCACAAACTCTGGTGTGGTAAGTTTTGAAATTTTTGGTTTGCTCAGTGGTTCCCACTTGACTGTGAACTTGGAGTTTTGGTGGCAATGCCCAGAATCTGTTGTTTTTCAAAGCTGCACAGGTGATACCAAATTCAGCCAGTCTGAGGACCATGCATTCATGTCCCAGAATATTCTCTTCCTTTATGAGGACTTCAGCCAAGAATCGACACGGAGCAGAGACCCCAACCTGAAGGGCAACCTGGATAAACTTGGATTGTGGGGTTGGCTCTTCTACTCACTGAGGTCACTGAACTTCTCCGAGCCTCAGTCTCCTCATCTGTCAAATGCACATAAGAGCTGCCTCCAACTTAGTTGACGATTAAGTCAGGTGATATAAGAAATCTGCTCTGCAATCTCAAATAGGCCATATAACTGTAAAGCGCCTTATTTCCCAATTCTTTAAAGTTGCCCTGGGTGATTTGGCTATCTGCAAATAACTCAGTAATGTCAATGAATTTATTTTTGGAGGTGGTGAAGACTTTTTCTTTATGTAGTTTAGGTGGTGCATTTCCTTACTGCCAGGACGCCACGGGCAGCTGGACAGTTTACAAAGTCCTTTTACCCAATGAACAGGATGCCACTGGGCAAGTTATATATAAACTCTCGCTAAACCTTTGTTTTCTAATCTGTTAATGGGGGAAATAGTAGCACCTACTTTATAGAATTTTGGTGAGGATTAAATGAGAAAATGCGTGCGTTAAGTGCTTGGCGAGTAACTGACTCAGAAAGGTTTATAGGTAGGGATATTACATGACTGTTGTCATCCTTTTAAGGGCTCTTTTTTAAAATTTGTAGTACAAAACACATAACCTAAAATTTACCATCTTAACCAGCCTTCCTATTTTGTGTGGCTTGTCTATCACTGGACTGTTTTTGACTTCATATTCTCTTTTATGTTGTTTGCTTTTTATAAACTTAAATACATTTTAATGAGTCTTTATTTTATCATCATCAATGGAAAATCATATCATTTGACTTTAAATTGCAAGTCATTTGAAAAATAAAATCAAACCCATCATAAAAAGTAAAATTCTAGCTAGATGCTGCTATCAAGGCTCTCAATCTAAAGACTACCTGTTTGTTTTTTTTTTAAGGAGGTTGGCAAGTGTTAGGACTTAAAGACACCAGCACCCAAACTGGTATTTTCTCCCTTTGGCCTCAGCAGCACTGGGGAGAATTAAAGAGGGAGGGCCCTTTTCATTTGTAATAATGCAGTTTAATGCCTGTCCTGGCAGGATGTCAGGCCTTCTCGAATGCCAGATGAGGAGGCGGAGTTCACGTCCCGCATTTGGGACACCTGGGCGAGGGCTGCCCGAAGGCCATCTGGTGGTTTAACTAATGGCCGTGTGGGTAACGTTCTCTGCAGAATCTCTTTCCTCGAGCTGTGGATTCTGGATATGGTGGGGATTTGCCGAGTTTGCCATATTGGAAGCAGTCCCCCTCTGTATGAGTTTTCTAGCACTTTGATAATAAAGTACCACAGGTACTTTAAATACTGGCTACTTATTAAACAATAAACCGCACAAATTTATTTTCTCACAATTCCGGAGGCTTGAAATCCCAGATCAAGGTGTTGGCAGGGTTGACTTCGCCTGAGGCCTCCATCCTTGGCCTGTAGATGGCGCCTTCACCCTGGACCCTCACATTTCTTCCCTCTGTGTGACCGTTAGGGCCCACACGAGGTGAGTGGCCTCATATTACCTTAATTATCTCTTTCAAGGCCCTATCTCCAAACACATTCTGAGGTATTGGGGTTATGACGTCAACAAATGAGTTTGGAGGGACACAATGCAGCCCGTAACTCCCTCCCCCTTCCCCTGACACCCGTCATTAACCCGTTCCCTGCACCTTCCCTGACCTCTGATGCTCATCCCCACTCTCTCATAGGATTGGAACCTTCTTCTGTCCTCTGCTGCCCTTTATCCAAATGATCACTCTTTTCATCATGTTTTACGTCAAAAATGTGAGTCAGTCTGAAGTTGGAACCAACTGGCTTTGCAGTCCCATGTGACCCAGTGGTGGCTGGAATTGGGTGGGGGTGGGGGGTTGCTGGGAAGGGTATCAGGGAACTGGTGTCTGGCTGGGGTCCCCTTGGCCTGCCCCTCTGGCCACACAAGGGAAGTGACTGCATCTCTTTCTTCAGATCAGCCTGATGATGAATTTCCAGCCTCCGAGCAAAGCATGGCGGGCCTCGCAGATGATGACTTTCTTCATCTTTCTGCTTTTCTTCCCATCCTTCACTGGGGTCCTGTGCACCCTGGCCATCACCATTTGGAGGTAGGAGATGGCAGCCTTGGAGGAGCAGGTGTTTTAAAATGTAGGTTTTATCATTCTTCAGGTATAGTGAGACCAACAGATCAGAAGACGACTGCCACTGAAAAAATAATTGGTCAAGAAGCAACAGTTAGAACCAGACGTGGAAAAACGAACTGGTTCAAAATCGGGAAAGGAGTCCACCAAGGCTGTATATTGTCACCTTGTTTATTTAACTTATACACAGAGTACATCATGTGAAATGCCGGACTGGATGAATCACAAGCTGGAATCTTAGCCATCTTATTTAAAAGTAGAGTTAAATATATTCACATTGTTTAGCTACAGATTTCTGGAACTTCTTCATCTTGTGAAATTGAAAGTCTATACCTGCCAAACTCTGTAATTTTCCCTCTCCCCTCTCTGTCCTCCCAAAACTTTCTACTTTGTTTCTATGATTTGGACTACTTTAGATACTTCATGCGGAGAAGGCAATGGCACCCCACTCCAGTACTCTTGCCTGGAAAATCCATGGACGGAGGAGCCTGGTAGGCAGCAGTCCATGGGGTCGCTAAGAGTCGGACACGACTGAGCGACTTCACTTTCACTTTTCTCTTTCATGCATTGGAGAAGGAAATGGCGACCCACTCCAGTATTCTTGCCTGGAGAATCCCAGGGACGGGGGAGCCTGGTGGGCTGCCGTCTATGGAGTCACACAGAGTCGGACACGACTGGAGTGACTTAGCAGCAGCAGCAGCAGATACTTCATGCAGAGTACATCATGAGAAACGCTGGGCTGGATGAAGCACAAGCTGGAATCAAGATTGCCAGGAGAAATATCAATAACTTCAGATAGGCAGATGATACCACCCTTATGGCAAAAAGAGAAGAACTAAAGAGCCTCTTGATGAAAGTGAAAGAGGAAAATGAAAAAGTTGGCTTAAAACTCAGCATTCAGAAAACTAAGATCATGGCATTTGGTCCCATCACTTCATGGCAAATAGATGGGGAAACAATGGAAACAGTGACAGACTTTATTTTGGGGGGCTCCAAAATCACTGCAGATGGTAACTGCAGCCATGAAATTAGAAGACAGTTGCTCCTTGGAAGAAAAGCTATGACCAACCTAGACAGCATATTGAAAAGCAGAGATATCACTTTGCGACAAAAGTCCATATAGTCAAAGCTGTGATTTTTCCAGTAGTCATGTATGGATGTGGGAGTTGGACCATAAAGAAGGCTGAACACTGAAGAATTGATGATTTTGAACTGTGGTGCTGGAGAAGACTCTTGAGAGTCCCTTGGACAGCCTCTCTCCTTCTGCCATTAGGGTGGTATCATCTGCATACCAAGTTCCCTTGGTAGCCAACAGATGCTATGACCTAGGGATTAATGCATCCGAGTTTGGTCACCACCTAACAGGTGCCCAGTCTTGACTGGCACAGCCCCCTCACTTCCTCCAGGACATGCAGGTTCCCAGCTGGGAAGAATCCGGGTCTCCACACAGAGAACAGAACGTCCTCTAATGAACTGAAAGGTCTGTCTGGTCAGGCTTCTTCTTACACCTCCAACCTCACTTTCACTTTCTTGATGAGAGCTATAACCAACCTCAGTTCAGTCCAGTTCAGTTACTCAGTCGTGTCCAACTCTTTGCGACCCCACGGACTACAGCACATGAGGCTTCCCTGTCCATCACCAACTTTCAGAGCTTGCTCAAACTCATGTCCATCAGGTCAGTGATGCCATCCAACCATTTTTCATCCTCTGTCATCCCTTTCTCCTCCTGCCTTCAATCTTTCCCAGCATCAAGGTCTTTACCAATGAATCAGGTTCTTCCCATCAGGTGGCCAAAGTATTGGAGTTTCAGCTTCAACATCAGTCCTTCCAATGAATATTCAGGACTGGTTTCCTTTAGGATTGACTGGTTTGATCTCCTTGCTGTCCAAGGGACTCTTAAGAGTCTTCTCCAACACCACAGTTCAAAAGCATCAATTTTTCAGGTTCAACTTTCTTTATAGTCCAACTCTTACATTCATACGTGACTACTGGAAAACCCATAGCTTTGACTAGACGGACCTTTGTTGGTAAAGTAATGTCTCTGCTTTTTAATATGCTGTCTAGTTTTGTCATAGCTTTTCTTCCAAAAAGCAAGCGTCTTTTAATTTCATGGCTGCAGTCACCATCTGCAGTGATTATGGAGCACCCCCCTGCCTCCGCAAAAAATAAAGTCTCTCACTGTTTCCATTGTTTAGACAGAAAACAATGAGTCCCTTGGACTGGAAGGAGATCAAACCAGTCAATCCTAAAGGAAATCAGTCCTGAATATTCACTGGAAGGACTGATGCTGGAGCTGAATCTCCAATACTTGGGCCACCTGATGCGAAGAACTGATTCATTGGTAAAGACCTTGATGCTGGGAAAGATTGAAGGGAGGAGGAGAAGGGGATGACAGAGGATGAGATGGTTGGATGGCATTACCGACCGATGGACATGAGTATGAGCAAGCTCTGGGAGTTGGTGAAGGACAGGGAAGCCTGGTGTGCTGCAGTCCACGGGGTCACAAAGAGTCAGACACGACTGAGCGACCAAACTGACTGACTGGACAGCAAAGAGTTGAATCAGTCAATCCTAAAGGAAATCAACTCTGAATATTCACTGGAAGGACTGATGCTTAAGCAGAAGCTCCAACATTTTGGCCACCTGATGTGAAGAGCCGACTCATTGGAAAAGACCCTGATGCTGAGAAAGATTGAAGGCAGGAGGAGAAAGGGACAACAGAGGATGAGATGGTTAGACGGCATCACTGACTCAATGGACATGAGTTTGAGCAAACTCCAGGAGATAATGAAGGACAGGGAAGCCTGGCGTGCTGCAGTCCATGGGGTTGCAAAGAATCAGATGTGGCTGAGCCACTGAACAACAGCAACAATAAATACAGACCCCAAAAGGAGGGGATCTGTCCCACCCTGGGGGCCACGTTGGGAGGAGGCACCGGCATCTGTCAGAGGCAGAGAGAGAGAGAGAGAGTAGTAAATCTGGGCAGAAGTCTTTACTGTGGTTTCAGTGGGAGGAGAAGGCAAGGCAGGGTCAGCAGGTTTAGGAGGGGCAAATGTGAATAATCTCTTTGGGCTCTGGGGTGTAGGGGCCATCTGGGGTTGTGTGGTACCTGGCGCTGGGGTAGTGGGGGCAGAGGAACAATGGCCCAGAATGTGAGAGCTTGAGAGAGGAGGTGGGATGGGATGTGGGCTCTGGACTCATTCGTCTGCATATGAAAGACATTCTTTGTAGGCTAGCCCTGGGAAAGGCAGTCTCTCTAGCATCAGTAAGGCCCCAGATGTTACAGATCAGAATAAAAAGACACGCTTCATTCAGTGTTTAGCCCAAGTTCCCTTGGTAACCAACAGATGCTATCACCAAGGGAGGAATACATCCGAGTTTGGCCACCACCTGTCAGGTGCCCCGTCTTGACTGGCACAGACCCCTTACTTCCTCCAGGTCCTGCACATTCCCAGCTAGGGAGAAGCCTGGTCTTCACACCGAGAACAGAACTTCCTCCAATGAACCGAAAGGCCCTGTCTGGTCAGGTTCCCTCTTAGCCCTGCAACCTCACTTCCCATGGCTCCATCCTTCCCCAGCCTCTCAGTCTGTTCAGAGTCATCTGTTTAAGCGCTCTCCCTGCTCTCTTTGCTTGACCTTCTCTCCTCTCTCAGCTCGAAAGTCCTGTTGAAATCTGCCCTTCATGACCATCCCCATCTTCTGTGCATTCCCTTCTCCTCCCTTTTTCTCTCAGGGTGGTTTCCTTTCTTCATTTCCTAGTTCACACCAGAAATGCCTTTGAAACTTTGTTTAATTGTACCCTCACTGCTTGACCATCTTTCCCATTAGAACCTGGGTGGGCAGGTATCATGTCTGTCCTGTTTACTGTGGGCTCACCAGGGCTTAGTATCTAGCACAGTGCCTGCTATTGATCTCGAGACAGCATTGAGTGGTGGCTTGAAGTAGGATTGTATTTCCCTGCCCAGGAATTGAACCTGGGTAGCCTGGGTGAAAAGCAGGAATCTTAGCTGCTAGACCAGCAAGGGCTAGAGGCTAGAAGCACAATTTCCCTGGCTCTTGCCATGCTTGAAAGCAAGAATGTTGTAAGGAGGCAAAAACTGTAAAAATATTTTTTTTTCTAGGAAAATTGAAGTAGGATTGTATTTCCCTGCCCAGGAATTGAACCTGGGTAGCCTGGGTGAAAAGCAGGAATCTTAGCTGCTAGACCAGCAAGGGCTAGAGGCTAGAAGCACAATTTCCCTGGCTCTTGCCATGCTTGAAAGCAAGAATGTTGTAAGGAGGCAAAAACTGTAAAAATATTTTTTTTTCTAGGAAAAAAAAAAACTATACAAAGTTTATTATTAGAGATGCAGTACAGTAAGTGGGAGGGCACACAGAGAAACAATTTTTTTAATTTAAGACAAAGGCAAGGCAGAGATACACATGTGGAGAGAAAGGGTGTGAGCTTCCTCCAGTAAAGAGGAAGTTAAATCATTTATCTAGGGCATTTTTTCTGGGCCTTTGTTTACCTTTGGCCAATTATCTTGATTTTCCACACCTTACCTGCCCTGGGAACTTTCTCCAACATGCGTGCGCACCTTTTAGCCAAGATGGATTCTAGCACAGAGGCCTGTGGGAGGCTTGGTACTGGAGTGGGTTGCCATTTCCTTCTCCAGTGCATGAAAGTGAAAAGTGAAAGTGAAGTCGATCAGTCGTGTCTGACTCTTCGCGATCCCATGGACTGCAGCCCACCAGGCCTCCTCCATCCATGGGATTTTCCAGGCGAGAGTACTGGAGTGGGGTGCCATTGCCTTCTCCCTATTACAGCTCTAGCTTCCCTAGTATTCTTGCCCCCGTCCCTGGGGGAGCCTGGTGGGCTGCCATCTATGGGGTCGCACAGAGTTGGACACGACTGAAACGACTTAGCAGCAGCAGCAGCAGCTACCCTAGACTACAGCCTCCCCTCTTCATATTTCCTAGTTCAAGTTCCTAAGGAAGAGAGTCCTATAGCCCCAGTTCATTTCTTTGTGCCAGGACACAGCTGAGGTCACAGCCTAGTCTTTGGATTAGTGACGGTTGGATCAAGTGATAGTGCTGTCCAAAAGCTGGTCCTCAGAATACAGGTCATGAGTACAAAATACACCAGCCGGGCCTGTGAGCGAGAGGGTTTCCTTTGGAAGGGGATGTGGATGGAGCAGGCAAGGATCACTGGTTAAGAGCCCAGAAAGGACTGGGCTAGTCTAGAAAAACTATCCCTGAGTCTGGTGCTAGAGATGTTTCCCTGTCCCTTGTTTTATCAGATTGAAGCCTTCAGCTGATTGTGGTCCGTTTCGAGGTCTGTCCTTCTTCATTGAGTCCATCTACAGCTGGATCAACACCCTGAAAGAAAGGACCAGCTACCTGTGGGTTGTTTGGATCTACCAGAACCTCATTGGGAGTGTGCACTTCTTCTTCATCCTCACCCTCATTGTCTTGTAAGTGGGGTTCTTTGGAAGACTAGAGGGGGAAACACCCCATCAACCCAGCATGCGGGCGGCTAGGCTTGGGAGGGGCAGGTGTTTGGTGAGAAGATGAAGACTGCAGCGTGGCTCCGTGTTCTGCGTCATCCCAACTCTGCCCTTGAATTTTTCTAGAAGTTATTTAATATCTTGTCCTTTTTGTGGGGTCTGTTTATGAAGAAAGGAACACCTGCTCTGCTCCTTCTTAAGAATTAACATGAAAACAAAAAGAAAAAACCTGGGTGTGAGAATGCTTAGGGAAATTACTGTGTGATTCTTTCTGAGGTTGTGACTATCTTAAAGTGGATTGGGTGTTATTGAAATGTGGGTTAGTGTACTTCCATTTTCAAACTTTAAAATGATTTCTAACTTCTTATGAAAAAGAGGAAGATCTGCCGAGACTGGACTCCTTTTCCTGCAGGAACAGTTGGTCTGCTGACGGCTGCTCCTCTTTAGAAGCCAAATTCTGATGGCTGAGCTTGTCCATCCTCACATAGAGACACAACTCAACAGCACAGACTAGTGGAGCCAGGTGATGCCAACTGTTGAGTGACCCCTGGATTTTACAGGTGGAAGTGATAAGACTTGCAGAGACAGGGATAGTTCCCATGATGTAGACTCTATTTATTGTAGAGGAGGCTGGAACCTGGGTTTCCTAGCTCTTGGTTATGCTCTCCCTCCCAACACTGGTTTGCCTTTGGCTTACTTACTTAAAACTGGAAGTTCTTCTCTCTTGCTCTTCCAAACTTCTAATTCCCTGGGGAGCTTGTGAGAAATGCAGACTCTCAGACCCTACCCTGACCTATAGCATCTGCATTTTAACAAAATCCCAGGAAGTCTGTATCACACGGAAGTTTGAATAGCACTGTCCATATTCCCAAACTCTGGCTACACATTTAGAATCATATACACTGAAAAAATACTGCTCGGGAGTTCCCTGCTGGCCTAGTGGTATGGATTTTGAGTTTTCACTGCTGTGCCAGGTCTGAGAACTGAAATCCCACAAGCCAAGTGGCCAAAATATAAATAAATAAAGTAAGTAAAAATACTGTTAAGGATTTTCCTGGTGGTCATATGGTTGGGAATCTGCCTGCCAATTCAGGAAACACAGGTTTGATCCCTCGTCTGGGAAGATTCCAAACGCCTTGGGGCAACTAAGCCTGTGTACCACAACTACTGAAATCCGTACTCTGCAACAGAGAAGCCATGGCAATGAGAAGCTCGTGCCCTGCAACTAGAGAGAAAGCCTTTGTGCAGCAACCAAGACCTAATGCAGCCAAAAAATAAATAAATGTGTTGTTTGTTGTTGTTTGGTCCCTAAGTTGTGTCTGACTCTTTTGTGACCCCAGGGATGGTAGCCCATCAGGCTTCTCTGTCCATGGGATTTCCCAGGCAAGAATACTGGAGTGGGTTGCAATTTCCTTCCCCAGGGGATTGTCTGGATCCAGGGATTGAACCCAGGTTTCCTGGTTGACCAGCGGATTCTTTACCACTGAGCCACCAGGGAAGCCTCCAAATAAATAAATAATAATAAAAATACTGTTAAATGGTCTCACCACAGAAAAAGAAATAATAATCATGTGACATGAGGGAGTGTTAGCTAACACCATGGTGGTAATCATATTGCAATATATAAACGTGTCAAATCAACACTTTAAGCGTACTCAATGTTATATGTCAATTCTATCTCAATTTAAAAAATTAAAGTAAAAATAGATTGGGGTAAAGTTTGCATAACTATATGAATTAACTAAAACTCATTGAATTACATTCAAAATGAGTACATTTTGTTGTATGTCAACCATGCCTCAATAAAGCTATAAAAAGAAGAAAAGATACTGATGCCTGCCCTCGTGCTCAAAAAAGCTCAATTAATTGATCTAAGGAGGGGCCACGGCAGGAGTCTTTTCTCCATTTCTCAGGTGATTTATGTGTAGAATCCTGAGAACTATTGCTATAATGAAGTTAACCCCTAAGTCACCCAGATACATCTTTGCAGGAATGCTGGCTGGGCCAACATCCATCTGTAAGCAAATATACGAGTTCCTATGTATCCAGTTGAAATTAGGAGCCTCCAAAGCATTGGAGAGGGTGTCTGCCATTCTTTCTTTGCTGAAAAGCATTGGAGAGAGCGTCTGCCATTCTTTCGTTCCTTCTCTTCCAGAATCATCACTTACCTTTACTGGCAGATCACCGAGGGAAGGAAGATTATGATAAGACTGCTCCATGAACAGATCATTAATGTAAGTCCCAATGGACCTCTTTGTTACCCTCCCCACCTTTAACGTTCTGTAATGAAAATTTGCAAACATCATCCAATATAGAGTATAGTAGAATTGGAAAAGACTCTGATGCTGGGAGGGATTGGGGACGGGAGGAGAAGGGGACGACCGAGGATGAGATGGCTGGATGGCATCACGGACTCGATGGACGTTAGTCTGAGTGAACTCCCAGAGATGGTAATGAACAGGGAGGCCTGGCGTGCTGCGATTCATGGGGTCGCAAAGAGTCAGACACGACTGAGCGACTGAACTGAACTGAACTGAGAATGAACCTTCCCACCACCCAGCCCTGACCACCATCAACATTTGTGGACTCTCATGTCCTCTACACTGTCCCTTTGCTGTAAATCTCTGGATTATTTTCAAGCAAATCCTGGCCTTTATATCATTTTATCTATAGACTCTTTCATATACTTTTAAAAAACATAACCATAGTACCAATCATCACACCTAAAAAAATTAATAATACCTTACTATCATCTTATGGTCAGTCAAAGGCCAAATTTCCCCAGTTGTCCAGTTAATGTCTTTTTACAGCAGGATTACTCAAGTAAAAAATCTGCAAAAGTGTCACATGTTGCATTTGGTTGATGTGTCTTTAACGTTTCTTTCAGTCTCTAACTGTTCACACCTCCCTCTTCTCTTGCCACTTACTGTTGAAGAAACCAGGTCATTTGTCATGCAGTAGTTCCCTCATTCTATATATCTGAATTTCAACCCTGCAGTGGTGTTTAATAGGTTGTTGTTTTTTTTTTTTTTGTATTTCCTGTAAATGAATGGTGAAATTCAAAGACCTGATTAAGTCCAGATTAAATTTTTTAGCCAGAATAATTAATAGGTGAATTATTGACTTAAACCAATATTAAGTCAATATTTCTCATGGCATTACCTCATAACATAAAATGTTTGTCTCCTTTTTTGTATCTTAAGAATGATCAGTGCGTCCATGCTTGGTCAGCTAACCTATCCATCACTGCTTCCCAGCAGTCTTTCACCTAATGGATCTAGAAGCCTTTGATGAGTATAGTCCATAGGGTTGCAAAGAGTCAGACACGACTGAAGTGACTCAGCATGCATGCATGCCTTTTTATCCATTGTCCATTTATTTCATTAGGGATTATAAAATAGTGGTACTCTAATTCTACAATTTCTTCTGCATTTATTAGCTGGAATTCTTCTAATAAAGAAGAATTTTTACTCATCAACTGTTAGAGCACCTTCAAATACCTTCAGGAGAGGAAAGATGAGGTTAAATACATGACTCGCTTCATTTACCTGTTTTCAAAATGATGATTTGGTCCTCCAGTGTATTCGTTTGCTAGGGCTGCAAAGCAAAGTACCACAAATGTGGCAGCTTAAAACAACAGAGATGTATTGCCTCACAGCTCTGGAGGCCGGAAGTCCAAAGCCAAGTTGTCAGCAGGGTTGCTTCCTTCTGAAGCTCAGAGCAAGAGTCTCCTCCCTACCTCTCTCATTTTTTCTGGTAGCTGCTGACTAACCTTTGTGTTTCTTGGCATAACTTCATAACTCCCATCTCTGCCTTCATCTTCACAGGGTTTTTTTTCTCTCTTTGTCTGTTTCTCCTTCTCGCCTAAGGACTTCTCATTGAATTTAAGGTTCAACCTCACCCACGATGATCTCATTAAAAAAAAAAAAAAAAGTTTAATTTAATTACATCTGCAAAGACTCTATTTCTAATAAAACTATATTCACAGATGGTGGGGTTTGAATAAGAATAACTTAAACATATTTTTTAAAAAGGGAGACACTATTCAACTCACTAAACCTAGAACCTCCAAATATGGCCAATGAGAAGTTATCATTATGAATTTGTAGATTTAAGTATGTATTGGCATCTTTCAATTGTAATCATTTGTTTATACTTAAAATAGTCTCATCCTTTGCTAGAGGAAATCCTTTTGAATTAGCTCCTCAGTTCTTCTGACATGATCCCAGGAGTCTTTGGTTGCTTCCTTGTTCTCTGGAAAGATAAGATGGTCTGGACTCATCTTGTTCATTTCCTGTCCCAGAATAGGTATTAGGCATTTCTTCAAGAAGTCCTGATCAAATGGTATTTAGAGATCAAAGTCTGGACACAGAGAGATGGTCATTGCTACTGGGCTAGTTCCCTTTTCTTCTAAACACCAACGTAACTGTGACATGAGCACTTATGTCTGAAAATATGAGGAAGAAGCAGGACATTATAGGAATCTATCTGCTTGAATCTTTGGGGCTTCAGATTACTTGAGTTGGCACATTTTGTATTGTAAAGAAAGATCATTGGTTAGTTGTTGATGTTGGCCAGTCACTAAGTTGTGTCCCACTCCTTGCAACCCCATGAACTGCAGCACACTAGGCTTCCCTGTCTTTCACTATCTCCTGAAGTTTGCTCAAATTCTTGTCTATTGATGCTATCTCACCATCTCATCCTCTGGTGTTCTCTTCTCCTTTTGTCTTCAGTCTTTCCCAGCATCAGGGTCTTTTCCAATGAGTTGGCTCTTCATATCAGGTGGCCAAAGTATTGGAGCTTAAACTTCAGCATCAGTCCTTCTAATGAATATTCAGGGTTGATTTTCCCTTAGGACTGGCCAGTTTGCAAGAAGACTTGTGGTCCAAGGGACTCTCAAGAGTCTTCTCAAACACCACAATTTGAAAGCATCAATTCTTAGGGACTCAGCCTTCTTCATGGTCCAACTCTCACATCCATACATGACTACTGGAAAAACCATAGCTTTGACTATATGGACTTTTGTTGGCAAAATGATGTCTCTACTTTTTAATATGCTGTCTAAGTTTGTCATGGGGCTTCCGAGGTGGCTCTAGCGGTAAAGAACCTCCCTGCCAATGCAGGAGAGACATAAGAGATCGAGGTTTGATCCCTGGGTCAGGAAGATCCCCTGGAGGAGGGCATGGCAACCCACTCCAGTGATCTTGCTTGGATAATCCCATGGACAGAGGAGCCTGGTGGGCTGTGGTTCATGGATCACAGAGTCAGTTGCAGCTGAGCCTGCTAGATTTGTCATAGCTTTCCTTCCAAGCAAGTGTCTTTTAATTTCATGGATGCAGCCAACATCCACAGTCATTTTGAAGCCCAAGAAAATGAAATCTGTCACTGTTTCCACTTTTTCACCTTCTATTTGCCATGAAGTGATGGGACCAGACGCCATGATCTTAGTATTTTTGATGGGTTAGTTAGCTAAGCTCTTTCCCACCTATCCCCAGAAACATTACCCATAGTTTTCTGATGCAACATTGAATGTTTGGGGCAAGTCTTGTGAAGATTTCAATGTGGGAGGGATTTGATGTTAAAGCTTTCTGTTGTAAGAGTAGTGTCAGGTAAACCCAGGAGTTACTGGGATGACATCATTTCATGAAGGCACCATAAACATCATGCAGATCTGCCTGCCTGGGAGTCTTGCCTGGAATGTGGACCACAAAGATGGGGTTGCTGTCTCTAAAAGAACTCAAAGATGCTGGGAATAGGCTCAGGAACAGTCCTTTCAAAACTCCTGATTCCTTGTTAAAATTGCAAATTCTTATTACCCTTCCTTCCTCCAAGCAATAGAGGCAACAGATAACATTTTGTTGAGCACTTATTGATGCCTGGCATTGTGCTAAGTGATGAACAAAGATTCTTATTTAATTTTTACAAATCACTTTATAGTGCATTCATTTCTTTAATCCCTATTTTTAAATTAAGGAAATGGATGCTTATAGAATGAAGCAACCTGTCCAAAGTCATAGGGCTAGTAATAGTGGGATTCGAATCAGGCAGCTCCTAAGTTTATGCTCTCAGCTACAGTGCAACTTTGCCTCCTGAGTCAAAATTCTGTTGGGCAAAGCCTATGAGTTTGTAGTCTTGCAATCTCTCCAGGTAATTCTAATTCACACTACAGTATGAAAACAGTTGCTACAGACCAGAGATTTTCAAACAAGTTGGCCACACCCAAGACAGCTGGGGAACTTGTTAAAAGTACCAGTTACCATGGACAGCTCTTACTTACAGAAGAATTTCAATTACTAAATGTAGAAAGAATGAGGGAAATAGAAGGCCATTATAAATCAAATATCGCAGTAATAATTGTTGCAAGCAAGATCCACTGATGAATGCTAAAATGAGTGGGTGAAAGTTTAGGAAGAAACAAGGGCATGGAAAATGGGATTGACCTAGACTGGACAGATGAGGTGAGTGCTAGCTCATCTCAGCACTCTCTTATCTGTAATAGACTCATAGGAAAGTGGTTCCCCCTCCTGGGGAAGGCATACCCCATTCCTTTGCTCTCTTTCCCAATTCAGGAATTATTTGTCAGGGTCTACTTCGTTAACATAGATAACTTAAAAAAATTTTTTATATATTTATTTATTTATGGCTGTGCTGGGTCTTCACTGATGTGTGGGATTTTTTCTAGTTCCCCAAGCAGGGGCTACCCTCTTGCTGCTTGCCGTGTACGGGCTTCTCATTGAGGTGGGTTCTCTTTTTGTGACTCCCAGTGAAAGGCTGTTGCTGAACCATGAAAGATGCCGGGATTCTTGGCCTCTGGAGAATTCAATCCGGGGCCAGAGATGAGGCTTGATCACTCAGGGCTTTTGTGTCATAGAGTTTTATTAAAGTATAAAAGGGATAGAGAAAGCTTCTGACATAGACATCAGAAGGGGGCAGAAAGAGTGCCCCCTCGCTAGTGTTAGCAATGGAGATATATATGTTTTTTAATTACTTATTACAGTGAATCAAAAGAATGTCTGGAGGTTGTAAAGATCTTACTAGACCCACTCCCATAATTGACTTTTTAAGAAAACAGGATTAGCCAGAAGGTTTTTTCCAGAGAACATCCTTAAGCAGGATACATTATTGTTATATAATCTTAAGGAATGTAGAGGAAAACAAAATTTGTCCTTTCTTCTTCCTTGAGAATTCCAGACCCCTCTCTCCTTGGGGACCGCTGGACTTCTTATCAACCTGCCTAGGAACTGACTCTCTCACCAGGCTCTAGAGTGCAGGCGCAATAGTTGTGGCTCATGGGCTTAGTTGCTCCATGGCATGTGGGATATTCCTGGATCGAAGGTCGAACTTGCATCTCCTGCATTGGCAGGTGGATTCTTTATCACTGAGCTACCAGGGACTCCCTTACACGATAACTTTGACAAATGAAATACATTTGATGTTCTTCAATGCAAAGCTATAAGCTTCGACATTCTCAGTGGAAGGACAGGGCAGAGCCATGCAATGCTGGGTGCCCAGAGAGTGCTCCGGGGCAAAGGGCATGCCAAGAGGAGGGATACTATAAACCATTTGTCCTGGGCCCTCTGACCATGGTGTGTAGGTTGCTTCTCGCAGCAGACTAGAGAAAGCTACAACTCAGCCTGCTAGGATAATTGCTTTAGAGGAGAATATTACAGTTTAGGAAGGCTATGGGGGTTAATTTGGTTTTGCTGTGAGATGTTTCTTTTCTCTCATCAATGGTAAATGTGGCAGCAGTCTCCAGCCTCCACAGGGTCCAGGACCCTGTGCTGTGTGTTGTGCTTAGTCGCTCAGTTGTGTCTGACTCTTTGTGACCCCATGGATTGTAGCCCGCCAGGCTCCTCTGTCCATGTGGCTTCTCCAGGCAAGAATACAGGAGTGGGTTGCCGTGTCCTCCTCCAGGGGATCTTCCCAACCTAGGGATTGAACCCAGGTCTCCTGGGTTCAATTGCAGGTGGATTCTTTACCATCTCAGCCACCAGGGAAACCCAAGAACACTGGAGTGGGTAGCCTATCCCTGCTCCAGGGAATCTTCCCAATCCAGCAATCAAACTGGGGTCTCCTGCATTGCAGGCAGATTCTTTACCAGCTGAGCTTCTAGGGAAGCCCGTCCAGGACCCTACATGCCTAAAAATCAACCTTTCCACCATTTGCTTCTCAACCCCACACCATCATTCATTCTCCATATTTTTGTTTTTGTTTTCCTTCTTGGCAGGAGGGCAAAGACAAAATGTTCCTGATAGATAAGTTGATCAAGCTGCAAGGTATGGAGAAGAGAGCAAACCCCACCTTATTTACACTGGAAAGAAGAGATTTGGAGGTGAGGCTGCAGGCTGCCTTGGGATCCCCGTGACACGGATGTGTCCTCCTGTGAAAAGTGCATCAGGAGCTAGAATCACATCTGGGCCCTTCACTTTCTGTGTTTTAACATTTCTTTACTTTTATTTTAAAATATAGTATGCATTCACCATTTTCTATGCCTGGCCATGTTCTAGGTAATGTAATATCATGGTAATATCGTGGTAACACAGTAAGGCCGTTCCCTCCTGGAGCTTGCATACATCTTTCTATTACCCAGCCATACAGAAGTGTGTCCCACTGGGATGAAAAATGCCTTGAAATTTCACCCCACTAGGTTAATGCTTCAGTGTATATTCTTCCAGATCTTTCCCCCCAGGCATCTGCACACATCCATACATCTACTAACATTCTTGTTTATTTATTACAAAAATGGCCTATATTTTATACATAACTTCCCCTCTCCCTGCTTAATACTGTATCTCAAACATTCTTTCAGTTTGTACATACTTAGACATTTGGGTTGTTCCCCTTTTTTTTTTTTTTTAATACTAAAGACAATGTGTAATGAAACCTTTTTATTATAGTTTTTGTATGTGAGTGTTTTATCTGCCTCAGGCATATGCATGATAATGTTAACAGATATTGCCATGTCATGCTCTTAAAAAGGTTTCACAAATTTTATTCTTAGCAAAAGGGTTTGAGAGATCCCTAGAACCCTGCTCTAGTACCAAAGCCTGCACTGACTTCACTGGTATCCTAGAAAATGTGGATAAACAGTAAACCCAGGTTAATTCAAATGCTACTACTTTTAGAAGTTATGATCTTGTCCAAAGAGACTGCCATGTTGTTTATTGTCTGTGCAAATTAATACCATCAGCATGATATGGGTAAGGGACTTAGAGGCCCAGCTCAAAGTTCTGTCACAGCAGGGACCATGACTGTACCTTTGCAGCCACAGGTCCTGATATATTACCTGGTGTGTTGTAAATGTTCAGTAAATATCTGTGAAATGAAAGATTAAATGAATGGAATCACTGTCCATAAAAATAAAACAGAACATGTTTGATATTTCTGTGACTGAATCTTGACCTTAATCTGTCACCTCTTAATTTTAAAATGGTGGGGCTCACAAGTCTTATCACGTATGCAGCAGGATCTGAGGTCTACACAATTTTCTAATGATGAGATTTCTTGTTTTCTTCTTTTTTAGCAATGGGGCCCTCTGCGTGTCAGGCAACATGATGCTGCTCGAGGTGAGTACCCGACTGGCACTGAAGAAGGTCTGATTCATCCAGATGATAGATCCCAAGACAGAGGGTCAAAACTGTTTCTAGATTCAGTCATTCAGTTGTAAGAACTGGCCCAAACTGGCTTCAGCAAAAACTCAAGAATACTTCTTGCCTTAGGCATAGCCAGAAGCATGGACTCACAGGCTGTCACAAGACCTGGTTTCTTTCTGTTCAGTTCTTCTCCATGTTATCTCCTTTCTCATATGATCTCTTGATAATCACAAGACAACTTTATTAGCTTCTTGTATCTTTGCGGATTCAAGTCTAGTGGTCAGGAGACCCAGAATTCTCTGTATGTTTCATTTGATCTGATTGGGTGATGCACTCATCCATGAATCTGTTGCTGTGATCAAGATACTGTGATGACTTCATTGGCCAGATCTGAGTCACAGGCCTCATCTTTAGATATAGGTGGTACAACATAGAGACCACAGGAACTGAGAGAATGGAGAAAGGTGGTTTTCCAAAGAAAACCTGTGACTGATGCCAGAATGGGAATGAATATTGGGGAGGAAATGGACAAACAAATAAACCCACTCATCTTTTTGGAATAGCATTTCTGATGCCTCCAATGGTGGGAATTCAAGGGGGAAAGTTGAAGAAACTTAGGAGGAGGAAGCAGGGAAAGCCTGAGAAGCTGTGGGATCTTGAAAGCCACTTTGGTCTTTCCAGTGGAGATAAGGGCCAGTGTGCATCTGTGCTAACATCTCTTCTCTTGTATCAAACCCAGACCTGAGATTCAGGCAATCATTTCAAGAAGATAATCCAAAGGCTTGATAATTATCGTGGCACCCAGACGCCAACCAAATAAGGAAAGAAGATAAAGATGGAGCATCTTCCTCCGTGCCATCTGGGCCTTTAGGAGCTTCCCAGATGGGAAATTCAAATCTTTAGCCAGCAGTGGAAATTGACTACAATGGAAATACTGAAATAAAATTGGGCATTCCCTGTTGGGTTTTTTATACCTGAATTGCTGATTTTTCCAGACAAAATATTTGAGATTTTCCAATAAAGACAGTTGTAGTATTTGAACTAGTTCACAAAAACCTGGGAAGAGTCACAGTTTATCTTTAAGAGCTATGTAATGGATTCTTGGTCCTTAGAAATCTCCCCTCCTAGTACTCCCAGACCTGGCAAAGGTTTGGAGACTGGTGCTAAGAGAAGTGGTCCAGCCTGAATAAAAATGTGATCCTCAATCAAGGACGTGAAGCCTCTAAATTGTGGAACCTGCATTTTTTCATGACTTGGAACTAAAAATAACCCCATGTTACCCCAAAGTGAAAGACAATCAGAGGTCTCATCTATGAATTTTGTTGCGTATTGAGTACACGAGTCTTTCAGATGGGACTGGGGTGGGGATGTGTGGACTGGGATTCTGTCCATGTGAGGTTTTATACATGATCATCAGAGTCTTAGGTTGAACCAAACATGGAATCAGTGGTGATGTGTGGAATATATATGTATATATATGTGTGTACATATGAATGCATATTCATTGGAAGGACTGATGCTGAAGCTGAAACTCCAAAGCTTTGGTCATCTGATGCAATGAACTGACTCATTGGAAAAGACCCTGATGCTGGGAAAGATTGAAGGCAGGAGGAAAAGGGCATCCCCTTCTTCTCAGAGGATGAGATGATTGGATGGCATCACTGAGTTGATGGAGGTGAGTTTGAGTAAGCTCTGGGAGTTGGTGATGGACAGGGAAGCCTGGCATGCTGCAGTCCTTGGGGTAGCAAAGAGTCTGACATGCTTGAGTGACTGAACTGAATTGAACTGAATGAATGCATAGACATATGAAGCATTCTTTTGCATATTTGCCAAATAATTCACAAGGCATGTGACTTTACCTAAAACTGAAGGGTCCAGGAGAAAAGAGCAATTACCAAATTACTCCAAAGGAAAAATCTCCTCTTGAGTGATCACTGTCATAAAATCCAACTGGACCTGAATTTAGAAAACATTTAAGATGAATTTGAAATAAAACATCCAGTCAGTGCTCAATCATTGGTTCACATCATTGACTTATTTGTTCACTAAGTCATTCATGAGCTTAATTAAGCTCTTTTAGCATCATCTTTGGTAGTGGTTGCAGAAAGTGTTCATTCATTCGTTCCACAAGGATGTGCCAAGTGGTGGTGAACAAGATGCTGTGCAAGTCAAGACAGCCTCCACCCTCACCGTGCTTATTGCCTAGCAGATCACTTTAGGCAGGAACTTAATTAAACAATAATTACAGCAGGTGTCATGAAGGAGAAGCCCAGGGAATTATGGGAGACAACCTGTCCGTGGGGTCAGTGGAGGCAGTCTGTGGAATTGACATTTGAAGGGATTTTCCCTCTATGTGCTATCCTAATGCTGTTTGTGCCTCTTTGGCTTCTACAGTGAAATGTGAACTCCCTCGGAAGCATCACTTTTGCTCACTTCCCATATGCTCAGGGCTTGTATCAGAAATGCTTCTCCATCTACCTCTTGTCTCCACTTCAGTGTGGCCCCACTTCTCCTGGAAATACAAGCCCGGGAGTGTTGTGTGTGCAGGTATCACACACAGAGTTGAGTGTGCGACATCCTCACAGCCGTGGTCTCGAGATACATACGGGGGATACATGAGTTCTCTAGGGCTGCCATAACCTGTACCACAGGCTGGAGGCTTCAACAACACACGCTCATTTTTTTCCCACAGTTCCAGAGGCTGGAAGTCTAAGATCAAGGAGTCCACAGTTGGTGTCCACAGTTTGGGTTTCCCTCTGAGGCCTCTCTCCTTGGCCTGTAGATGGCCGCCTCCTTGCTCTGTTCTCAGATGGTCTTTCCTCTGTGCACTCACCTCTTTGGCTTCTACAGTGAAATGTGAACTCCCTCGGAAGCATCACTTTTGCTCACTTCCCATATGCTCAGGGCTTGTATCGGAACTGCTTCTCCATCCACCTCTTGTCTCCACTTCAGTGTGGCCCCACTTCTCCTGGAAATACAAGCCCGGGAGTGTTGTGTGTGCAGGTCTCACACACGGAGTTGAGTGTGCAACATCCTCACAGCCGTGGTCTCGAGATACATACGGGGGATACATGAGTTCGCTAGGGCTGCCATAACCTGTACCACAGACTGGAGGCTTCAACAACACACGTTCATTTTTTTCCCACAGTTCCAGAGGCTGGAAGTCTAAGACCAAGGCGTCCACAGTTGGTGTCCACAGTTTGGGTTTCCCTCTGAGGCCTCTCTCCTTGGCCTGTAGATGGCTGCCTTCTTGCTCTGTTCTCAGATGGTCTTTCCTCTGTGCACTCACATCCTGGTGTACCTTTGGGTCCCAATTTCCTTCTCTTATAAGGACACCAGTCAGATGGGATGAGGACCCACCCTGATGGCTTCATTTTNTCATTTTTTTCCCACAGTTCCAGAGGCTGGAAGTCTAAGACCAAGGCGTCCACAGTTGGTGTCCACAGTTTGGGTTTCCCTCTGAGGCCTCTCTCCTTGGCCTGTAGATGGCTGCCTTCTTGCTCTGTTCTCAGATGGTCTTTCCTCTGTGCACTCACATCCTGGTGTACCTTTGGGTCCCAATTTCCTTCTCTTATAAGGACACCAGTCAGATGGGATGAGGACCCACCCTGATGGCTTCATTTTAACTAACTCACATGTTTAAAGGACTTCTCTCCAAATGTGGTTCATTCTGAGGCACTGGAGGTTAGGTCTTCACATATGAATTTTGCATCAGCACAGTTCAGCCCTCATGGGGCAACTCGCCCCTGCCAAGCAGTAAGTCTCATCAGGCAGCTGGGCTCTCAATGCTGGCTGCGCTCAGGGTCACACAGGGAGCTGGCCGTTCCAACAGCCGGGCCCAGGCCCTGTGCTAGACCAGCTCAGTCAGGCATCAGTGTGCGCTGTGCTAAGTCGCTCAGTCATATCCGACTCTGTGTGACCCTATGGACTGTAGCCTGCCAGACTCCTCTGCCACAGGATTCTCCAGGCAAGAATACTGGAGAGGGTTGCCATGCCCTCCTCCAGGGGATCATCCCCATTTTTCCCTTAAAGCTCTCCAGATAGTGTCAGTGGGAAGCCAGGGCTGAGAACAACTGAGCTGGATCTAGAGTAGTTCTTTCTGAACTTGATTGACCATAGCAGTCACCTGAGGCACCTATTAAACATTTAAACAGTGAACTCAGAATACTGCATCAAATATTTCAAATATGGGAACACTGCCCATCTTCCTCTTTCAAAACTTGTCTTAATTAGTTCAAAATGATCAAAGGACATATGCTTTCCAAGAGTTACCTGAAAGCTGGATAATCCCTGAGGTTTTAAGTATTCAGAAAAGATTGTCTGTCTTGAATTTCTGCAGGTTCTGATCCTTCAAATGTCCATAGTGAATCACCCAATTCATTTTTTACAAGGCAATGGGATGACTTTGTGTGAAGTTCAATTATAAGGATTAAAAAAATCACGACTGACATGTTTTTATAATCTTTGAATTGAGGACAGGTGGTAAGAATTAAACTCATAAATAGAAATTGTCTCAATAGGTAGCACTTGATGGTACCTCCTTAAATTCCCACAATGTGAACTTTTTCATAGCATTTATGCATCTGATCAGGGCTTCCCTGGTGTCTCAGATGGTAAAGAATCTGTCTGCAATGCAGGAGATCCTGGTTTGATGCCCGGGTCAGAAAGATCCCCTGGAGCAGGAAATGGGAACTCACTCCAGTACTCTTGCCGGGAAAATCCCGTGGACAGAGGAGCCTGGTGAGCTACAGTCCACGGGGTCACAAAGAGTAAGACATGACTGAGCAACTAAGACACATACGTGTCTGATCAACAGTGAGACGGACCACTGGGAGGAGCTCAGGTGTGGAGCAGAGCGGGGCCCGCTATTTGCTTCATGACTATGCCTGCCTGACGCAGGCAACACCTTACACCTGTGTGGTGTTCCGTCCATCCAGTGCTTTCCCGATTTCAATCACCCAGGGATCTTGTTATACAGCAGATTCTAGGGAATCCCCTGGTGGTCCCTAGGGACTCAGTTGGGACTTGGCATTCTCACTGCAGGGCCCTAGGTTCTGTCCTTGGTTGGAAAACTAAGATCCCACATGCCTGTGGCAAAAAAAAAAAAAAAAAACACCAGATTCTATTCTGTGAGTTCAGGGATGAGGCCCAAGAGCCTGCATTTCTATCTAGTGCTGTGGGTCTGAGGACTATGCCCTGAGTATGGTTTTGTGGCTCCTCCATACTTTAAAAATTTTTTGTCTTTGTCACAACAGTATTATACTGTTAACACATTTCTCAAAACACATTAACATTTTTTTCCTCATTCAAATATCTTAACATTATTGCTATAAGACAATTGGTACAAGTTTTATAATCTCCATTTGACAGATGGAAACTTAGGCACACACAGGTTCAGTGATTTTTCTGACGTCTCATGGCAAGTTACTGGCAGAATTGAGCACTTTGTGTTTTCTTTGGCCCAGTGGTCCTCAGACTTCAGCAAAGATAAATCAGAACCAACTAGAGGGCTTGTTAAAACACAGATCGTGAGCCTGACCCAGAGTTTCAGATTCATTACCTCTGGAATGGGCTCTAAGAATTTGCATTTCTAGCCAAGTTTCCCTTTATGGTGATGTTGAATAACTGTCTCCATTATATTGTGATTTATAAGAAATTTATAAATATATATCATCTGAATGACCAATATATATACTTGGTCATTCAGATGACTAAAATTTGTCTCATGTCCATATAATCAAAGCTATGGTTCTTCCAGTAGTCGACACGACTGAGCGACTTCACTTTCACTTTTCACTTTCCTGCATTGGAGAAGGAAACGGCAACCCACTCCAGTGTTCTTGCCTGGAGAATCTCAGGAACGGGGGAGCCTGGTGGGCTTCCGTCTATGGGGTTGCACAGAGTCGGACACAACTGAAGCGGCTTAGCAGCAGCAGCAGCAGCTGTTGGATGTGAGTTGGACCATAAAGAATGCTGAGTACTGAAAAATTAATGCTTTTGAACTGTGGTGCTGGATAAGACTTTTGAGAGTCCCTTGGACAGCAAGGAGATCAAACCCATCAATCCTAAAGGAAATCAACCCTGAATATTTATTGGAAGGACAGATGCTGAAGCTGAAACTCCAATCCTTTGATCATCTTATTTGAAGATCTCACTTATTGGAAAAGACCCTGATGCTGGGAAAGATTGAGGGCAGGAGGAGAAGGGGACTATAGAGGATGAGATGGTTGGAGAGCATGACTAATTCAATGGACATGAGTTTGAGCAAACACCGGGAGATAGCGAAGGACAGGGAAGCCTGGCATGCTGCAGTTCACAGGATCACGAAGAACTGGACATGACTTAGTGACTGAACAACATTTGGCCTCTGTCTATAGTTTCTGGCTTCAATCTCCCCAAACTCTTGGAATCTCCTGAGCACTGAGTAATATCTTTTTGCTCTGTGAATGAGGTGACTTTTGGAAAGCACCTAAGGTTGGGGGCAGTTGTCAGTGGAGCCAACCACATGCTTAGAGAGTTGGAATTTTCACTCCTGACCCCCTTGATTTCTGGGGAGGGGAGAGGAGCTTGAGGTTGAATCAAACTGCATTGGCCAGTGATTTAGTCAAACACTGGGCTTCCCAGGTGGCTCAGCAGTAAAGAATCCGCCTGCAGTGCAGGAGATGCAGGTTTGATCCTGGGCTGGGAAGATCCCCTGGACGAGGTAATAGCAACCCACTCCAGTATTCCTGTCTGGAGAATCGCATGGACAGAGAAGCCTGGCAGGCTACAGTCCATAGGGTTGCAGAGTCAAACATGACTAAAGCAACTGAGCATGCCCACATGCAACTATGTAATGAGCTTGTCTTAGAAACCCCAAAGGATAGCTTTTTGCCCTTCTTTTTGGAAAGCTTCCATGTGAGGGAAACAGAACACTTCTGTGTGCCCCCATGCCTGGCCCCAAGCTCTGTGAGGACAGAAGCTCTTTTGTGGAGGACCTTGCCGGATGTAGCTCTTCATCTGTATCCTTTAATATCCTTTCACAGTAAATCCATGATCTAATGAGTAAGCAGGTTTTCCTGAATCATGTGAACCATTCTAGCAAATTAATCAAACCCAAGGAGGGGATCCTAAGAAGGCCTCATTATAGCCAGCCAGTCAGAAGTGCAGGTAACAACTTACGCTTGCAACTGGTGTCTGAAGTGGATGGAGGGTGGTCTTCTGGGACTGAGCCCTTTACCTGTGGAATCTGATTCTGTCTCTGGGTAGACTGTGTCAGAACTGAGTTGAATTCTGGAGGATCCTGCCTGCGACTGAAAACTGTTGCTGATGTGGGAAACTCTCCACACATGTAACACATTGGAGTTAGGTCCAGGAGCCCTTTTCAGTCTCAGAGGACAGCATTCTTTGGGAACCCTCTGTCCAGCTGATAACCATCCTCTTAACACCTGGTTTCTGCTGTTAGCGTTTGAGAATGAAGTTAGATAAAGGAACACACGGGGTCATTAATCTTCAGTATTTTTGATCAAAGAAATAACTTTGACCCACAAGTGGGTCAGTGGTAAAGAATCCACCTGCCAATGCAGGAGATGCAGGTTCTATCTGGGGGTCAGGAATATCCCCTGGAAGGGGGCATGGCAGCCCACTCCAGTATTCTTGCCTGGGAAAACCCCATGGACAGAGGAGCCTGGAGGGCTACAGTCCATGGGTTGCAAAAGAACCAGACATGACAACTTAGCAACTCGATACATCACTCCATGCTAAAAGCTTGAGTGAACTTCATTAACTTCCACCCTTCTTTGTCCTCAAAGCTGTGGTTGATTGTCCGATTGAAGCATTATCCCACTTTAGGAAACAATGTTATTTAGAAATTCATGTCTAATAAAGAGTATTTATGACTTAGTGAAATTCTTGTCAAGATGACTGAAGACACTAATTTCCAAATAAGAAAATGCGTAGTTTAATGAAACCACCAGTGTTTCTCAAGTCTTTTGAAGTAACCCTTCTGTTATCTGTCTCCAGCATCCAAGGCAGTCCAATGAACAGCAGAGGATGTGATTTTTATCCCTATTGATTTTCTTGGAAAGAATGCTGTATTTTGATGGCTCATTGTCAACCCTGATGAATCATTACACTCTTGAATCTTTACCTAAGTCTGGGTCTGTATCCAGTTTCCTCAAGGAAGTTTCCACTTGGGACATTCCACAAACCATTCAACTTTTACTGTCTACTGCGATAGGTACTGTTGGAGTGCTGGGAATGTTTCTCATGATTGAGCTCTTACTAAGGGCCAGACAGGAGGATAAACCTGGGTTTAGAGTGGGGGCTCTGGAATTATATAATCTGAGCCGGAATCCTTTTTCTCGTACTGTTGCATTGAAAGTGAAGTCACTCAGTCGTGTCCAACTCTTTGTGACCCAATGGTCTGTAGCCTACCAGGCTCCTCAGTCCATGGGATTTTCCAGGCAAGAATAATGGAGTGGGTTGCCATTTCCTTCTCCAGGGGATCTTCCCGACCCAGGGATCGAACCCAGGTCTCCNGTCTGTAGCCTACCAGGCTCCTCAGTCCATGGGATTTTCCAGCCAAGAATACTGGAGTGGGTTGCCATTTCCTTCTCCAGGGGATCTTCCCGACCCAGGGATCGAACCCAGGTCTCCAGCATTGCAGACAGACGCTTTACCCTCTGAGCCATCAGGGAAGTCCTTTTACTATTGCATGACTTTAAGCAAGTTACTTAACTTCCCTGGGTTTCTTCACTGCAAACTGGGATTATAATGGTACGGACCTCATGGTGTTCTAGTAGACACACAAAGGATCTGAAACAGTGTCTAGTAGATGGTAAGTCAATAAATCCTAGTCATCAGCACTTTACTGCACTCTAATCACACCTACTCCCTGGCACAGTACTAATACTGCCCCTATTTTAGAGCTGAAATTAAGACACTAGCTATATAACTTGCAGAGGTCATATACCCAGTGACCAGGAATTCAGATTTATCTGATGCCAAATGCTTTTGTTAACCCCTTTACTAAGCCTTCCAAACTTAACACCTTCTTTCATCGGAATTCTCCATTCAAGACCCATGAGCACCTTAATTGGGCCTGGCTGAGTGCAATATGGATTTGGGCCAAAGTCAAGACAGGAAACTCTCTCAAAGGGTCTTCCCACCCCAGAAGCGATGCTGTGAACTCCGTACTGCCCCGAGATAATTCCTGCCCTGGCAGTTGCTGTGCAGTCTTTGCAGGTAGGCCAAAGGGGAAATTCAGCCCACAGATGTCTTCTTTGGCCCCTTTCTCTTCTTCTTGTCACTCCAGTCATAACTTGGCATGCAGGTCATGCAGCTTGGATGTTTCAGTCATTGGATCTTTGTTATTTTAAATTCAAGAAATTTGTAAACATCCCAAGTGTAATTTACTGCTCTCCTGCCACCACCAACTATAGCAATAATCAGTCTGCTTCTCACCACCATCTAGCTGTGTGGGCTGATGGCCTTGCTGCTGCATGTGTGAGGCTGGGGACCCATTAGGGTTCAGGAAGGAAGTCATGACGAAGCTGTGGGTCTGTGATCAAGGCTGCTGGAGCTGAACAGGGGGTGGAGTGGGGGAGGGAGGTAGAGGAGAGAAAACTTTACAATTTTTACTCTACTTCATTTTAAATATTGCTACTTAAGTTCACAATGTGACGCCTGGGAGCTCAAGTGGGGAAGGGCAGGCCTGGGAATCAAGGGCTCTATGTTATAAAGGTAGACAGAGTAAGTGGTTCTCTGAACTGACTGACCTGGATTTGAGTAGCAATTACACCAAGGAATGTGAGATCCTGGGTAAGCGCCTCAATTTCCTTATCAGTAAAAAGAGGTTAATATCTCTTAAGATTTTTGTGAAGGCTAATTAAAATAACATAAACTACTAAAATTACTCATAAATAGTAAACAAGGAATTTTATCATGAGATCAGGCTCTACGTCACCAGCTGTCATTTCTGGGACCCTTCTCTTCCACAGATTTTACTTTTCTCATCTGTAAAATGAGGCTAAGCCTAGATGTTCCTGAAGTTTCTTCCAGTTCTGTCTCAACAACTGTTCTAAGAGTAGCTTGAAAGGGTACAACTCTGCCCCCTAGTGGTTTGAAGCTCTTATTTCTAGATACCATCAACAATTCCTCAGACTGGTGTCAAAGACTTCCCTACCATTTTCATTTTCTTCCTTATCATTTGGCTTCCCTTGTAGCTCAGGCAGTAAAGAATCTGCCTCCAATGCAAGAGACCTGGGTTCGATCTCTGGGTTTGGAAGATTCCCTAGAGAAGGAAATGGAAACCCACTCCAGGATTCTTGCCTGGAGAATCCCACGGACAGAGGAGCCTGGTGGACTACAGTCCATGGGGTCGCAAGAGTCTGACATGGGGTCACAAGAGTCTGACACGACTCAGCAACCGAACAACAATGTCTCATCACCAGCCCTGGTCACTGGACTGACGACAGCAGCTCCCCTAAATTTTCCAGGTCAGGATATGTGCTTGGTACACGGTTTTCCCTCAGTGCTCCTTTTAATGATTTTATTAGTATGGTCACAAGTTTGATGTCTACAGTACATTGATAATGTAGCTAGATACGAACATCTTAAGTAAGTAAATTACATAAGTGTGTCAAGTTTTAAAATGTCTACTCCGAGTGAGCATGCATTTCCCATGCATTTGCGTCTGCACCCCCAAACTGCACAATACAATCTGTGCTTATCTTCACTGGGTCTTGAAGTGTGCCTCCTCTAAGTCAGGGCAGGAGTGTTGTGCCTTTTTGCAGACCCAGACTTTGAAGAGCATCAATTTTGAACTCAGGCATTCCATGGAGCACGGTGGCTACACTGGGTTTTGCTTTGGTTCAGGTGAAAACCCAGTTACGACTATTGCGTATGTGAGCCGCCCGATCCCTCAAGGGCTTGGGCTTACTGATGTCCCTGCGTGAGGCCCACAGACAGTTTCTGTAACTATGTTTCCTTCCTGGGGGGGAAGTCTAGAATTCAGGTGTGCAGTCTTCCAACATGCTGTCAGTGATATAGCTGGAACCAAGATGAGATTCGTAATAACTTTTTTCATCAAAAGTATTAACAGTCCAAGCAACAACCTGAATGCCTTTAGCTGACCACTTCTTCACATAGTCCCTGGAGAAAGAGGAAAAATCAACCATGAGAATAATGCCAACTGTCCCAGAAATCTCTAATGGTCTCTAAGTATGATATTCACGGAGGACTAACAGCACCCAGGAGGAGCCTCTTAACTGGCCTCTGCACTGCAGCCAGACTGTTCCAAGCCCAGCATGTGCGCCTCCCCCACACTGCCGCAGCTTTAAACACTTCAGCCATCTCCTAAAAACCATCCCTTGCGGCCACGTGCCCCTACTGGAGGCTGTAAGCAGTGGCCTAGCCTCACCTGTTTCTTTGGCCTCATCTTACGCCACATTCCCTCTTTCTTTTCTGTGTGTGAACTGATTTTTCGTCCAATTCCTTGCAAGAAACAGGCTCTTTCCTGCCACAACACTTTGGCATGTGTTTTCCCCCAACTTGGACCTCGACCCCTAACCTCCTCAAGTCCCTCGATCTTAGTTTAGTTGTTTAGCTGTTACTTCCGTGGGGATGTTTTCCCTGACTCCTTTACTAGGAGAAATTGAACAGTATACATGCACTCGTCTCTCCTATATAGCATTTATCTTAGCTGTAATTTAATATTTATTGGATCGCTTTTTGATTAGCATCTCTCTGTTCCTCTTGACTATAAACTCCATGAGGGCAGGCTAGGGCTTCCTTTTTTTCACCACAGCCATCATCAGCTTCTTAATACAGGACTTTGTAATACCACAGGCATACACCAAATATCTACTGAACTGAATGCATGCATGCCTGAAATAATATAAAACTTAAAAACTATAACCATCTGAAATACACAGCCATAAAGTTGCCAAAACAGATTCAGAGAATGCTAACAGTTTAGGGAATGGAAAGTGTCTCAGAAGCAATGGAGTGGAGCCTGTAGGAAAGCTAGGAGACAGGAGGCAGGTGCCCACAAAATGTCTTCCCTGGATCCTGTGTTGGTTTTTAAAGGGAGCCAATCACAAGGAAATACAATTTCTCTGTTTCTGTTGTCATAGTTTGACACTATTTCTTTAAAATGCACTAAAAAACAAGAATAATTGATCAGTATCTTTTGGAGACAGTGAAATGGGCCTGAACTCTTCCCACCTAAGCAGCTAATGGCATTCCAAATTAATAAAGGCATGGCTGGCTCTGTGGTGGGAACCAATGCAGGTGTCCCCTGTTAATCCTCCTTTTCCAAGAACATCATTCAGGAAATGTGTCAAGAGAAGTTAAAATCTTTCAACTTACGGGGATATAAAATCCTTCTGTGCGAGGAAAGCTGAAACTCCACACAGGTACCACAAGATATTATGCATACTCCAATCGAGCAAAATGTCCAATGCCACAAACATGGACTGTTTCCAGAAAGATTCAAAGCGTGGTTTCCCATCTCCTGTGTGGCTAAGGCTCCAAGGTCTATGAATTAAAGCTGTTACTACATTCTGATCTGTTTGTCTCATCTGAAAAGAAATTTGGAGAAAGAAAGCCATAATCACATCTTAACTCTAATACCTCTCATTTGCTCTATTTAGCCAATGTACTTCTTTCTGAACGAGGTGGTCATGGGTAGTATGCTGACCCCATGTCTACTAAATACTCTATCATACATCCTTTGAGAAAATAGTGTGTTAGATGTAAAGATGTAAATATACAATATAGACACTTCCTCCACAATCCTAAAAGAATTGCAATCCTATCTTTACAATGAGAACATTACAATTTCAGGATCAAATTTTAACAATGTCACAAAGAGTAATAACTTTTAATTGGATATGGATTTAAACTATGGCTAGAGATAATCAGAATGCAATTAGGATGAAACCATGACCACTTCAAGATGGGCTGGTTAGTTTTTGATCCTTTTTAGAGAAAACGGCTAAAAAAAGGTGTGGGGTGGGGAAATGGGCTGAGAGATGTGAGAAGAGACAAGTCGGGGCAGGGATGAAGACAAAGCAATGGAGAGACGGGGATGCGGATAGAATTCTTTCAGTCTGTGCTCTATGCTGCTCTGGAAAACGTTATCACACATTTTAAAGGTCTGTGGTTAAGGAAGTTTGGGAAACGCTGATTCAAATGTCTGAAAGAGCTGTTACACTATTCATCTCAATGACACTTTATATCTCAGCAGGCTCCACCCTTACTGTAAAATTTTAAATCTATGCTATGTTGGCCATTGTTGAGGAACCAACTCATTGTTTTGGAAACTGGTGAACAAAGGGCAAAATTAAGCATTTATTTGCTACTGAGTAGCTAAATCATAGATGAGAGCTCCCTTCTACAGAAGAATTCTACCTAGCTAACGTGCTTAGTGGCTCAGCCGTGTCTGACTCTCTGCGACCCTATGGACTGTATGTAGCCCGCCAGGCTCCTCTGTCCATGGGGATTCTCCAGGCAAGAATACCGAAGTGGGTTGCCATGCCCTCCTCCAGGGGATCTTCACAATCCAGGAATTGAACCCAGGTCTTCCGCATTGCCGGCGCCACCAGGGAAGCCCATGAATACTGGAGTGGGTAGTCTACTCATTCTCCAGGGGATCTTCCCGACACAGGAATCGAACCGGGGTCTCCTGCATTGCAGGCAGATTCTTTACCAGCTGAGCTAACAGAGAGGCCCCTAATCTAACTAATACATGAAGAATATATGACAGACTTAAAATAATTCAGGAAATGTGTCAAGAGAAGTTAAAATCTTTCAACTTACGGGGATATAAAATCCTTCTGTGCGAGGAAAGCTGAAACTCCACACAGGTACCACAAGATATTATGCATACTCCAATCGAGCAAAATGTCCAATGCCACAAACATGGACTGTTTCCAGAAAGATTCAAAGCGTGGTTTCCCATCTCCTGTGTGGCTAAGGCTCCAAGGTCTATGAATTAAAGCTGTTACTACATTCTGATCTGTTTGTCTCATCTGAAAAGAAATTTGGAGAAAGAAAGCCATAATCACATCTTAACTCTAATACCTCTCATTTGCTCTATTTAGCCAATGTACTTCTTTCTGAACGAGGTGGTCATGGGTAGTATGCTGACCCCATGTCTACTAAATACTCTATCATACATCCTTTGAGAAAATAGTGTGTTAGATGTAAAGATGTAAATATACAATATAGACACTTCCTCCACAATCCTAAAAGAATTGCAATCCTATCTTTACAATGAGAACATTACAATTTCAGGATCAAATTTTAACAATGTCACAAAGAGTAATAACTTTTAATTGGATATGGATTTAAACTATGGCTAGAGATAATCAGAATGCAATTAGGATGAAACCATGACCACTTCAAGATGGGCTGGTTAGTTTTTGATCCTTTTTAGAGAAAACGGCTAAAAAAAGGTGTGGGGTGGGGAAATGGGCTGAGAGATGTGAGAAGAGACAAGTCGGGGCAGGGATGAAGACAAAGCAATGGAGAGACGGGGATGCGGATAGAATTCTTTCAGTCTGTGCTCTATGCTGCTCTGGAAAACGTTATCACACATTTTAAAGGTCTGTGGTTAAGGAAGTTTGGGAAACGCTGATTCAAATGTCTGAAAGAGCTGTTACACTATTCATCTCAATGACACTTTATATCTCAGCAGGCTCCACCCTTACTGTAAAATTTTAAATCTATGCTATGTTGGCCATTGTTGAGGAACCAACTCATTGTTTTGGAAACTGGTGAACAAAGGGCAAAATTAAGCATTTATTTGCTACTGAGTAGCTAAATCATAGATGAGAGCTCCCTTCTACAGAAGAATTCTACCTAGCTAACGTGCTTAGTGGCTCAGCCGTGTCTGACTCTCTGCGACCCTATGGACTGTATGTAGCCCGCCAGGCTCCTCTGTCCATGGGGATTCTCCAGGCAAGAATACCGAAGTGGGTTGCCATGCCCTCCTCCAGGGGATCTTCACAATCCAGGAATTGAACCCAGGTCTTCCGCATTGCAGGCGCCACCAGGGAAGCCCATGAATACTGGAGTGGGTAGTCTACTCATTCTCCAGGGGATCTTCCCGACACAGGAATCGAACCGGGGTCTCCTGCATTGCAGGCAGATTCTTTACCAGCTGAGCTAACAGAGAGGCCCCTAATCTAACTAATACATGAAGAATATATGACAGACTTAAAATATTGATATTTTACAACTGCTAGTAAATTGCCACAACTGGCCACTGGCATCAATAGCAGTTGCTGACAACACAAGTCAGTAGTACCTCCTGATGGAAAAAGACCCTCACTTAAATTACCTTGCCAAGAATAATTAAACCTAATCTGATTTATAGCCATCACTACCAACTTATAGGAAATATACAAAGGAGACAATGTGTTCAATTGTATCATGGCATAATTAGCAAAATCCAGACTTTGGTAAATAAACTCTACAAAACAGTCTGGTTTCTTCAATAAATATATCACAAGGCGGGGGTGGGGGAACAAAATTTACAGGTTTTAAGATTTAAATTCTAACATGAAATTCTTATTTGGGTCCTGATTCAAATTAATAAAAAAAAAAAAACTATGATATTTGTGAGACAAATGAAAATTTATACATTGGATATTTGATGATCTTAAAGACTTCCTGTTAATGGTTTTAGATGGGATAATGATAGCGTGATTATGTTTTTTAAAGATATTTAATGCAATTTTTATGGATGAAATGTCTGGAATCTGCTTCCAAATAACACTGGGGATAAATGGGATTATGGATGAAACAAAGATTATTGTTAAAGAAGGGCTCACTCTACCATCTACATATTTCCAATTAAGGCATATTTTAAATTGTCTGTTATAAGACATTTTTAAAAAAGGTCTATTCTGCTGTTACTTAGTAAGATGCAGAGATATATAATTCTTTCTGTTCTGAGAATGCTTACCAAAGTAATCTGAATGAGTTATAAACATAAATTCAAAGTGAAGTCGCTCAGTCGTGTCCGACTCTTTGCGACCCTGTGGACTGTAGCCCACCAGGCTCCTCCGTCCATGGGATTCTCCAGACAAGAATACTGGAGGGGACTCCCATTTCCTTCTCCAGGGCATCTTCCTAACCCAGGGATCAAACCCAGGTCTCCCGCATTGCAGGCAGAAGTTTTAACCTGTGAGCCACCAGGGAAGCCCTTATAAACATAAAAGGAAGAGCTAAAAAGGAATCAAGGTACTTTAAAACGGGGTCCAAGTACCCTGCCCTTCCCAAATTTGTTAATTTAAAAGAGGGGTCTCTTTAATTGATTCAGTTCAGTTTAATAGGCATCTATCTTATGCTTATTTAGTCCATTGCTATTATCACCACCAACTAACATAATATTACATACAACAAAAACCCAGAATTTTACCTTATAGATAACTTCTGGCAAGAAAGAGCAGACGATACTATTATTGTATAGTTTAGGAAATTCCATGTATAGTTTTTTTAGAGCATCAGTAGCCTGTAAAACAGAGAGATTCATGTATTTAAAATCTATTAAAATGTAGTCCCAGCCAGTTAACTACTGTATTATTAAGTACAACTCTGTTAACTACATCAGAAGTTTACTAATATATGGGGATGTTCAAAGGAGTATTGGTAGACTGCATTATCCACTAGGATACATTTTAAACTCATACCAGCAGATAAGTAAGCAGCTGGATACTACTGCTTTACTATTTTGTTGAGAGCCTCACCTCCTTCTGTCACACTTTGGAAAAATATGGCAGACTACAGGCCAGTGAAGGCTGCAAGCAAAATTTTAAAAGTCTTTTCCTTATATACCAGTTTAGCCACTAGGAAAGGTCCTTTTTTCCTTACAACTTTATCACTCTCTGCCTTTCCTAGCTGAAGCAGGAGTCAACCAGTCTGGGAACTAGAAAGGATAGATCTTCTCAGTCCAGAGAGAGGAAACGTCTGAGAGGAAATGTCACCCATCATCAGCATGGAGGGAGAAGCAATGGGACATGGAGAAATGGGAGAGCTGGAAGTCGCCCAACTCTTCCCAGGATGAGCACAAGTTTCTTTTTGTAGCAGTCCAGCTACTAAATGACAAGAAATGACATAATTAAAATACTGGCATTGTGTAACCTTTACTGAATTAAGAGATCTGGCCATCAAACAACAGTAGCAGCTAACAACAGAGGTGTCCAGATGTTAAGTGGACTGTAATGTTGTTACATCATAATTTTTGAAATACCCCTAATTTTTGGAAAATCACATTTAACCTATAACCAAATATAAGCAATGAAATGCAATACAAAAAATAAGAAAAAAATTATTCATGTCATGCTTCCCTTCACTAATATCACAAAGTATGCGCTAGAGAGTTGAAGTCATTTTCAACCAACATGCACTGTGTGTGATGTTTCATCTAGATTCTTTATCTAATTCTCATAATGATCTTACGTGGTCATTTCTTATGTTGTTCCCTCTTTGCCCACAAGGAAACTGAACCCGATCAAGGTTAATATTACACTGTAGGAAGTGACAGTTTAGTCATGATCTCCAACACCTGTGATCTCGTTCCTGTACTGCATCTCCAATTTGCTGCTGACACCTGTTTATTCATACTCCCATCTTAGTGAATTAGATCACTATGTTCTATCCAAAGCTGCCCAAACCATCTATGAACACCCAGCCAGAAAGCTCAAATGGCAATACCTGGATTAAAAAAGCAAAATTTCTTCTCCTCCCTCACCCCTCCTTAGTCTAAGAAAATAAGCAAGAAGGTCAGTACGCTGTGGTGAAACGTAGGGCCTATCAGGGTTTCCAAACATGTGCCATATCATCAAAAAAACCTAAGTTGCCCATTAAAAATACATGTTCCTTGAGCCCACAATCTGAGCCATTTTTAGGGTTTAATCTCTGAGTGGGGTGGCCTAGGAATCTGTATTTTCAATATGTATTCCTGGTGATTCTGATGCAGACTGACTGAAAAACCTAGATATAGAGAACCATCAGTTTACCAAAGTAATAAATTAGCCAGAGCACCCTTCCCTTCTTTCTTCAAAAATGGGAGTTTATTGTACTTAAGTTAGAGGTTCATATTTCAGGTTTTAACAATTATTTTCAATTTTAAATAAAAATTGTTTTTAACATTTTTTATTTTTAATAAAAGTTGGTATCATTAGAACTCTCCAGGATTTCACAGGCAAGGATAATGGAGTAGGTTGCCATTTCCTTCTCCAGGGGATCTTCCTGACCCAGTGATCAAACCTGTCTCCTGCTTTGGCAGGTGGAGTCTTTACCACTGAGCCACCTGGGGAGCCCCCAGCTGGTCATAACTGATCACAATTATCACTGGGGGGAAATACCCCAGTTGTATAAATGCAGAAAAATGTATTTGTACTTGAAAAGCTAAGAGAACAAACATAATATGAACCATATTTTCCCATTGATTTCCACTGCAATAATGTGTTTTTATGTATAAAAGTATATGTTCTAAAAGTTATGCAAATCTTATTTAAATGTAATACCATATTTTAAAAAATTATAGTAAATAAATATAACTACTCAAATCATAGAATAAAAAACTATATGTAAGGGGGACTTCCCTGGTGGTCCAGAGGTTAAGACCGCTTGCCAGTGCAGGGGACATAGTCTACCATCTTCCCTGGTCCAGGAAGATCCCACAGGCTACTGAGCAACTAAGCCTGTGCACCTAGAACCTGTGCTCTGCAACAAGGGAAGCCACTGCAATGAGAAGTCCGAGTACCGCAATGAAGAGTAGCCCCTGCTCGCTGCAACTAGAGAAAGCCTGTACACAGTAATGAAGACCGAGTACAGCCAATTAAAAAAAAACAACCAAAAACTATACATAAGGGACAGAAATCACACACAAGGGGCAAATCTTTGTAGAAGATAAATATTCTCTTAGCTATCAGAAGCTTTAAATACAGGAGCTTTCTTTAAATTCAGTCCACAGCTCTCTATCTAAGACTCTTATCAGCCAGATCCAACTGGTCTCCTGTTCAACTTCTGAAGTTCTTTTTATAAGGTTACTAGAGTGGTCTATTCAAGAAGTGCCTCTTTACTGTTTATTTAATATCTTTTGTGAATGTTTTATCCAAGTAAGAGAAACCCGACTCTTCTATTTCATGCTAGTTGTTGAGTAGGAGGAATTAAATAGTTCCATCAAAGTTTAAAAGGTTAAAAGATTCCATACTTTACTGCTTCCTTGACGATGTGGATTTTTGCTTTGTAAACTTGCATTACGCAAATATAATTTGTAAAAATAATTTAAGAAGAAAATATAAATAAGAAAATAGTTAATTAATTTTGAGACAGACTAGCAAATAAAGAGGTATTTTCAAAAGAGAAGCCTATGGAATAAACCGTACCTTATATGCATGGCCCTTGACATCAAAGAAGATTGTGAGGTTATGGTTTAGGCACTCTGCAACGGCTTCTCTTAGGGTAGGGATCTTTTCATTAGGGAAATCATTCCTACAAGAGAGGGAAAAGGAATAGTAAAATGTAGGAAAAAAGAAAAGATAAAAATTGAATGAAATAGACATCTGACAAATGTCTCCCAACCAAAGGAAGAGTGTTTTCACCAACTTCCTTTCTCTAATCATCCCAAAGTCCAAGGACAATTTACTATATCTTCTTAAACCAAATTAAAGATATGCTAGGCCAAAGATCAGCAACAATAAAAATCATTTACTTTTCATGCATTCACTGGACTTGTAATTAGTAACTTTAAAGGGCAGAGTATATGCCATCTTTGGAGAACTCAGAGACTTAAATTTTAAGACTGTGACTTCCCCAATAGAGTCTGACATAGGAGAAATTCCTAGCCATACATATACATCTGTTAACTGTATTGTTATACATTTAAGTGCAACTTAAAAAAATAATTTTCTAATACATAATTTTTTTTTAAAAGAAAAGGAAAGTTAAGTGCCTGACACACAAGAAATCAGCTTTTCTCACATAATGAAATTTCAGTCTACATGATTTAACGTATGCTAATTCAACCACATTATCCCAGCGTTAAGATCTTGGTTTTAAAAAAGATAAAGATAACTTATCTAAGCATTTTTGCTTTAAGTGTTGACTTTGAACTTTACATCTTAATAGCTGCTGCTGCTGCTGCTAAGTTGCTCCAGTCTGTCTGACTGTGCGACCCCAGAGACGGCAGCCCACCAGGCTCCCCTGTCCCTGGGATTCTCCAGGCAGGAACACTGGAGTGGGTTGCCATTTCCTTCTCCAATGCATGAAAGTGAAAAGTGAAAGTGAAGTCGCTCAGTCGTGTCTGACTCTTAGTGACCCCATGGGCTGCAGCCCACCAGGCTCCTCTGTCCATGGGATTCTCCAGGCAAGAGTACTGGAGTGGGTTGCCATTGCCTTCTCCACATCTTAATAGCTACATCATTGTAATATGGAAACCAGCCTTTCCTTCCCCTTTGGCAGAGCAATGAAGTAACTGTATTAGTAGACAGCAATTTCAGCAGCGCTGACTCAGAACTTTCAAATGTTATCAATCTCCTTTCTAAAGTATGACTTCCTTTGGCTGACTTTTTCTTTCAGTTCCAAGGAAAAGAAAGTCCAAGCCATCTTGTGGGGAGGACTATAACTTAATCACTGGGTCAAATAAATTGACCAGAGAACTGATATAACATGAATTACAGTAAGAACACATTTTTCAGTATTACAAAGACAAGAGGAGAGGGATTTAAACAGTCACATTACAAAGTATATTATCCAGTATACCAATTCTAAGGTTTTTATATAGCTGTTAATGGTGGGATGGGCATGGGTTCTGTGGTCATGTATGTTTGAGAAACACTAAATTAAAGCTAAGAATTGATTGAGAGGGATACAATGACAGGGATACAGTGACAGATGTATCCCTAAGGAAAACATCTAAAGTATACAGTGTTTTGATCTTATTTGATCATAGAACCCTTTTCTTCTGGAACATCTTATAGGACTAGCTCTGATATACATACATACATACATACACACACACACACACACACACACATTTATGACGGTACAAGTAATTGCCAAGTTAGAGTATTGTCTTGAGAACAATTCTGAATCAAATTTGGCCTCAGTGGGAAAAGATGAAAAACATCTTATTTCTGTTGCTCCTGGCACGTGCTTGTTACTTGGGAAACCTGTATATAGTAGAAAACAAAACTTAACAAAACAACTCTCCTGGAGCTGAATTAGAAGGTGCCGGTGTCTTTATGTGATCTCCAACACAAGCTGAAAGATATATTTAGGCAACAATACACCACTTACCTTAATCTGTGATTTGCTGCAGGATTAAGCTTCCTAATTTGTTCAAATGTCAAATCACACAATCGACCGGTGCCATCAGTCGTCCTATCTACTGTGCTATCGTGCATTAAGACAGGAATTCCGTCAGAAGTAAACTCAAGGTCCAGTTCCACGCCTGCTGCTCCATTCTTAGCTGCCTTAACAAAAACACCGATGATTTTACTGTCAAGTGGCCACAGATGTCATTTTGCAATCTAAGCACTCAAGATGACCATCAGGGCTGGCTGAGCAGACTGTTTCTTTTACTGATTCTATTCCCTTCCTTATACCAAATAGCAACCCAACCTTTTTCATGGATGTTAACCTTACTTCAAGTAAGGTTAGGTGGCGCTAGTGGTAAAGAACCCGCCTGCCAAGGCAGGAGACTTAAAGACCAGTTGTCTGGGTCAGGAAGATCCCCTGTAGGAGGGTATGGCAACCCACTCCAGTATTCTTGCCTGAAGGCTCTCAAGGACAGAGGAGCCTGGTGGGGTACAGTCCATAGGGTCACACAGAGTCGGACACGACTCAATGACTTAGTATGGCACAGCACAAGGTTAAAAACGTCAGTGTAAGTAATTCCATAAAAACTTTGACTTCCCCACTTTTCTCCTACTCAGACTGGCAAATGGGGAGACTTTTGGAATTTGTTTTCTCTGGTTGCTTTAACTATATGGGCCATTAATGGCTCACAATTACAAATATTTAGTCAAATTTCACTGTTTACCCCCACTCTCTGGTATAGACTCTCTGATGATTCCTCTGTGTTTGCTGATTAGCTGGCTACTGCAATACTTTGGCATAAACTGGATGAGTCAGGTTTTTGTTGGTTTAACTCCTTCCTCTAGAGCAGAAACACCAAGCCTGCTTCTAGGAGACATTACATTTGTTAATGTGAGCAGCACTGGCTGTTGGCCAACAAGTTGGTGAGCCCAATAAAGCACAGAAGGATTTATCTAAAAATAGAACAGGAACATAAAGTCTGAGGGGCCAGACTCCTCTGAGACACACTGTCCAACATTTGCTTCCTTTGCTTCTTTGAGACAATGAAGATATGAAATGTTTAGTATGATAAAGACCTTAAAGTTAAAATAAATTTTTGTAATTATGCAAAAACATGAAATAATCTTTTTAATTAGGTGGAAAAGACTTAATGGATATTAACATTTTGCCGTATTTGCTTCAACTTCTTGCTGCCCTAAAACAATAATATGTATTATTTTCAGTCACTATCCTAACTGCTTTAAATGTATTAACTCATTTGATCCTCACAAGCCTTTAGGAGGTACTATTAATATGTTATTTAACTTATACACAGAGTACATCACGTGCAGTGCTGGGTTGAATGAAGCACAAACAGGAATCAAGATTGCTGGGAGAAATATCAATAACCCCAGATATGCAGATGACACCACTCTTATGGTGTTAACTGAAGAGGAACTAAAGAATCTCTTGATGAAAGTTAAAGAGGAGAGTGAAAAAGCTGGCTTAAAACTCAACATTCAAGAAACTAAGATCATGGCATCCGGTCCCATCACTTCGTGGCAAATAGATGGGGAAACAGTGGAAACAGTGACAGACTTTATTTTCTTGGGCTACAAAATCACTGCAGATTGTGACTGCAGCCATGAAATTAAAAGATGCTTGCTCCTTGGAAGAAAAGATATGACAAACCTAGAAAGCATATTAAAAAGCAGAGACATTACTATGCTGACAAAGGTCCGTATAGTCAAAGCTATGGTTTTTCCAGTAGTCATGTATGGATATGAGAGTTGGACCATAAAGAAAGCTAAATGCTGAAGAAGTGATGCTTTTGAACTGTGGTGTTGGAGAAGACTCTTGAGAGTCCCTTGGACTGCAAAGAGATCCAACCAGTCAATCCTAAAGGAAATCAACCCTGAATATTCACTGGAAGGATTGATGCTGAAGCTGAAACTCCATTACTTTAGCCACCTGATGCAAAGAACTGACTCACTGGAAAAGACTCTGATGCTAGGAAAGATTGAAGGCAGGAGAAGGGGACGACAGAGGATGAGATGGTTGAAGAGCATCACTGACTTGGTGGACATGAGTTTGAGCAAGCTCTGGGAATTGCTGATGGATAAGGAAGCCTGGCGTGCTGCAATCCGTGGGGTCGCAAAGAGTCAGACACGACTGAGTGACTGAACTGATTAACAGGCTCATTTTCAGATGAGGAAAACTGACAGAGATTAAGAAACTTGCTCTCGGTTACAAAAACAAGGATGTGGTACAGGCTGCACTCTCTTTTTAAAAAATATTTATTTGACTCCACCAGGTCTTAGGTGTGGCACGTGGAATCTTCATCTTCACTGTGGCAATGTTAACTCTTAGCTGAGAGGCATGTGGGATCTAGTTTCTCGTCCAAGGATCGAACCTGAGCCCCTTGAACTGGGAGCATGGAGTCTTAAACACTGGACTACCAGCGAAGTCCTGAGGCTACACTCTTAACCACATGACTCTTATCACACTACAGATACAGCTAGATACAGCTAAATCCCTACCCTCTTCTTCTCCAAAGGTAACTGCCAAGTGGATGTGCATTATTTCCATATCAATCCCTTATAGGTCTTTATATATTTACTACACACTTAAGTATCAATAAAAATATACGACACTGCAGTAGTGCATAGTAGACGTTCAATAAATATTAGCTATTGTTATTATGCTCTTTTTAATGACTATAGTTGTAATACAGTCAAATTTATTATGTCCTTTATAGGTGGAGATTTGTCTATTTTACTTAAATCCTTTCTTAACCTATTTATAAAGATAAATAACTGTTTTTTTTTTTAGGCTTCAATGGTTGATTTTCACATATATTACTAAGATTTGCCACTTCAAAAATCCTAATCCCAACACTAATTGGCTATGTCATCTAATTACTTATATTACTCTGGCCTGTTTTCATCATTTTTATGATGATGCTTTTTTAAGGATCTTAAGAGTTGTGAGAATTTAGAAATAATGCATGTATATAACCAAGCTTGGTGCCTGGCTCAGAGACAGCACTCAATATAAGCTATTATAACTAGAAAAACACTTATGCCTCAGCGAAAACGTCACTATTTAAGATGTAATGCTTACATGTACACTAATTAAAGGTACATCTTTTTATAAAAGTGTACCTTTTCTAAGTTAAGGATATTAATTATGCACTGGTAAATCAACACTGGTTATATATTTTATAACATAAAACAAGATCACATATCCAGTATTCACAGTGCATCTCTCTCAGTGTAACACAAATGTTAACCTCATTCTTTGAGGCTAGTAATTAGGTTCAATTATACTTTTATTCATTATAGGCATTTTTATTTGGCTACCACACAAAAAATAACAATGGTGAGAGAATAGTACAGTGTAGTATAGTAACTGACAAATAAACATATAATATAAATTCTTGTATTTTAGCAGTAACAATGAGTAATAGAATAGTATAGCATAGTATAGTAATAGAAATCACATCAATGATTGCCTTAGGAGAGAGGCAGGAGTAGAGGCTGACTCCAAAGAGAACACATATGAACATTCTAGGGTGACGGAAATGAACTGAAGTGGTGGCTACCCAGGTATATGTTTATAAAAACTCATCAAAGTGTATACCGAAATATACCTTTAATTGTATGTAAATTATACTTCGACAAAACTGACTTTAAAGTATCTGCTTTAATAAAGTCATTGTATCTATTTATTGACCATGCTGTGCAGCTTGGGGGACTTAGTTCCCCAACCTCCTGTGCTGGAAGCCTGAAGTCTTAACCACTGGACTGCCAAGGAAGTTGCAAAGTCATCATATTCATATGGCTTTTGAGACACTATATCATAAAATTAATCTATTTAAAGTATACAATTCAATTTTTTAAAGCATATTTGCAATTGTGCAACCATCAGCACAATGAATTTCTGAACTTCCTCATCACCCCCGCTAAAAAAACCCCATACCCATTAGCAGTCAGTCCCTACTTCCCTCTCCAACCCTCCCAGTCCCTGGCAACTACTAATCTACTTCTCTCTCTGTGGCTTTGCCTACTCTAGACATTTTCTACAAGCAGAATTATATAATATGCAATCTTCTGTGACTAGGTTCTTAGCATACTGTTTTCAAGGTTCATTCACGTTATATGAGGACTTCATTCCTTTTCTCTGTGAAACAATATTCCATTGTGTGGATACAGCACATTTTATTCACCCTTTCATCAGTGGATGGACATTTCTGTTGTTTCCATTTTTTTGCTATTATGAATAATGCTGTGAACATTTTTGTTTTTTGTGAACATTCTTGTATGATACACCTTTTTACACAGTGCATGTTTTCAATGCTTTTGAATATATACCTAGGAGTGGAACCTCTGGTTCATATGGTAATTCTATACTTAACCTTCTGAGGAACTGCCAGACTAGTTTCTCATCATCAGTGTATGAAGGTTCCAATTTCTCCATAATCTTGTCAATACTTCTTCTTGTCTTTTTGCTTATACCTGTCCTAGTAGGTATGACAGGGAAAGGTACACCCAACTAAATGCAGAGTTCCAGAGAATAGCAAGGAGAGACAAGAAGGCATTCTTCCATGAACAATGCAAAGAAATACAGGAAAACAACAGAAGGGGAAAGACCAGAGATTTGGTCAAGAAAACTGGAAAAATCAAAGGAATATTTCATCCAAAGATGGGGACAATAAAGGACAGAAACAGTAAAGACCTAATAGAAGCAGAAGAGATCAAGAAGAAATGGAAAGAATACATAGAAGAACTGTACAAAAAAGATCGCAATGACCCAGATAACCACGATGGTGTGGTCACTCACCCAGAGCCAGACATCCTAGAGCATGAAGTCAAATGGGCCTGAGGAAGCACTGTTGCCAATAAAGCTAGTGGAGGTGATGGGATTCCAGCAGAGCTGGAATAGCAGAGCTATTTAAAATCCTAAAAGATGGGAGCGGCAGCTGCGAGGCACTGGAGCGACTTTAAGATGTCATAGCACCTCCAGTACCGGAGCTCCAAGTTCCGCCACATCTTTGGCAAACCAGCCAGCAAGAACTGCTATGACTCTGTGCCCATCACCCATAGGTCCCAGACAATCATTTCTGTGCTGTGAACCCCAACTTCATTGCAGTTGTGACTGAGTGTACTGGTGGGGGTGCCTTCCTCGTCATCCCCTTGCACCAGACGGGAAAGCTGGACCCCCACTACCTGAAGGTCTGCGGGCACAGAGGGAATGTCTTAGATGTCAGATGGAACCCTTTCAATGATTTTGAGATCTCCTCCTGTTCTGAAGATGCCATGATTAAAATCTGGGGCATCTCCAAGCAGCTGCTGACCAAGAACCTCACAGCTTTCAGGAAGGAGCTGGTGGGCCATGCCTGCAGAGAGGGCCTGATGGAGTGGCACCCCACAGCTGCCAACATCCTCTTCAGCTCCGGCTACGACTACAAGGTGATGGTCTGGAACCTGGATTCAAAGAAGTCTGTAATCATGATCCCCGTGAAGACAATTAACCAAGATGTGATCCTCTCCATGTCTTTCACACTAATGGCAGCCTGCTGGCCACTGCCTGTAAAGACCGCAAGATTTGGATTCTGGACCCCTGAGCAGGGGCCATCCTCCAGGAAGCCAACCATAAAGGGCACCAGGCCAACAAAGTGCTGTTTCTGGGGAACCTGAAGAAGCTGCTGTCCACAGCACATCCCGAGGGAACAACCAGCAGATGGCCCGATGGGACCAGGACGACCTCTCTGTGCCTGTCACAGAGGGGGACCTCGGCGGCTCCTCGGGCATGCTGTTTCCCATCTATGATGCAGACACCAACATGCTCTACATGGTGGGGAAGGAAGACAGGAACATCTGCTACTATTAGATCAGTGCCAACAAACCTCACCTGAACTACCCGATGGAATACCGCTCTATAACCCACAGAAGGGGGTCGGGGTGGTGCCAAAGACAGGTCTCGACATGTCCTCCTGTGAGATCTTCCATTTCTACAAGCTGATCACAACCAAAAGCCTCATCGAGCCCGGATCCATGATTGTACGCGGGCGGTCGGAATCCTACCAAGAGGACATCTACCCACCTGAGGCCAGTGCCCAGCCCTCTCTGACAGCCCAGGAGTGGCTCAGTGGGATGAACAGAGCCCATCCTGATGTCCCTTAGGTCTTGTGCCGAGCCGCTGAGCCCACAGCCTCTGCTTTCAGAGAGATCCATCTCTGTCCCCAGAGCCCCCACCTCGCCTCTTCAACCAGACAGAAAGGCGGGTCGCAGAGGATGGCCGGAGGCCCTTCTCCCTGCTAGAGGAGAAGGCGCCAAGGAGGGCGGCAGAACTCGGACTGGAGAAGAAAACCTGGAGACAGAGAACAAGCTGCTGCAGATATTCTATCGGCTTTAAGACGAGACCCAAAGGCTCTGGAAGCTGGTGACACAGGACGAGGTCCAGGCCAAACAGCTGGAACTGGAGATCAGAAACTTGTGGATGAGCTCACAGAGGCTCTGAGCAGAGTCCTCTGCCCTCCTCACCCTCAGGGACACCTACTGGCTCCATGGGGAGGTCCAGAACCAAACCACAGGTCCTCTGAGAACACCTACTCTTTCTATATTTTTTTTTACTAGAAATGAAACTCTTGGTCACTGAAAGATTCCAGTGGGACCTGCTGCTGATTTTCCATTTGCCTTCTTGAAACAATGGTGTCTGAACTGACTCTTTTTAGATGATACCTTGCCTTCGGCTTACTTGTTTTGAACGGTCTATGATAACTTCTGAAGGGGAAAACAGTACTGTAGAAAGTTAGAGCTGGAAGAACCTAAGAGGGGAAGCCGCCTCTGGTTTTCAAGTTGTGGTTCACAGCCAGGTGGGGTGAGGAAGGTTAAGCCAGGAGGGTTGTTTTGTAATATTGGCTTCTATGGAATACATAATTCTGCTATTACAAAGTAGAAGTTTGCAAAGCAAATAATAAAAAATCCTAAAAGATGATGCTATTAAAGTGCTGCATTCGATATGTCAGCAAATTTGGAAAACCCAGTAGTGGCCACAGGACTGGAAAAGGTCAGTTTTCAATCCAATCCCAAAGAAAGGCAAAGCCAAAGAATGTTCAAATTACCCTACAATTGCACTCATTTCACATGCTAGCAAGATTATGCTCAAAACCCTTCAAGCTAGGCTTTAGCAGTATGTGAACAGAGAACTTCCAGATATACACTCCGAATTTAGAAAACACAGAGGAACCAGAGGCCAAGTTGCCGACACCCACTGGGTCATAGAAAAAGCAAGGGAATTCAAAAAAAAATCTACTTCTGCTTCACTGACTACACTCAAGCCTTTGACTGTGTGGATCACAACAAACTGGAAAATTCTTGAAGAGACAGGAATACCAGACCACCTTACCTGCCTCCTGAGAAATCTGTATGCAGGTCAGGAAGCAACAGTTAGAACTGGACATGAAACAACAGACTGGTTCCAAATAGGAAAAGGAGTATGTCAAGGTTGTGTATTGTCACCCTTCTTATTTAACTTCTATGCAGAGTACATCATGAGAAACACTGGGCTGGAGGAAGTACAAGCTGGAATCAAGACTGCTGGGAGAAATATCAATAACCTTGGATATGCAGATGATACCACCCTAATGAAAGAAAGCGAAGAGGATAGAGAGCCTCTTGATGAAAGTGGAAGCGGAGAGTGAAAAATCTGGCTTAAAACTCAGTATTAAAAAAACTAAGACATGGCATCTGGTCCCATCACTTCATGACAAATAGAAGGGGAAAAGGTGGAAGCAGTGACACATTTCCCCTTCTTGAGCTCTAAAATCACTGCGGATGGTGACTGTAGACAGGAAGTTAGAAGACGATTGCTTCTTGGCAAGAAAGCTATGACAGACCCAGACAGTGTGTTAATAAAAAGCAAAGACATCACTTTGCCAACAAAGGTCCGTTTAATCAAGGCTATGGTCTTTCCAGTAGTCATGTACGGATGCTAGAGCTGGGTCATAAAAAAGGCAGAGCACCAAAGAACTGAGGTTTTCCAACTGTGGTGCTGGAGGAGACACTTGAGAGTCCCTTGGACAGCAAGGAGATCAAACCAGTTGATCTTAAAGGAAATCAACCCTGAATACTCACTGGAAGGAGATACTGAAGCTGAAACTCCAGTATTTTGGTCATCTGATGTGAATAGCTGACTCATGAAAAAGACCCTGATGCTGGCAAAGACTGAAGGCAGAGGGAAAAGAGGGCAACAGAGGATGAGATGGTTGCATGGCATCACCAATTCAATGGCCATCAGCTTGGGCAAACTCCAGATGGTGAGGGACAGAGAAGCCTGGTATGCTGCAGTCCATGGGGCCACAGAGTTGGACGTGACTTGGCGACTGAACGACAACAAAGGGTGTATGAAGTAGTATTTCACTATGGTTTTGATTTGCATTTTTCTGATGGCTGACAGTGTTGATCATCTTTTCTGATGGGATACTTGTACACCACAATTCTTCCAACAAATGTCAATATTTATGTCAATATTACATAGTGCCTACTATGTATCAGGCACTGTTCTAAGTAGTGAGGAGACTGGTGAGCAATGAAAAAAAGGAACATGGATCTTACATTTTAGTGGGGAGAAAGAGATTATAAACATGTTACATGTACAATGGTAGTGATAAACGTTTGAAAAAGAAAATGGAGGGTAATGTGAAAGTTAAGGCAGGCAGGAGTCACTAGACAAGGCAATCAGGGAAGGCTTGTTTAAGAATATGGTATCTGAGAACAAGAAAGCCCAGAGATAAACCCACACACCTATAGGCATCTTATCTTTGACAAAGGAGGCGAGACTATACAATGGGGCAAAGATAGTCTCTTCATTAAGTGGTACTGGGAAAACTAGATGGCTACATGCAAAAGAATGAAACTAGATAAATCAAAATGGATTAAAGACCTAAATGTATGATCAGAAACTATAAAACTCACAGGCAAAACATTCTATGACATAAATAACAGCAGGATCTTCTATGACCCACCTTCTACAGTAATGGAAATAAAAACAAAAATAAACAGGTGGGACCTAGTGAAACTTAAAAGCTTTTACACAGCAAAGGAAACTATAAACAAGGTGAAAAGACAATCCTCAGAATGAGAAAAAATAATAGCAAATGAAACAACTGACAAAGGATTAATTTCCAAAATAGACACGCAGCTCATGCATATCAATACCAGGGGAACTCCAACCTGTGACAACCTAGATGGGTGGGATGGGATGGGAGGTGCGAGGGATGTTCAAGAGGCAGGGGACATGTGTATACCTACGGCTGATTCACGTTGATGTATAGCAGAAACTCAAACAACATTGTAAAGCAACTATCCTTCAATTAAAAGTAGATAAATTAAGAAAAAAGAAGAATATGACATCTGAGCTGAGACTTTAGTGATAAAAGGGAGTCAACAATACAAAGATTCAGGAGAAAAGTTTTCTAAGTAAAAGAAATAGCGAGTATGATACAAACGTCACAAGGTAGAAAGGAGCCACAAAGTACCGACTGGCTGCAGGGATCTGTTCCTCCTCTTCCTGCTGGCAGAGAGCTGCTTTGGTCTGTGTTCAGTTGTCTCCTGTGCTGTAAGTGGACTATTACCAATCCCTCCTCGGGTGGGAGACAGAAAGACTGACAGAGCGCGACTGACTTCTGGAAGACTTATGGAAGAGGGAGTGGAGTCTTTGCTTGAGGTCAGATGGTGATCCATAAGAATACGAGGCCTGGGGTTGAAATGGTCACCTGGCAACTCTCAATACAATGAGGGCTATCAATATAGTACAAATATGCTACAGGTGGCAGAGCGGACAGAGCTAGACACCGAGTCCTCCACAATCACAAACTGCACAGCTGAATAAACCATCCGAGAAGCTACCTCTCCCAGACACACCTCGTATGGAATAAAGTCCGCTTATCGTTTGAAACATTTGAAGTTAGACTTTTTATTGCATGAAGCTAAAAGCATCATTAATAAACGCCCAAGGTAGTTTAACCAGAGAGAGTAGGGGCTTTGAGAAAGGTCCAAAATAGAAAGTTGTTTTGATTTTACCTAAGTGCAATAGAAAAACAACTGGAAGGTTTTCAAAATTGGCAGGATTTAATCTGAATTACACTTTTAAAGCTGCACTCTGGTCCCTCTGTGGAGACTGAACTGCAGGTTTAATTTCATGCTTCAGTCACTGGTTGTAAATGTGAATCTTTCTGGAATGCATTCATTTCACCTCTCTCAAGTTTCTCCTTCTCTAGCTATTCTATAACCTACCAGAAATTCTGCCACTGTCAAAATGTCTTCCCTGAATTTTTACATAATGGAATGTTTAATATAAATTATGAGCTGCAAACAAGCACAGGGAAGAAGGACAGGACAAAAAACAAACTCTGAAGGGAATAAACTACATACTTCTTTTGAAGTCGAGAGGGATGTCTTCTGCAGTCTGAATTAGCTGTCTTCAGCAGCTAAATTTGATCGTGGCTAAACAACAGTTCACTGACAATGACCTTAAGCCAAATGACGTCTCATTTCCTCTTAAAACCAGGAATCAGCTTGGAACAATGTTATTTAATCATAATTACATAAAGACATGTTCAACCTAAACATATAAGGTATGAATGGAATTTAGCTATAATTCCCTTGCAACACAACAGGATATGACACTCTATCCATGTATGTGTATTTTGCATACACATATTTCCACATTTAATATGGTTTATATTTAGTTGACGTGTTCCTGGCCAAACCACAACATCCATTGGTAAATACTTATGAATACCTTCTGTGCTCAACTAACACTGAGTTATACTTTAAGGCATGGACAGGAACATGGGCAAACTGCGGGAGATGGTGAGGGACAGGGAAGCCTGGTGTGCTGTAGTCCATGGGGCTGTGAAGAGTCAGCTATGACTTGGCCACTGAACAACAACATACTATAAGGCAATCTACATAAGTTGAAATGAAAGCCAATAACAATTAATGTTTTTTTTTCTATAGTAATTATTCCTTTTCATGACAGTTTTATCTCCTGTGTAGTTATGTTACTTCATCCAACCTTTCAGTTTGTTTAGAATGAGAAATACATTCTTCACTATCTTTATACTTATTTTTAAAATTTATTTCAATTGGATAATAATTATTTTACAATATTGTGATGGTTTTTGCCATCAGTCAGTTCAGTTCAGTCACTCAGTCGTGTCCGACTCTTTGCGACCCCAAGAATCACAGCGCGCCAGGCCTCCCTGTCCATCACCAATTCCCGGAGTTCACTCAGACTCACGTCCATCGAGTCGGTGATGCCATCCAGCCATCTCATCCTCTGTCATCCCCTTTTCCTCCTGCCCCCAATCCCTCCCAGCATCAAAGTCTTTTCCAATGAGTCAACTCTTCACACGAGGTGGCCAAAGTACTGGAGTTTCAGCTTTAGCATCATTCCTCCAAAGAACATCCAGGGCTGATCTCCTTTAGAATAGACTGGTTAGATCTCCTTGCAGTCCAAGGTGGATATTAACATTATTCCCACTTCACAAATGAGGAAACTAAGGTCAGAGCTAGGATCAGAGTGAGGCAAGGTATGCTATGCTTGCTATATCCTACTGTGACTCTGACTGGGACACAGAGCACTTAAGCAACTCGCTCACCACACAAAACTGTCTGTCCCCTAGCTGGACAAAGAAAGGTCACTCCAAATTCAACATCCTGAAACATGAATATTCTAATCTACAATAAAGAGCACTGGGGCTTGGAATCAGAAGGTGATACCGCGCAGGGCCCTGTGGAGCTCGTGGGCACAAAGACTTATCTGTCCCCCCACTTCTTGTATTATAGGAAACACCTTTCAGTCCACCTCCATGACCTTCCCTGAGTTCCAAAGGGCAGATTCAAGCAGTTGTTAATCAGGGAAGGGAGTGGATGTGAGACCAGGTAGAAATAGTTAAGAGAAGTCTTGGGGCAAGGTCCTGTTTCCCTATCAACAGATAAACACAGCAATATCTTTGAGCTATTTAGAGGGACTGAAATCCCCTCCAGGTGGGAGAATTTATGATTAACGACGGTATGCTGCCCAGAAGTCTGTAGACTTCAGACCAGTTGGACCTGAAGGTCAAGATGTTGACTCCCACTTACCTCACCACCAACCCATCAGAAGAATGTCCACGAGCTGATCATGCCCTCTTTGAACAATTACTATAAAACTTCTATCTTCCCAAAGTGGAGACACATGGTTTTGAGGGCACTGTGGCTCCTTTCTCTTTCTACTTCACCCAAAACTCTTGTCTCTTGAGATTTGACCTGGCACCGGTGTATAGAGAAGCTGAGCTAACAGAATCAAAGGCTGAATTCGAGAAAGAGCTGTATGTGCTTGAGCCAGTTTTCCTACTGACTCAACGTTAAAATGTTTCAAAGAAATGAGAGGAACAGATATATTTTCACAGATGCAATAGTGCCTAGACAACTGCAAAGCTCTCTTACTAAGCAAGCTATCATTATGATGAAGTCTGGAGACTGCCAAGAGAGCCTTGTGAAAAGGGGAGGCAGAAATCATCAGGCGTCCTGCTGCCAGGGTTGTCTGATCATGGGGATCCTGATAAGGAGACAACCTGGATACTTTGGAGGACAAATAAAGACAGCCCCTGTGAAAGTGGTCCACTTAGAATATGTAAGCTAACCACTGACCAAGACTCTCCTTAACCAGGCCAGATTTCCTGCTTCATTCACACACCAGCCTTTGTTTAGCCCCTTGAAGTCAGGCCGTATACTATTCTGTTACCTAAGGATCCCAGCATCATTCCCACCTCAGTACCTTTGCACTTGCTGTTTCCATTTCCTGGAGCACTTTCCCCCCCGATTCATGGGTGGCTCTTCATAATTACAGTTTCAGTTCAAAGGTCACTTTCCAACAGGATTTCTGTCTACAGGAGCATGACTTCTCCCTCTAGTCATTGCTCATTGCGTTAGCCTATTTCTTCATTGCACTCATTGCTCTCTTAAAAGTACCTCATTTATGTACTTACTTGTTTAAGGCCTGTCTCCCCTACTCCAACGCCAAGCTCTGTGAAAGCGGGGACCCTTTCTGTCTTGTTCATGACTATCCTCAGTACCTGGCATATACCAAATACACAGGTATTTGCAATGTTCCATAAATACTTGAAAGTCAGGAGATTTTCCGGCATTGAGATGGCCACTTGAATGTATTCTTTGTGGACGAATGGGGAATGATAAGGCCATCATGAAAAGGCTGGGGAACCTTCAGAAAGGCAGGCAAAAGCCCAAGCTCCCAGGAGGGGCGCAGGGGCGGAAGGCATGGGGGACTCACCTGCCGAATGGCCGCCAGCGTGTTCTCGGGAGCGTCGTGGCTGCCTCCGCGGTGGGCGATAGCGGAAACGCGGTCCCGGGGCTTGAGCACCTGCATAGCCCTGCGGGAGGGCACCGGCTCAAAGCTGAAGAGGCGCAACAGGAGGTAGAGGCTGCCAGTGAAGAGGCAGGCATTGAAGGGACTGCGCGTCAGCAGCAGCAGCACCAGCAGCAGGAAGGAGAAGGGGCCCATGAGGCCCCCCTGTTCCTCCCACAGCCACATGCCGGCGCCCGCACCGGCACAGATGGGAGGCCCGGACCCGCCGGGCTCCCAGGTCAGGAGAACGAGAAACTAGGACGAGAGCCCAAAGCGCTGGCTACAGCCAGCACCCTTTGAGTGGACCAGAGCCGCACAATGGCGGCGGCCGATACTTCCGGAGATGGAGACGGAGGCCCAGCCAATCAGGGCCGAGGATCTCCAGAGCTCGGGGCGGAGCCGCTGCCAAGGCAACGGAGGCGGGCTCAGGCTCCCGGCTGGCGTTCCAAAGTGGCTTGGGGTTAATCTGCAGTCCGGACTTTTATTTTCAAGGCTTTCAAACACTGGAAAGAAGGGGAGAGATATAAGATCAGTCTTAAGGTCGTAAGACTAGAAAAGATCTTAATGACTCCATTTTGCCATCAAGGGACCTGCCCAGGGTTCCTTTGAAGGGGCATGACGCTTAGACTATTTATTAAAGTTATGCAAACACCGGGACTTCCCTTGTGACTCAGCTGGTAAAGAATCCGCCTGCTATGCGGGAGACGTGGGTTCCATCCCTGAGTTGGGAAGAGCCCCTGGAGAAGGGAAAGGCTACCCTCTCTGGCGTTGGAGAATTCCATGGAATTCCATGGACTAGGCAATGGCAACCCACTCCAGTACTCTTGCCGGAAAGGTCCCATGGGTGGAGGAGCCTGGTAGGCTGCTGTCCACGGGATCGCTAGGAGTCGGACACGACTGAGCGACTTCACTTTCACGCATTGGAGAAGGAAATGGCAACCCACTCCAGCATTCTTGCCTGGAGAATCCCAGGGACGGGAGAGCCGGGTGGGCTGCCGTCTGTGGGGTCGCACAGAGTCGGACACTACTGAAGCGACTTAGCAGCAGCAGCAGCAGCAGCAGCAGCAGCAGCAGCATAGTCCATGGGTCGCAAAGAGCCAGACACGACTGAGTGACTTTCACTTCACTTCATGCAAACACCAGTCCAGATGCTCAGTGCAACAGCAAGTGAACAGAACTGACAGGGTTCTTGCTCTCATGGTGCTTACATCCTTATGGGGGAAAATAATAGCGTTAGAGGGTACAGCTAACGTTTATAGAGCACATAACCATGTTACAGGTTCCATTCCTGCAAGTGCTTTATGTATTATTCTTACAACAGCTTCAGTTGCGTATTTTCTCTGGAGACTGAATTCAGTTGACTTTAGAAGGATGTTTCAGATTCAAAGTGAATAAAAGAACATAAAGCAAACTACTGTAAAGTTGCACTCATTTCATATGCTCATAAGGTTATGCTCAAAATCCTTCAGGCTGGGCTTCAGCAGTATGTGAACTGAGAACTTCCAGGTATACAAACTGGGCTTAGAAAAGGCAGAGGAACCAGAGAGCAAATTGTCAACATCTGTTGGATCATAGAGAAAGCAAGGCAATTCCAGAAAACCATGTACTTCTGCTTCATTGACTATGCTAAAGCCTTTGACTGTGTGGATCACAACAAGCTGTGGAAAATTCTTAAAGAGGTGGGAATACCAGAAAATCTTACCTGTCCCTTGAGAAACCTGTATGCAGGACAAAAAACAACAGTTAAAACTGGACATAGGACAACAGACTGGTTCCAAATTGGGAAAGGAGTATATCAAGGGTGTATATTGTCACCCTTATTTAACTTATATATAAAGTATATCATGCAAAATGCCAGGCTGGATGAATTGTAAGCTGGAATCAAGATTACCAGGAGAAACATCAACATTAGATATGCAGATGATACCACTCTAATGGCAGAAAGTGAAGAACTAAAGAGCCTCTTCAGTTCAGTTCAGTTCAGTTCAGTCGCTCAGTCGTGTCCGACTCTTTGCAACCCCATGAATCACAGCACGCCAGGCCTCCCTGTTCATCACCACCTCTCAGAGATCACTCAGACTCACATCCATCGAGTCAGTGATGCCATCCAGCCATCTCATCCTCGGTCGTCCCCTTTTCCTCCTGCCCCCAATCCCTCCCAGCATCAGAGTCTTTTCCAATGAGTCAACTCTTCGCATGAGGTGGCCAAAGTACTGGAGTTTCGGCTTTAGCATCATTCCTTCCAAAGAAATCCCAGGGTTGATCTCCTTCAGAATGGACTGGTTGGATCTCCTTGCAGTCCAAGGGACTCTCAAGAGTCTTCTCCAACACCACAGTTCAAAAGCACCAATTCTTCGGCGATCAGCCTTCTTCACAGTCCAACTCTCACATCCATACATGACCACAGGAAAAACCATAGCCTTGACTAAACGGACCTTAGTCGGCAAAGTAATGTCTCTGCTTTTGAAAATGCTATCTAGGTTGGACATAACTTTTCTTCCAAGGAGTAAGCGTCTTCTAATTTCATGGCTGCAGTCACCATCAGCAGTGATTTAAGAGAGTACAAGTGGAGAGTGAAAAAGTTGCCTTAAAACTCAACATTCAAGAAACTAAGATCACGACATCTGGTCCCATTACTTGAAGTTAAATAGAAGGAGAAAAGGTAGAAATGGTGGCAGATTTTTGTTTTCTTGGGCTCCAAAATCACTGCACATGGTGACTGCAGCCATGAAATTAAAAGATTCTTGCTCCTTGGAAGGAAAACTATGACAAACCTGGACAGTATATTAAAAAGCAGGGGCATCACTTAGCCGACAAAGTCTGGATAGTCAAAGCTATGGCTTTTTCATAGTCGTGTACAGAAGTGAGAGTTTCTTCTCATAAAGAAGGTTGAGTGCTGAAGAGTTGACGCTTTCAAACTGTGGTGCTGGCAAAGACTCTTGAGAGTGTCTGGGACAACAAGGAGATCAAACCAGTCAATCCAAAAGGAAATCGACCCTGAATATTCATTGGAAGGACTGATGCTGAAGCTGAAACTCCAATTTTTGGCCACCAGACACGAACAGCCGACTCATTGGAAAAGTCTCTGATGCTGGGAAAGACTAGGCAAAAGGAGAAGGAGAAGGGGGCAGCAGAAGATGAGATGTTTAGATATGCATCACCAATTCAATGAACATGAATTTGAGCAAACTCTGGGAGATGGTGAAGGACAGAGGATCCTGGTGTGCTGCAGTTCATGGGGCTGCAAAGAGTTGGGCATGATTCAAGGACTGAACAACAACGAAACAGTAAAGCAGGTATAATCAGATTGTAAAGCTGGAAGGGATTTCAATAATGCCCTCATTTGATAGTCGAGGAAACTGAGGCCAGGAGAAGTGAAGAGAAATGAGCTGATAATGGCAGAGTCAGGAATAACATCATGCTGCTCAGTTTTATGCCATGAAATTTCTACTGCTACTCCTCCTAACCTTACTTCTTCTCCTACTAAGGTCTAATGATGGGGCTTCTGTACAAGGAACTGCAAGAATTATCTCAAGTATTCCTTACAACTACTCTTGTGATAGGCACGTTTAAATCTCTTATTTTATACGAGAGAAAATTGGCATGGGAAAGAGGGTAAGAGAGGCAGACGGTAAGGCCAATTTAGGAAAGGGGCTAGCTGTTAAATCATATTTTGAAAATGCCAACAAAAATTGGCAGTTGCCATTTGCCTCTGTAAGGATTAAATTATTAGCCACTGCAGCCACTGACCTTCAACATATCCTGAAAGGAGTTCAGGGTGGAGATCAGGAATGAGGTACTTTGTGCTCTGGGAAAAATTGGGTATTTTCAGAAGATTTTATGAGCCCAATTCTTACATCTCCTCCTATCTAGAAAAGCACTAAAATCATTAATGGTGACATCAGCTCCTCATGGCCAGCTGGAAGCCTCTGGCAAAACGTGTGCTTGACTTCACATATCCCTTTTCGCTAAAATCGTATGTAATACTGACCTCTCTTCCTGCCTCTCTGGGGGCAGTTTCTTAGAACTATCGGAATTGCTGTCTCCTGAGTAATAGTCCTCATTTTTGTCCCAAATAAAACTTAACCTACAACTCTCGTGGTATTTTTTTTTTTAAGTTGACAGAAAACTGGCAATATGTTTGGACAGAGAACTTTGGCAAAACATTCTGAGCTTTTCCTGCCAGTTTGAACCTGTTGCTTTCCTTTCTTGGAGGTATTTTCCCTGTGATTTGCCAAGAGTAGGCAAGTGTTGAAGCTTAAAGTTGTGGCATCTAGGATTCAATCATTTTTTTATTTAGAGAGAAAAAAAATCTGGTGCCTACTGTATGTATTCCAACGATTGTACAGAAAGAAGTTATCTCTTTACAGATATGTGAAAAATACCAGCTTCAAGGAACATTTCTCGAGGCTTCAGCTCCTAACGAAATAAAATTTGAGAGCCGTCAGTGAGGACTACGTTTCCCGGCGTGCACCGCGCCTTCCGTAAGAACAACGCCTTCTATCGCTGGGCTGGGACGCGTACCCGGGCGCGCACAGCAACTCGGGGGTTGTAGTTTTCTGGAGGCCCAACCGGCCCAACGGACCCGGAAGCAGCCACCGGAAGTTCTGGCCCTAAGAGGTGGAGTCCGGAGGTGGGGGTGCGGCGGCGGCGGCGGCGGTGGCGGCGGCGGTTGCCAGGACCCCGCGTTGCCGCCAGAGTACCGTAATATGGCGGGGAGGAGGAGGAGAAGGCGGCGGCGAACGGAGCTGTTTTCAGTCAGTACCAATTGAGCAGTTTGCTTCCTACCAAGGCCAGGAGCTAGGGGAGGAAACCTGCCGGGGCCGTGGGAGAACAGGTGTGTGCCTAAGAGTGGGCTTGACTCAGCGGGTCTCGGCTGCGAGGCCGCAGGGCGGGCGGAATTGGCGCGCTGAGGAGCTGAAAGAAACCGGAGCGCCGGGGCTCCCGGACCTCGAGCCCCTGGGAAGAAGCAGGCTGTGTGGAGGCGGGTGCCCCGGGGGCCGGCGGCATCGGTCGCGGAGGTGATGTTCAGATGCTGGCACCGCCTGGTGGGTCCTCGGGATGGAGCTTTATCAGAGCAGCTGAGGAAGGTGGGCTTGGGGCGCTAGGGAGACGGCAGAGGGTCCCCAGTAAATAAAATCGGACCAAAACTGGGGTCCTGTTGATCAAACTGGTTGGGCCATTTTTTTTTTTTTTCCTGGTAAGGGGAGCGTCCCAGGGTGTGCACTGGCCATTTCTGAATGCCAGTTATCACCAGCTAAAGGGCCTAGGCGCATTCTTCACCCTGCGTTTGTGACTCTCTGGGGGCATAAGGAGAAGGATAAAAAAGCAAGTTGTCTTTATTGGCCCTCATGCTACTAGGTGGTTTCCACCCTTTGCTTCTACCTGGTTATAACCCCAGTTCCCTGCTCCCAATTTAAGCAAATGGCAGGCGCCTAGAGTTTGACTTAATGGGGAGGGGTATGAACGCAGCAAAATGAGGAAGCTGAGGTCCCCCTTTTCCACGTGTTTTTTTTAAAATTTATTTAGTTTTTAATTGAAGGATAAATGTTTTACAGAATTTTGTTGTTTTCTGTCAAACCTCAACATGAATCAGCCATAGGTATACATATGTCCCCTCCCTCTTCAACCTCCACGTTTTTTAGTTAAATTTGAATATTAGGAGAAACGAAGCACTGTCACTGGCCTCTAGGAATTCATAAACTAGTGGAAAAAAGTAGTCGTCATCATTCTCTTCCTAATGAAAGTTGCTCCCGTTCGTTGCTTTCTGTATGTCCTATTAATGAATCAACACAGAATCTCATCAAAGCAAATACTATGATTGTGCCTATTTTACAGGAAACGAGGCATAGAGATGGTAAGTGAATTGCCAAGAACATACAGCTTGTGTGTGCCTGAAAAAGAAAGCTTCCCCTTTTTTTTGCCCCTTTGAAAGGACTGATGGGTAAACAAGTAGCTAGGATGTGTGAACAGGACATATTCTGTGTTCTTTTAACATTCCCTTCAGTGACATTTCTGATGGAGCACTGATGAGGAGCAGGTAGCAGAGTTGTGAGTCTATGGGGTTTGCAAAGAGGCTCATTTGGAGAAGGATCCTAGTTTAAATGGAGAAGACAGGCCATGTCTGAACTTGATGCAGCCAACAAATTATTAATTCAAGTGGACCAGTAATACCTAGTGGTAAAGTATGGGGCAGTAGATTTGTGGTTGCAGTGGCCTTGTAATCAATGCTCCCTTAAAATAAAGCCCTGTTAACAGAGGTAATTGTGGCATGAGAAGCGGAGTTGCCTGTTGCTTAATTATATAGGATTCCGGCTCTCGATTTTTAAATGGTTGCCTTTGCAGTTTAGAGGTACCATTTTCTCTGGGAATAGGGTCATCAATGAAAGTCCTATTCTCTAAATTCCATTCTTCTTTGCTAGCTTCTTTGCAGTGTAGTCCACTGTCGTCTTTTTTCTGATTTACTTTATTATTTGAGCTAACTATTCTGTTTATTCAATATTTTTATGAAGTGCCTCCTGTGTACAGACTTTGTCCTATGTAATGGGGATTCAGTGGTGAGCAAGACTGAGAAGGTACCTGTGCTTATGGAGATTACATTTTGGTGGAGGAAGGCAAAACCCAAGGAAATAAGATAATTTCAGATCGGGGTAAGTGTTACGAAACTTGGTTAACAGCAGGTTAGTGTGATAGTGAATGACACAGGGTTCATGCTATAGAGTCACTTGGTTATTTTCATAATCATGATATTAGACTTGTATTTGGATGTTTAATGCATTATCATAGGCCATAAGTTATGCGGTAATAATAATACATTGCTGTATGTCTGCAGTGTGTATGGCAAACATACACTGTTTAAGGGATGTGAATTTAACTTTCTGAAGCAATGAGGGATATTTGTATGATGTTGAAAGAAATATAAAGCTATTACCATAAAGATATTTTATTTCCTTAAATTTCCCAGACCTTCCATGCTTTGCTTGTGTATCCATTGGAAGTATATTACATTAATTGTATGAGTAATCTATTTTTGTTTCTTGTAATGCTGGATGTGTGGGTTGTGTTAAAAAATTCTTTTGAAGTATTTTAGTAGAGAGGGGATCATTTAACTTTCTCTTATATCTTAGCTTCTACCTATTCTAATTTTTAATATATAATGTGGGTTGAAGCCTAGACTAAATGAGGCCTGCTTTGGTTATCATGCAGTAAGCTGTTTTGCATTTTATTTTCTTGTTTTATGAATTTAAGTTTGCAAGATAATCTCATTTATATGCTAGAGAACCATTTCTTTGAAATTAAGCTCTCAATTTGCATAAATGAAAATAGAAATAATTAGAATTGATGGGATGATAGGAAGAAGTTTTGCTATAAATAAGACTACCAAAAAAAAAAGGACTACCAGTTTGTCAAAAGTAGCAATAGATCTTATTTTCTCACAATGTAATCATAATTTCACATATGATTTTACTTCATTTCCATTTGTACTATTGTTTGTCCTGGATACATTAGAGTACTAAATTTTTAAGTACCTTGAGGCTTAGGGCAGTATCATATTGTATCTTATTTCATCTTTGCATATCCCACGTCATGAACTGAATTTCACTTCCCTCTTTTTTTTTTGTTTTAAATGAACACTTAAAGGAATATTATTGTACTAGTTTTTCAGTTTTCACAGTTCATATCCTTGTTGGTTATGAGTCCAGTGATAGCTCCCTTTCCCTTGCTTATTTAAAGGAAACAATGCCAGACATAATACTGTGAAAACAGGCAATCAAATATTTAACACATGCTGGATGAATGAATTGGTAGCTAATCCTTCCTGGTTACCTTATATTTTCATAGCCACCATCACAGTTTTCCAGAAATTGTGAAATTACTGGACTGATTGTTGTAAGTAGTTTGGTGATGGTTCCATTTTTCAACTATAAAGTAGAATTAATATGAGGGCCAATAGATTCTGTTTTTCACTTCTGATTTGGCCAGTTAACATGGAGTCAAATTATATTCTTAAAGATACGCAAGTGATAGACTGGACTTTGTCGTAGAAGAATTTTTGAAAGTAAATATCTTTCTTATTTATTTAGCCCCCACCCCCCTTTTTTGTTTTGCTAAGAAGGATTCCTACCTTTGTATTATATACTTTTTCCTGTGATGTATAGATAAGTCCTGCTGAAGAAAAGATAATATTGTTTTACAGTCTGAAGTTAGGTTGTATAGCATTTCTTTTCAGAAGGTTTCATTGCTGAATTCTTTGTGCCTTTCTAAATTAATCACGTTTAAAGATTGACTATATACAAATCTCAGAAATGTTTAGTATATGAAGCCAGGCTTAATTGGGCAGGGTCTTGAGGTCTTTTTTGTACCCAAGAATTAGCTCCTGATCAGGAAAACAACTCTGGGAAGCCCAGTTCTAGAAATTGTGAATTCTAGGAATATTTCAGTGCTCAACAGATTTGCCAAATAAACTTAAGATCAGCACATTAAAAATGGCTTTTTTTCCCCCGCTGTAGTGTGATTGTGGGAAGATGGAGGAGTATGAGAAGTTTTGTGAGAAAAGTCTCTCCAGAATCCAAGAAGCATCATTATCCACAGAGAGCTTTCTACCTGTCCAGTCTGAAAGCATCTCACTTATTCGCTTCCATGGAGTGGCTGTGCTTTCTCCACTGGTAAATGTTCTTTCATTTTAAATAATTTTTTTTTAATAGTGAATCAGTAAGGTTGTTCACAGAAAAATAAAAGAAAGGCTTATAAATATCTAAAAGATGCCTAACCCTTTTCAAAAGAAGAGACATGTTCACAGAAAAATAAATGAAAGGCTTAGAAATACCTAAAAGATGCTTAACCCTTTTCAAAAGGAGAGACATAGCTTTTTTTTTTTTTTTTTTTTTGAGTTCTGATATATGGCATCCATTTAGAACTCACACCAGTACAGAACATTTTCATCACCACAGAAAGATCTCACATCCTTTATCCCAGTTATCAACCCCAACCACGGTTCAGATTTCTTTCACTATAGATAGTTTTACCTGTTGCACACATCTTTAATCATTCTGGTTCAGAACTTCCTGATTTTATGATATTTTTACATTTATGAGAAGTAATTACATATTTATGATGTTTTTCAGCTTAATATTGAGAAAAGAAAGGAAATGCAACAAGAAAAGCAGAAAGCACTTGATGTCGAAGCAAGAAGGCAGGTTAATAGGAAGAAGGCTTTACTGACTCGTGTCCAGGAGATTCTTGAAAATGTTCAGGTGTGTAATATAAGCTGTTTTAAATTATAATTAAGAAATCATGAGGTGGGCCTTGATGATAATTTTTCAGAAATATATTTGCTTTAGTATTAATTACCCATGTGCAGTTGTGTTTGAGAAGCTTCGTAATTTGTGATATTCCATGTCAGTTACTCCAAAGAAAATTCACTTGCTTGTTAGTGATGCTCAGTACTTGAATCAGAGGGTATTTAGACAGTGGACCCATACACTGAGTATAGTTGCTTATTGTCTGTGTCTTATGACTCTAAAAACATTGAATTCTCAGTGACAAAATGATAGAATTGGCCATTGTAGTTTACCTCTGAACTAATCAGTCTATTGACTCAGTGACCTTATTCTCATTCTCTGCTAAAGTAAATAACTGCTTCCAATATTTTTTGGTGAAAATTCTGATCTTAGATATACAAATGCAATTTAGATTACATAACAGAATTTTCTCGTTGCATCTTAGATATAAACTGAAACTATTTAAACCACACATCTTTACTTTTTGCAGTTTCTTTAAATTTGTATAAACAATTTAAGTTCTGGATCGTCATACTAAAAAGAAAAACAGTGAGTAAGCTAAATAATTTCTGCCATATGTAGCACTGTTTTGCTGGTTACATCTTTTAATTCTTTTGTAATCTTAGAGGTGTGTGGTTCATGTAGCTCATGCTAGATGATATTTCCCACTAACTGCTACCTTCCTTTCGCTGTGGGTAGTTGATCTTGTAAAGTATAATTACTTCTCATATTGAATTAAAAAACTATACTGAGTAGCACAAGGGTGGGTTTTTGATTTATTACATATTTCCTATTTTTGCAACCAAACTGGCATATTATTCTTGGTCCATTGAGGGAATAATTCACATATAGTACTAATGGGATTATCGTTGAGTTTAAAAACTTTCTCTGCATGTACAATATTGAGTAATAAATTAATTATGCAGTTAGAGAAATTTTATCTTACATAAGTAGCTTTCTAAGATCTGTTTTACCTGTAAAATCTGTGATTTTGTGGTAGATTGTTTTTGTTGTTGTTATTTTAATTGTATAATCAAAGGCTTATTTTAGTGATGTATAAAAAGGATGGGTGCTGAATATCACAGATGTGTAACGTTTAGGTATTTTGAGGAAATAATTTTACTTAAACCTGTGAACACGTGTCCTGAGTATGTATCCCTTTTATTTTATTTCAGTTGTGAAGTTGTATGTATATCTCATTGTATTGTTTATTGCAGAGTACCTGGAAACAATTGCATGTCTTGGGATTTACAAGCTAAAATAGGAGTGCTATGTTGTTTAAGAAAAAAAACACAAAACAACTTAAAAATCTTTTAAAATTCAGGATTCTGGAGTCTGTATTCATAAGATAATATGGTGATGATTTTTGCCAGTTTCATGTATGCTTGCATAATCTTTAGAATTATGCTCCGGCAGTTGGTGATAGACAGGGAAACCTAGTGTGCTGCAGTCCATGGGATCACAAAGAGTTGGACACAACTGAGCAACTGAACTGAATCTTTAGAAAACATCCTAGTTGACTTTTTATTTAAAAATAATAGATCCAAAATGTAATTTTATTATTTTTTTCTGTTGAATCTTGTGTATACAATTGTTCTCTTTTTTTTTTTTTTTAAGCTTTTAACTTACTTTGCTTGTTCAAAAACTCATTAGCAGGCAGTTGTTTTAAGTAGTCAGATTGGAATTTGCTTTAATGTATTGGGTTTTAAGTTAAAGTTTTTATTTTTCAAGTATTAAACTACATAGCTGAGCTATCATTTACCACAAATTTGTCTCATCATACAGAGGGTTTTAGTTAAAATTTGGAGCAAGCATGTGGGAGGCAAGAGTTTTGGTACTGGATTACTGTTGCTTAATCAATATCCTGGGCAAATTAATCTTTCTTAAAGAGGAATCATTTAAGTGAGAAATTTAATGACTTGGTATTTATCTTATACATATCCTTAGATGATAGTTCTCATAGGAGAAGCAGTTGGTGATGTTAATAACATATAACCAGAAGAAAGTTATGTAAAATACTTCTATTCCAAGATTAAATTGCACATTGCTATATGAATATATATGTGTGTGTGTATAGATATGTACATACGTTCATAATTTTATTAGATTATTTAGATGTTACTTTTTTTCTTTTTTAATAAATAGTCCAGCATGACCAATAGATGCTTTTTACAGTAATTTGTGCTCCATATGATACAGAATACCATGGAAAAGGTCATCTGAGTTTTTGTTTGTGTTTTTAAATATTAGAATTCTGAATCTTCAATTTCAGTTTTGCTTTAGAAAACAATGAAGTCAAAGGCTTTTTGTGTAGTGATGAAGTGTTAATTTTTGTATTTCCTTTTTCAGGTTAGAAAAGCACCTAATGCCAGTGATTTTCATCAGTGGGAGACTGAAACAGTTTACTCTAATTCAGAAGTCAGAAACTTGAATGTTCCTGCTACACTTCCAAATATCTTGCCAAGCCCTACTGAACACTCTACTTTAGCAAAGTTTGAAAAGATAACTGGAATTTTGCCACTGAATAATGAGGATCGATTTAAATCTAATGTGATAGACTTAGCTAGGGACTCGGAAGAATTGAGTTATCTGAAGCAATGTGATAGTTCAAATATTAGCCAGGCAGAAAATGAAGCTTCTTTAAAGACTTCCTCAACAGCTGCACAAGAGACACTTACTTCTGATGTTCTCTTTCCAACAAATGAAGAACAAGATCCATCACTTTTGGAGGAAGTTACTCCGGATCCCTACATAATGAGTCTTCAGAACCTGATGAAAAAGTCAAAGGAATATTTAGAAAGGGAGCAGTCTAGGCGCGGTCTGAGAAGTAGTGTAAAGAGCAGTGTTAATGAGAGTCTTTCAGACAAAGAAAATGATGCTGTTAAGGTGACTGACAATGGAAAGGAGAAGTCCCAGTTGATAGGCAAACACTGTGGTTCAGTTATTCCTGACAAACCAAGCCTTAATAAATCAAATGTTCTTCTCCAAGGTGCTTTCACTCAAGCAAGCAGCAAGAATACATCTGTTTTAGGTAACTTTTCTAAAGTGGACATATCTATACGAACTGGCCATTCCACTGTTTTAGAGACTGATTCTAATTTCCAAGGCAGTCCCACTTTTGTTACTGAAAATAATGTTATCAAAAGTCTTACTGGTTCATATGCCAAAATACCTAGCCCAGAGCCAAGCCTGAGTCCTAAAATGCATCGAAGGCGTTCTAGGCCATCATCAGCATGTCATATACTTATAAATAACCCAATAAATGCTTCAGAATTAAGTCCTAAAGGGAAAGAACAGGCAGTAGAGTTAGTTGTTCAAGAAACTGATGAAAAAACACACGTACCCGAAATGGTGCCAAAGTTACCAGTTGATTTAGCAGCAGTTTGTTCAAGTAAGGTTTATGTCAGTAAAAATACAGAAGCCATACAGGAAATGGTTTTAGGTAAATCAAGTCAGGTATGTCAACCTTCAGGTAATCAATTAGAAAATAAAGTTTTTCATGGACTTGCTCTCATGGAAGGTCAGTTAATATCTGATGTGAGAGGACCGCACAGAATGGACAGTACATGTACTGCAGGGGAAAGATTGCATGAGCCATATGCTGCCAGAGAGTGTGTTCTGAGTCAAAACTTTGGTACTGTGAGTGGAGTCAAGTCAACCAATGTGTTAGAGAAAAACTCCTGCAACTTACAGATGGAACTGAATAAGTCTTATGATGTAAAAAACCCATCTCCTTTACTGATGCAGAACCAGAATACCAGACAGCAGATGGATACCCCTACAGTGTCCTGTGGAAAAGAACAATTTTTGGAAAACAGTTTTGAGAAAGTTAAACGGAGACTTGATTTAGATATTGATAATTTGCAAAAAGAAAACTACCCTTACGTTGTAACAACTGGAATAGCTGAACAGGAAAGGCAACATTTGCCAGAAAAAAGATATTCTAAAGGATCTGTCTACATCAAGAATAAGATGTTAGAAAGTAGTTCCAAAGGTAAGAACGCTTTCAAGTGTTTAATATCTGCCAAACAGATGGCATCTTTGTTTAATACTTTTAATCGACAATTTGCAGAATAATAATTGTCTTCACCTGTTCAGGTTACTTTCATTTATAAGAGAGCATTATTAACTATAGTGTATTGCCACTTGATAGGCTTTCTTAAAGGATTTTCTTATTTAAATTATGAATCTTTCACAGTCCATTTGGTATTAATAGAGAATATTGTTAATGACTGAAAGAAAAAGTTCTTGCATGAAGCATCATTCATAGTTTTAATCCATTGTATTGCTGTTATGTCTTTATTTTCACCAACATTCCTTCCAATATTTTCACCAGTTTGCCCTTTAATTTGTAATGAGATGCTTATGCAGTTGGCCCTTTGAAAAGTGAAAGTGTAGTTGCTCAGTCGTCTCTGACTCTTTGCAACCCCATATGGACTGTATCCCACCAGGCTCCTCTGTTCATGGAATTCTCTAGGCAAGAATACTGGAGTGGATTGTCATTTTCTTCTCCAGGGGATTTTCCTGACCCAGTGATTGAACCTGGGTCTCCCACCTTGCAGGCAGATTGTTTACTATCTGAGCCACAAGTTGGCCCTTTAGTAAACACTTTAATGTCAAATTATTAGAGAAAATAGCACTGATAAGGCTCTGTGAGTAGTGTTTCAAGAATGGTATATTTAGTAGTGAAAATTATTTCAAAATTTCTGTTGCATCTAGTGTTATATTAACACCAACTTGTTAAAACAAGTCTTATTATGCCTTACTTTGTTGTTATGGTTCATAATTCTTCATTACTGATAGTAAAGACTTATAAATAAGTAAATTAAGTTTTTAGACACAGACATTTTAACTCTAATGTGATATATAGCCTCCTGAAAAAAAACTATATTCTATAAAATTGCACACTAAAAATAACAAAGTTTATCGGAAAAATAGAGTTGGGTTGGGGCAGATTGTTTAATGCATGTGCAGCTTTATCAGAACTCTAATAAAGAAAACAGTTGAAACCTGAGGAGCTGGCTTGGCTTCTCTAAATAGATGACACAGGCTAAGGCTGTCTTGGTGGATACCAAAAGTACAGGGACTAACTAAGTGGCAATTCTGGCAGAAGAGGAAGGCCATGTGTGGGAGATCAGGCCGGTCATGGAGGCAGCTGGGTTGCTGTCACGGTGGGCGTGGGAGGCAGCACCGTGTGCTGAGAGCTGCCCGTAGCTTGGCTGCCTACCTTGGGCACACCTCCCAAAGAGGGAGCCCCTGGACAGGCACTCATAAGTTTTTAGGGTAGAGCTGAATGGACTCCTGCTATTGGCTGAGTGGTTAAGTGGAGAGCCTTTTTCCTTTCTTGCCTAGAGTTACTATTCTACTGCTTTTCCAGCTCCCCCCCAACCTATAAAAAATTGCCCATGTACAAATGCAAATTGTTGTAGCTGAATAAAATGGATTTAGGAACAAATTATTGGAATACTATAGGAGGTATGACAAATATAATTATTTTCAATGAAAATCATTGTGTATTTGAAAAGAAGGATTCTTTGAATTTAGAGGAGTTACAGTGGATCCCTGAATATCTGTGCTACATCTGTGTAATACTTGGTATTTCAACATTTCAAAGCATCTCACCACTTTCTGTTCAGTAAGTTGCATAGTCGTACTGATTTAATACATTTTTTAATAATTAAAATTCTTGGAATTTTAGTATTTAATCTTTTTTGGAACTTTATACTGAGTAGCTTTACACTATCAAAGCATTTATTTAAAAGAAAAATAAAACAAAGCACAGGCTAAGCTATAATACTAGACACCTTGGAAAAGGACAAGAGTGAAGAGAATAAATGGAGGTGAGATGCACATGAGAACCACATCTTGAAGTTCATTGGAGTAAGGAGAGTCTGGATGGAACATTCAGTCTTGTCTCCATCAGTTCAGATCATGAAGGGATCTGTTGAAGAATTGGGTGAGGGTGATAAGATACAGACCTTTAGTAGCCTGAAATGAAAGGAGAGCAAAAGAGAGTGTGGTTCAGAATGGTGATCTGGCTGTATCTTGATTGTACTATGTTGGATCCAGGAATATTCTCTGGTTAGAAGCATAATTTAAATTGATAGTATAAATCATCAGATATTACTAAATTTTCTAAATTTGAGGGGACATTTTTTTTTCAGAAGGCGAGGAAATACTAAAAAGCAAGATGTTAGCTTTTGAAGAAATGCGGAAGAGACTAGAACAACAGCATGCCCAGCAGTTATCACTACTCATAGCTGAGCAGGAAAGGGAACAGGAAAGACTGCAAAAGGTGAGGAATTAAAATGTAGAGATATAGGGCTGGCGAGTGGAATTTTGGTCATGTAGAGGATATTTGTAATTGTTACTTATGTGTATCTTATTCTAAGGGGGCCATTGATTTTGTTAACATGGATGGTATTTTTATTGCCAAAGTGTGAGTTACAATATTTAGATGCTTATCTAAAAGTAAATGCATAATTTATCAAAAGGATACTTAATTGAATACTTGATTCAAAATTTTTAATATTTTAAAAAGTATTTTATAAGTAGATGCTGAAATATGCCTTCTGTAAGAGTATATTAGAAGAAGAAGGACACTTGTTTTAAGATTATCACATTTTAGAATCAGTTAAACAAATTGTCAGTTTTATTTGAGAGAGGAAAACCTGAAGTAATAATTTGCTGATAATCATACATACTTTTGCTGAGCCTAAAATGATACTATTTGGAGACGTAATTAAACAAAAGAGTCTACCACATTGTAATGAACTTAATCTGCAGGACATAGAAGAACAGGAGAAAATGTTAAAAGAGAAGACGGTAATTACAGCAGAAGCCTCTGAATTGGACATTAGCAATACTATGGACTTAGAATGGAGAAAGATAAGTGACTCTGGTTTACTAGACACAATGCTGTCTCAAGTGGACTCGCTCCATACTTCGAATTCAGATAGTTCTGGTAAATATTAAAAAATCATTTAACATTAAAAAAATTATCCTATACTAAGATATTTTGTTTGGCACACTTTAAAAATTGTACCTCCTTTGTACTAGTCATTGCATGCCCAACCCGCTGCTATTTGCCAGCTGCTTACTAACCAATGAAAAATGAAATGATAGCAGCAAAGACCAGTGAGCAGGTGTTCGTGAAGAAAAGCCACCTTAGCAAGGAAAATATCAGGAAATTTGACTCAGAGCCCAGTCTTTGTTCACTCATGCAGCAGGTGATATTCTTCAAGGGAAAACTCAGTTTGCTATCTCCTGAGTGATGTTGAATTACATCTCATTCCCCAGCCCCAATAAGAGCTTATCTTCAATTATCCTGAAATGCTGTTTGTGTTGAAAAGATCCATCTGGTGTATAAGCTTAAAGTCCATAAATATTTTAAGTCTGCATGTGGATCAGTTTCAGAGGAGTTGGTATTCTTAACGAGTGTCATGTTTATTTGGATGTTCTGTGTATTCTAATTGTTTTGACATCAAATACAATATTATGTGTATGTTTCTCAAGGTTTCACAAGTTCTGCCCTACAACATAGCTTTGGTTCTGCAAATGAAGTACCGTTCTACCTCTGGGGATCATCAACTAGTGGCTTGACCAAACTCTCAGTAACAAGGCCTTTTGGAAGGGCCAAAACTAAGTGGTCTCAGGTGGGCAAACTTAATGATACATGTATGCATGTCTGTCTTTCTGTCTTTTTAATTTTATTTTGTTTTTGGCTGTACCATATGGCATGTGGGATCTTGTTTCCCTGACCAGGGATTGAAACCAGGCCCCCTGCAGTGGAGGCACAGAAGATTAACCACTGGACTGCCAGGGAAGTCCCTAATCTGTCTTTTTAAAGAGCTACATTATCTTAGGTTCTACAAGTGAACCATAAATATTTTGTGATACATCAGAAGCTTAGCTTTTATTAGATATTAAACAACACAGCAAACACATATAGAAGAATTTCATATGTACAAACTATTCATTGTAATAGCTAAGAAATCTTGAGCATAATGTTCAGGTTATTAAATTGTTGTGTCCATACTATTTCTTCTAGGTTTTCAGTCCAGAAGTACAAGCAAAATTTAACAAAGTAACTGCAGTGGCAAAAGGATTCCTTACTCGGAGGCTTATGCAGACAGATAAGCTGAAACAACTTCGACAAACTGTAAAAGTAAGAGGATTGTGTAAATTGTATTGCATTTCCATCTCAGTGTCTATCAGTGTTCTGACACAGTTGACAATTGAGTTCAGTACTTAGGCAGATCAAATACTTTCAGTCCCTTTAAAGGCTTAAATTTTAGAAATTGATTCATCTCATTCAGATAATTTTTAAAAATAGGTAAATGAAGTAGGTTGTGCATTTTTTTGTCTCAACTTTAAAGTGAGTGCTATTTGACTTCTGATGTAATAGTTTTATTTGTATACTTACATTTGTTTTGACTGAAAAAAAGAACACAAGGAAACTCCAATGATCATGAAATCTTCCTAGAAAAATGAAGGAGCATTTCTTTTTTCAGGATACTATGGAATTTATAAGAAGTTTTCAGTCAGAAGCACCTTTAAAGAGAGGAGTTGTTTCAGCACAAGATGCTTCTCTTCAGGAAAGAGTGTTAGCTCAGGTAATGCATGTGTCCTCAAGGCTCTTAGGAAATGGAAATGTTTTATTTCTCTCCCTTGATTGAACCACTGAAAGTAGGTTTCAATTAAAACTTTAACCTTTTTCTTTAAGAGTACATAATATTACTGACCTCTAACCTCATCTTTTTAAATGGGTATAATATTTTCTTCTTTTGAACTTAGTTGCGAGCTGCCCTGTATGGCATTCATGACATATTCTTTGTAATGGATGCAGCTGAAAGAATGTCTATTCTACATCATGATCGAGAAGTTCGCAAAGAGAAAATGCTCAGGCAAATGGTATGTTACATGATGTTTTAAATTAGTGAATGATGAAAAACACATTTATTTCTTTTACACTCACAAAATACTTCTCATAGCAAATATGTGGGTTTTCCTCCCACACCAGATCTCTGACACCAGTTGGGTATCCTACGATTCAGTTCAGTTCTGATACCATCTACCTGGAGTCAGTGTTGGATGCTACAAGATAGGGAGGCATTATATAAGACTGCACCCCACTTGAGATGCCAATCTCAGGTTTTCTGTTGTATCTCTGACCAATTGGCTATGAATTGGTGTTCCGATGAACACCTTCTCTACTCCGGTTTGAAAATTTTTCTAAAATGGCTTATAGAACACAGGGAAACTTTTGCTTACATTTAATGGTTTATTATATAATAAAGGATACAGTAACAGATAGAGATGAAGAGCCAGAAGGAGAAATGCACAGGGTGCAGGGTGGAAGGGTCTTGAGAGCAGGAGCTTCCGTCCTGTGGAGGCTGTGCGTCACCTTCTCAGCATAGGGATGTGTATTTTGAGTTTTTATGGAGGGTTCATCATATAGGCATAGTTGCATGATTGATTATTGACTCAATTTCTAGCCTCAGTCCTGCCCCAGATGATAGGGGGGTGAGACTGAAAGTTCTAAGGCTGTAATCATGCTTGGTCTTTCTGGTGACTAGCCCTTATCCAGAGACCCCCAGGTTTGTCTTATTAGAACAACAGGTGCTTTGGGAAATTCCCTAGCAATCCAGTGGTTAGGGCTTGGTGCTTTTACTGTCAGAGCCCAGGTTTGAAAAAAAAAATAAAAGAGGATGCCTCTGTCACCCAGGAAATTCCAAAAGATTTAGGAGCTCTGTGTCAAGAATCAAAGTCCAACACCGAACATTAGGAAAAAAGATGATCCTGTAACTCAGGATATTTGATTACAAGAGTTTTAGGAGCTTTGTGTCAGGAACTGGGTTCGAAGACCAAATATTAATAGGAACTAGGGGTAGATTTATTAATCTATCTATAATTACTTCACAATGAGGTTCTTCTGGGTTTGGAGTAATTGATACTAAATATCATTCTTTGTTGATTTTTAGCACCCTTCCTACAATTCTTAAAACAGTTCTCAGGATTACCAAAAATATTTAAATCTGTAGACAAATTGAAAAGAAACTGGTAAAAGGATTACATACTGTTTTGTGATTAGGTTTTTGAATTAAGCATTGAATGCTGCTTAGACGACTCATTAAAAAACTGTTGACTGTTCTTGATTAAATATCCTTGAAACTATCATGTGCACAGTTCCTCTTTTATAAATGAGAATTAGAAAACAGCTCCAAATTAATTTGAAATACAGTTGCTCCTTGAACAATGTGGGGAATTAGGGGTGGCCCACTGTCAAAAATCTTGAGTATAACTTTTGACTTCCCAACAACTTAACTACTAATAGCCTACTGTTGACCAGAAGCCTCACCAATAGCATGAACAATCAACACATATTTTGTATGTGTCTTATATACTGTATCCTTACAATAAAATAAGCTAAAGAAAATAATAAAGAGAACATATATTTACAGTATTGTACTGTATCAATACCATAAATTTATGTTGTTTACAAGATGAATCCTGTCTTGCAGTACCTATAGCAGTATTGTCTTTTATGATACAAAACTAACATTAGACAAAAAATGAAAAGATAACATGAAGAAGAAATTCATGTTTATTTACAGGTATAGTGATTCATGCATTGATAATGAAGAGACAGCAATATGTTTGATGTATGGGAGCCTAGTATAATCACTATGATTACTTCATAGTAGACTAGCCTGTATACTAAATAATGTGCTGCTGTGCTGTGCTGAGTCGCTTCAGTTGTGTCCGACTCTTTGCGACCCCATGGACTATAATCCACCAGGCTCCTCTGTGCATGGGATTCTCCAGGCAAGAATCCTAGAGTGGGTTGCCTTTGCTGTCTTCCAGGGGATCTTCTCAACCCAGGGATCAAACCTGAGTCTCTTATGTCTCCTGCAATGGCAGGCGGGTTCTTTACCACTAGCACCACCTGGGAAGCCCACACTTAAGAATAATTCATTATAGTTATGACTTACAGTTACAGTTATGATACAGTTATGTTCATAATACAGTATTGGAAACTGTTAGCCTTTTTTTTTTTTAAACACCATTTACCTGTTATGATAGGCTGCAGTTGAAAGAGAAGAGAGTAGGAGGGAGGGAAAAAGAGAGGCTGGTGTATTATGGTGATGTAACTTGGAAAGCAAAGTTATTAAACAGAAAATAAACATTAATTTTATGTGAAGTAGTCACACCTTATGCTTATAAGGATAGGCCAGTAGATATATTTATTTTATGCATTCATGACATACTTAATTTTTTTTGTCTATTTCTAGGTTATACAGTTCATCTGTGAGTTTTTAAAAATTGTCACAAATCTCAAGAAAATTTCCAATACCTTTGTTGAAAAAAATCTGGATATATGTCACCTGGGCAGTTTATATGACCCTTGTTGTTCAAGGGTCAGCTGTATATCAGAGTGTTGGAAATCTGTGGTTTGAATCAGTGATCTTAGTGTGGCTGGCAAAAGAAAAACAAGCCAAATTTATATTATTGGGAAAAATATTAATTAATTTTGAAAACTCAGACTGTTTCAATTGTAAGGACTAGGTTAAAGTTCAAAATGTTACTAAGAGAAGTCTTTCCATACAATTTGAGATCATCCTATACTATAATACAGTGGTATTACTGATACCACTAGAGCTTCACGTTACTTTTGTCTTAAAGGATAAAATGAAAAGTCCACGAGTGGCTCTTTCAGCTGCAACACAGAAGTCTCTTGATAGGAAGAAGTACATGAAGTAAGTTTTTCATGACTTGTCACATTCTAATTTAATTATTGTCAAGCCAATTGATTTTAAGCATCTGTTGGTTTGTATTTTCAAATTAGAAATAAAGAACAGTTAACTCCTCTTCAACTAGGGTGATAGAAGTTCCCTTATATAAAGAGTTTTATTAAAATCAGGTGGTAAAATCTGGTTTTTGTCTACAGATGAATTTATTAATAAAGTATGTTAACGTCAGCTTGTGTAATTGATAGCTAATCAAATAATGTTAAAGATACTTAATCCTTATGTTCAATGTTAATTTTATATTTTAAATATTTTCTTTTTCAAATATTCTAAAGACTTCATAGTGGGAAAAACTTAATGCAAAGAATATTCTGAAACTATCCTATTAAAACTCTTCTTTCTTGAAATTTGTCTTTAGTATGCTTATTACAGGTCTTCCAGTAGTGTACCAACTTTGAAATTATTTGTTTCTGTAATCCTGTATCACATTTGTAATCATGTATTTTCTCCCTTTCTAAAAACATTATTTGTATGTCCTTATTTTTATATTGTGTTAGGGCTGCAGAAATGGGAATGCCAAGTAAGAAATTTCTGGTTAAGCAAAATCCTTCTGAAACAAGGTGAGAAAAATCACAGTCGCACTGAGAGACTATTTTTTAACTTTTAAGGAGAGGAAAATTTTATAAATCCCAAGCTTTTTATTAGCTTTGTTCTCCTTTACATCAGTTAATCTCTCCCTGTTGAGTTGGAGGCTGAGAGGGTCAGAATCCATAGTAATACCTGGTCATGTACAAGCTCATGTGTCAGACCAGATGTTCCTGGAGCTTTCTGTAGGACATAGAAATTTGAGCCCCATATGTCTTTGAGTTCAGTTTGCAGTCTCAGGGGTCTTGGATATTTACTTTAAAACCTTAGAAGGTTAAACTTAATTGTGACCTGTTTTGTGCTCTTATAAGAGTGTTTTATTTCTCAGATGTTTGAAAGGAAAAACTGGCGTTTGTAAAGTACACAAATTATCTAAAAGCATAGGGTTAATACTTACGTTAGATATCTCCTGATAAAAAACCAAGGTGTGGCCTCTTGGTGAGCATTTAAGCACCATATTAATATGCTTTAATCACTTGCTTTTCCTTTGTGGTAACGTGTAGGCCAGAACATTGTATAGTTGACTTCCTCCTCACTGTTTCTTTCACCTATTGAAAGATAATAGGGGAAAAACTGAATTTACCCTGTTGATTAATTTTTATTTACTTTGTCAACAGAGTCCTTCAGCCAAATCAAGGACAGAATGCACCTGTTCATAGACTCCTGAGTAGACAAGGGTAAGAATTCAACACACATGGGTATTTAAAAATATTCAAATCAAGATTAGCTTGGAGAGGGAAAAATAACATAATGCTTTTTATGTAAAAGATAATTATTTTAAAATGTGATCTTTTTATAGCATTAGGAAGAGCTTTTAATGTTTTGTTCAAAGATAACCCTTTGGTGTACTGTTGTGTATTATATTTTAATTATCATCTTTTGTTGGTGTGTTTTTACTTTTCATTTCATACCATTTTGCTCATTAAATATTGTAAACATCCATATAGTACGTTCAGCATCACCAAAGTGATTCTCCAACAAAGCATAAGCTATAGTTTAGTGGTTATAGTCTCTTGCTGAAGCAAAAGTATAGTTTTCTTGCTGTGCGCATGCATGAGACTTAAATTCTCTTCTATTTGTGCTTTGAACAGTTGATGCAGTATGGTTGCTTTTTTTGAATGTTGAACATTTAGAACTTAATGCAAGTGACTTATTAATTTTTTTATATTCAATTAGAACCCCTAAGACATCAGTGAAGGGGGTTGTGCAAAATAGACAGAAGTCTTCACAGAGCAGAGTGCCTAACAGAGCGCCTGTTTCAGGTGTGTAACAAATTCCTGAAACCTGTTCGATAGAAAGACGTGCACAAGCTGCCCCATAACACAGGCCATACCAGGGGGATACGGAGTCTTTCCTTGCCACCATAATTTTGGCATATTCACAGTCATTCCTACTGGTGATCATTTGAATTAGTAAGTTATGGCAGTCAGGAGATCTTAGTAAAACTGTGGTTCAGTGTAAATTCCATGAAGATACTATGTATTTTTTAATTTGAAAAATTTGCAGAATTATACACACTTAATTCAGAAGAGTTTTTATAAATGAGTGAAATATAATGATCTATCTAAATCTGGGCATCTCTATTCAGTTTTGGGGCAGTGCATCCCCCAGGAATATTTGTATCTGCTCACAAGGGAAGGAATTTTTCCCTCTGACTACAGGGTCACATGTGAATATGCCAAGTGCGAGGGGGTAAGGGCTTAATCTTTTGCTCAATAAGCTTGAGCTAAATGTCCTTATAGTCATTATTTGAGAATTATTTAAGGATTAAACCAAATTATTTAAGGATTAATTATTTAAGGATGTATTTTGAAATCCTATTTATGGTGGCAGAAAGACAAATTCATTGTTGAGCTAATGCAAAACCTTTAAGCTAATGTTTTAATGTTTTTAGGTACCTTTGTTAAGACACTATGATAAGCTCACGAAAAATTATGTGATCCATTAAAAATACTTTCAAACTGTTTTGCTTTAACTAGACTGCTTTCTAAACTTCTAAAAGAAATCTAATCACCAGGCAATGAAAATTAAATCTTTAACAGTTCTAATCTTCCTCTCAATATATTTTAGAGCTTTTATCACTAAGTGATTTCTTCCAAATTAGGAGGGAACAAGCAACAAATTTTTTCATGTTATTCACATAAGTTCAAAGAAGGAACAAGATATTGATCACAGCTTTGAATTGATTGCTCACCTTTTGCATGTATACGTAGTGAGTTTAATTCATACTGTTGAATATGTAGATGATTTAAAAGGTCATCTTTTGGAATTCACTGCGAGTGACAGTCAATGGAGCTGTTTTAAAGGGATTAGAGTTGAAAATCCTGCTTATTCCAGAGGTTGGATCAGCTTGTTTGAAAGATAACCCTTTGGACCAACCACCAGATCTGTTGCTTGTGAAGTTATGTGAAATTTTAAGACATTTTTAGTTTTTTATCGTGTTAGCATTATATAATTTGATAAATCCTAGCTAGTTGGCAAGTTATTGAAGAATAAGTTTTGTTTTGCTTAATATTATCTATTCCCACAGTGACTACTTTCCATATTGTTTTCTCATGCATTTCATCTCCACTATTTGTCACTTGTGAACCTATAAGAAAAATAGCAACTACTGTTTTCTTTTCAGTAATACGCAACAGTATAAGGGATGAATAGAAAGTCATTGCAGTTAATGTGTACAATGAAGTTCAGTACTTAGAACTATTGTGGTTTAAATGCATTGCAACATGATTATTAATAGAAATATACTTAACCCTTAATTATACATGTTCATTCAAACATGTATAATTAATATATGTATCTAACAAGTACAAAAATTCTTTTCCTGTTTTTTCCTAAAGATTTATTTATACATGAGTGCATATTTAGACAATTGAAAAAGACTATAAAGAATTTTATCCTTTCACATAAACCAAAAATTTCAGTTATGACTGACTAAAATTCTGACTGTGAATCTCAACACAGGGATCCATAGTTGCTTTTGAAAAGATTATTCTGTCTTCCTTAAATTTTTAATGGCCTGGATTATGTTTCAAACAAATTTGAAATTATAGATTGATTTTACCTACATTACATGTTCTAATAAAAGAACATACCTTTTATTAAGCATTTTACAGAAAGTTCAGTTTTGTTATAATAGACTTATCAGTCTCTCATCTTGAAGTAGAGTTCTGAGGTGTTTGAACTGCAAAGTTTTCTGCAAAGCAGTTAAAGTTGTTTATAGTTTTTACAAACTAAATTGCAATCTCTGATCTCACATATTTTAAAACATACCTGTTTTATGTCTTGTGCTTTAGAGTTTATAGTGAAATTCAGAAACTACTGACTAGAGTAGGAGACAGTAATGCAAAGTGGTTACGGAAAATAATGAATCAAGCGGAATTGGGCTCTCAGAGTTTCTGCTTCTTACTCTGTTGCTTATATGAGTGACTATTACCCTTAAAATAGTATAACAATTTTGACCTCATGATTATTTTACATAAGGATTAAATATATTAATGTGTTTTGCTGGTACATAGTGTACAGCTCAGTGCCTAGTACATAGTGAGCAGTCATTAAATGGTATCATTATAGAAAAACCGACACTGAGAAATAATATTAGTTTTGCTCTGTTTCTAGGAGTATATGCAGGAAAAATCCAAAGAAAGCGGCCAAATGTTGCGACAATTTAAGAAGACAACATTCATTAGGATAAAACAGGGGGAAAGGTTAGGATCCATATTATTTTCCCTGCTCATGACTTTTTATTTAACTCTGGACTCTGTTTACACAGGCAAAGTGATGTCAAAGGGCTGAGAAATCATCTGGATATTTTGGTCTCTTTCTAACCACCCTCCCCCCCACTTCAAATTTTCCTCTTAGTATCAGTTTTTTGTTGTTGTTCAGGCACAAAGTTGTGTCTGGCTCTTTGAGACCCTATGGAATATACCCCCCAGGCTTCCCTGTCCTTCACTGTCTCCTGGAGTTTGCTCAAATTCATGTCCATTGAGTCAGTGATGCCATCCAACCATCTTACCCTCTGTCTCCTCCTCCTGTCCTCAGTCTTTTCCCACATCAGGGTCTTTTTCAATGAGTCTGCTCTTCACTTTTGGGGGAAGACAAATTAGTGATTAGTAACTGACTCATTTTGTCCTTAACCTATATAAGTTTGTTTTATTACTCAGGTGTCTGTTGAGAACCTTTTTGTAAACTTAAAGGACATTTGGGTTTATTTCTATAAAATATTGAAAAGGTGTGATAAATTATAAATAAGTTCTGAAATATAAAGTTCATTCATCTTAGCACACTATTTGATAAATTAGATACTGTTCTGTTTGAGAGGAAATTATTGCAGAAGAATGTTTTTCTTTTGTTTTATTACTGCAAAAACTCTGATTAATCTCTCATATTCTTGGATTTGTGATGTAATCTCATAGGATAAAACACTTGCCTGCCTATTGTGGCCTACCTAAAATGTACCACAGAAGTAGCTGGGTGTCATCGTTTTGGTCACAAGTGTACATTCTTCTCAAAAACTGGTTGTCTTACAGAAATGTTAGGCTTAATGTATGTTACCCCAGTAATATCAGAAACATTTCTACTGAACTATGAAATCTGTTGAGGGTAACAAATTTGGGGAAGATAGCACAATCTTGAATGTAGTAGTGCTTAGGAATGAATGCATTATTAAATCTATTACTGTAAAATAGAATAACATGTTGCATGCAGTTACATTTTCTATTTAGTCTGTTTATTTCTTAGACTGGGAAGATGGCCGCCTTTCCCTGGTAAGGAAGAAGCGGCGAGTGGGGGTCAGGGAGGTAGTGGCCTTGGCTGTCCTCGGGACTCTTGTTTCTGGGTGTGTGTCTCCGCGAGGGAGTGTATGAACTCTTCTCCGTTGGGTTTGGTGAAGTCTCCCACCCAGTCTCCGGGTGGGGCGGCTACCAGATGTGTATAAGAGACAGGGATAAAGGGCTATCTAATATGATAAATTCAGATTTTCAAATGGGATGATAATACTCTAAGGCTGCATTACATGAGACTTATATTTAAGGTTTTTTATCACTAACATATTCATTTAAAATATAAGCCAAAAAAGGTTACCAAGGGAACATGACTTTATAAAAAAGAATGTCATTGTTAATTTATCAAGCCATTTCCAAAAGGGCTTTGTGCTTCTCATGTAAAATTGGGAACATTTATGTGTGCATTTAATCTTTCTAACTTGAATATTAAAAAGATACTGGTATTTTGAAAATGCAGACTGTATGTATTCTTAATATTCTCTTAAGGATGTTGAGATAAAGATGGTTTTCTTCGATTTTTCACCCTTTTAAAATTTAACTTTTCCATCCAACTGTAGACAGAAAACTAATCTACTCTGGGTGTAAACTTGATTTTTGAGATGTATCATTTATTTAAGGAGTGAATCAGAAAATTAGAAATAGAACACAGTCAAAAATGTCTGAATTACCAATTTATATTTTTGGGCAAAGTATATCAAAATGATCTTCTTAATATGATAAATTGTGCTTTTATCATTCTGAAAACTCAGGATACAGATGAATTATTATCATTGTGGGTCTTTCGAGTATGAAAGATAGATGCTAAATGTTTTGTGTATAGTAATACAAATTGGCTATAACAAATAGTGTGTTTCAGAGAAAGTTAAAACTAGTTTTGGATTAAGGATGCAGAACTTGAGTTTTTTTTTTTAATTCTGAAAACTCAGGATACAGATGAATTATTATCATTGTGGGTCTTTCGAGTATGAAAGATAGATGCTAAATGTTTTGTGTATAGTAATACAAATTGGCTATAACAAATAGTGTGTTTCAGAGAAAGTTAAAACTAGTTTTGGATTAAGGATGCAGAACTTGAGTTTTTTTTTTTTAAGGGTAAAGCTTGCATGTTTTACGAATTTTTTAATGTTCACAGCTTTTTCTCATAAAAGTGCCAGACATTGTTTTGTGCTTTTAATGTGCTTTTTATTTATATATATTATTTTTATTATTTTTAGTTTGAGTGGAATGTTCATTAATGTAAATTATATTTATTTTTATACTTTAATTTTCACTAGTTTTGCTTCTAGGCAAAAGGCAAAATAAATTTTTCATTGTAAAAGAAATTTAGTATGATTTTTTTTTTAATTTACCAAAGAAAGGACTTTTGAAAAGTATGTGACCAAGACATTAATACTTTAATATGATGATTTTTTACAAGACCCGTGAAAAAATATGTCCCACTGTTTAATATGTAACCTGTAACAGTGCTTAGCCCAGCATCTAATTTTACATGAATTGGATTTCTCAGAGGGAAGAAGTTCACTGGAGCTGGAAATGTCTTCAGCTGGAGCTGAGCCAGTGGGAGAGAATGCTAAGGTTGAGGCTCACATCAAGCTGCTAATTTTGCAGCGTTAAGTCTCCAACTCTTGATGCTGCCCGACTGTCTAATGTGTGGATAGTCCAATGGTCCTTGTTTTTACCTCTTATTGAGGAGATACTATATTTGATAATCTGCAAGGCAGTGTGAGAAGAGCCCCTCCCTTTTCCTATGACTAACCTTTATTCTTGTTTATTTCATATGTTGGAAATAATGAGTATGGCTGGGAACTCTTTATTATTCATACTGAGCTGAAAACAAGGATCCATTTTGGAGGTGAAGATCTTTTTCTGTTGTTAGATGTCACTGTCCCATGAACAACCACACACAACTCTCCTTCTTTCCCTGAAATGAAGAGTAGTAGTTATAAAAAAAAAAAAAAGTGAAGTTGGAAAGCTATCCCTAACAGACCATAGTGAGTATACATCAGTTCAGTTCAGTCGCTCAGTCGTGTCCGACTCTTTGCGACCTCATGAATCGCAGCACGCCAGGCCTCCCTGTTCATCACCATCTCTCGGAGTTCACTCAGACTCACCTCCATCGAGTCAGTGATGCCATCCAGCCATCTCATCCTCGGTCGTCCCCTTCTTCTCCTGCCCCCAATCCCTCCCAGCATCAGAGTCTTTTCCAATGAGTCAACTCTTCCCATGAGGTGGCCAAAGTACTGGAGTTTCAGCTTTAGCATCATTCCTTCCAAAGAANGCCTTCTTCACAGTCCAACTCTCACATCCATACATGACCACAGGAAAAACCATAGCCTTGACTAGACGGACCTTAGTCGGCAAAGTAATGTCTCTGCTTTTGAAAATGCTATCTAGGTTGGACATAACTTTTCTTCCAAGGAGTATACATGTAGGTTTAAAAATAATTTTGAAAAACAAAGGAGACTTTCAGTCATCAGTTCAGTTCAGTCGCTTAGTCGTGTCCGACTCTGCGACCCATGAATCACAGCATGCCAGGCCTCCCTGTCCATCACCAACTCCTGGAGTTCACTCAAACTCATGTCCATCGAGTCAGTGATGCCATCCAGCCATCTCATCCTCTGTTGTCCCCTTCTCCTGCTGCCCCCAATCGCTCCCAGCATCAGGGTCTTTTCCAGTGAGTCAACTCTTCGCATGAGGTGGCCAAATCATTGGCGTTTCAGCCTCAGCATCAGTCCTGCCAATGAACACCCAGAACTGGTCTCAGAGGTTTATCGAGGAATAAAGGAAAACTGAATGCAAACTCCTCAGCATGACACGTTTACTTACAATGGTGTGAAGGTTGTTTAGCCGTGTCAGACTATTTGCGACCCCATGGACTGTACATTCCATGGAATTCTCCAGGCCAGAATACTGGAGTGCGTAGCCTTTCCCTTCCTCAGGGGATCTTCCCAACCCAGGGATCGAACCCAGGTTTCCTGTATCGCAGACGGATTCGTTACCAGCTGAGACACAAGGGAAGCTACAATGGCAAGCATTTGTTAAAATACCCTGAATTTTTTTTTTTTTTTTTCTTTTTTAAATCAGGGAAAACACCAGAGCATGGGAAGTTCTGTAGTGGAAACGAACAACCACCTTCATAGAAACGAACGGCTCTGCTAAGTGGGGTGAAATGCTAACCCCCATTTTTCCAGTTTAATTCCAGTCGAGAGCTGTCCATTTGGGTCTAGGGCTGTCCATTTGGATCTAGGGCAGCCCTTAGAGAGAGACGCACGTTGTTATTCCTGAGAGCAGAATATCGGAAGAGCCTCACTTTTTCGGTGCACGGAGCAGGGCGTGGTTGGCTGGCAGAGGGGGCGTGGCTTAGCCAGCCAAACAGAATTAGCCTCAAAAGCAAGCCTAGGGGCGCCTTCTTCCCATCCTCTGCTGGGGTTAGCATCTTCCCTCAGTTGTTGGTCAGTCGCTCGGTCGTGTCTGACTCTTGGCGACCCTACTGACTGCAGCACGCCAGGCTCCCCTGTCCTCCACAAACTTATGTCCATTGAATCCTTGATGCCATCCAACCATCTAGTCCTCTCTGTCGTCCCTTTCCCTCAGTAGGCGTCTGGCTTCTTCACCGCCTGCAGAGGGCGCTGCGGACCAGACGTTCACCTGCCACAAAAGTCGCCACTGACGTCAGCGCTACTGCGGCGGCCGCCTGCGGTGCCCCTGACAACCACGGCGGCCCCGGCGCGCAGGAGTGAGCCCGCCCCTCGCAAACATGGCGGCCGGGCGGGGCGGGGTCTGAGAGGGTGAATTGGGCGGGCGGTTCCAGACCCGGCGGTCATGTGACTGGGAAGATGGCCGCCTTTCCCTGGTAAGGAAGAAGCGGCGAGTGGGGGTCAGGGAGGTAGTGGCCTTGGCTGTCCTCGGGACTCTTGTTTCTGGGTGTGTGTCTCCGCGAGGGAGTGTATGAACTCTTCTCCGTTGGGTTTGGTGAAGTCTCCCACCCAGTCTCCGGGTGGGGCGGCTACCCGGATTCAGAGGACATTCCTGATGCCGGACCGGTGGGGTCTTGGTCCTCTGCTCCTATCGCCCTCCCCGTTCCTTTCTCCATTCGTTTTCTCAAAAGAAGCTCAAGTTCCCCGGCTTCCGCTTTCCCAGAAGTTGGCGCGTGTTCTGGGGGCGCGGATGCAGGGAATGGTGGCCTCGGCCCTGGTCTGGACAGCTCGGGGGCCTGGCTGTGTTCTGAACGACTGGCTTCTTGTAGAGGAAACTTGCCATTCAGCCGACGCTGCAGGGCGCTCCCTGCACCGGGCGGGTGCAGAACTTGAGAATACAGAACCCTTAGACATACTCCTTGGATTCAAGGAGCTGCTGTTTAGCGGAGCAGATACGCAGAAGAGAAGAATGACCAAAGAAGGCTCTGGGATGAGGCACACCTGACGGCTTCGGGAAGGCTTGAGAGAGGAAGAGTCATAATTGAGTTTTGGAGGATGAATAGGAGTTCATGGAGAAGGAGCTGTGGGCGTGTGCGGAGGCTAATGGGTGTGTAGGGGCCCTTCTGGCAGGAGTAGCTAGGAGAGATTGGCGCTTCAGCAGCAGCTGAAGCCTTATGGCTCCTCTCTCTGTAAAATAAAAAATGTATATAGTTGTTGTTTAGTCACTAAGTCTAAGCAACTCCTTGCGTCCCTGTGTCCACGGGATTTCCTAGGACAGTTGTGTGAAGAACGGGAGCAAGTTGTGATAGTGGTGGAATCGTATGGGTACGTGAGCTCTCCTCTACATCTCAGAAAGGGAAATTACTTTCTAATCTTTCTCTGCAAGTGATGTGAAGTGGTTTACGTTAAATGAGCGAGTAAGTGAACAAATGAAAAAATATACAGCCCTGGACCTTAGAAATAATCAGGTACATACTTCTGGTTTGTATTTCCTTCACCTGGCTAACTCTTTAAAGAGTCTTCCTTCAAAGGCTCGGTACACTAAATTAGGATTAGATGACAGTGAGTTCTTCTATGTCCTGCCCTGAGTTTTCTTTGACCTGGTCACGCAAAAGTCCTTTTAGGGAATTACTAAGACTTAAATGCCATAACATATGGCTTCAGTGAACTTAGTTGGCTGAAATTTTGTAATTAGAAGATCCAGGAAGGTGCTGTTTAATTTCAGAGCATTTTTACCTTTGGTATAATTTACTTTGGGGCTTCCCAGGTTGCTCAGTGTTAAAGAATCTGCCTGCCAATGCAGGAGACTAGGGCTCGATCCCTGGATCAGGAAGATCCCCTGGAGAGGGAACTAGCAACCCATTGCCGTATTCTTGCCTGGGAAATCGCATGGACAGAGGGACACAAAGAGTTGTTTAGTGACTAAATAACGACTATATAAATATATTATTTTTTTTACAGAGAGAGGAGCCATAAGGCTTTTAGCATCAAGTGTTGCCACACTTTCTAGTCTGTCCTCTAAACATTTCTGTCTGTGGTAACATGTGTTCATCTTTCAGTTTACTCTGGAGACTTGATGCTCTTCAAGTTAAAGGGACTGAGTTTTAACCATCATTGTATTTCCAGTGCTTGGCCTGGAGCTTGGCAGATAGTAGGTGTTGAATAATATTATTGAATGAATAAGGAAACTAAGGAGGCCCTCAGAGGAGAAAAGTGTTTGTGACGTTAACTGAGGTATTTATTGAGCTTTTTTATTTTGTGCTGAATGCTGTGCTTACAGCTGAACGTGCAACATCTTATCTCCTAAAAATCCCATTTTTCAGATGAAAAAATGGAGACAGAAAGATGAAGCAGTTCCATTAGTTTTACAGCCTGCAGGGAACACTGAGGTTTGAAGCTCAAGCCTGTGATTAAAAAAAAAAAAAAATTTAATTGGAGGATAATTACTTTACAGTATTGTGATGGTTTTTGTCATACATCAACGTGAATCGGCCATAGGCATACATGTGTCCCCTCCCTCCTGAACCCCCCTTTCACCTCCCGCCACCCATCCCCTTCACATTGTCACAGAGCACTGACTTTGGGTGCCCTGAGTCGTCAAGCTCCCCCTGGCTATCTATTTTACATATACATATGAAAGCAATGGCACCCCACTCCAGTACTCTTGCCTGGAGGATCCCATGGATGGAGGAGCCTGGTAGGCTGCAGCCCATGGGGTCGCTAAGAGGCGGACACGACTGAACGACTTCACTTTCACTTTTCACTTTCATGCATTGGAGAAGGAAATGGCAACCCACTCCAGTGTTCTTGCCTGGAGAATCCCAGGGACTGGGGAGCCTGGTGGGCTGCCATCTGTGGGGTCGCACAGAGTTGGACACGACTGCCGCAACTTAGCAGCAGCAGTAGCATGCTGCATGCTAATGTTTATATTTCAATGCTACTCTCTCAAATCATCCCACCCTCTCCTTCTCCCACTGAGTTCAAAAGTCTGTTCTTTATATCCGTGTCTTCTTTGCTGCCCTGCACATAGGATCATCGGTACCATCTTTCTAGACTCCATATGTATGTGTTGATATATGATATTTGTCTTTCTCTTTCTGATGTACTTCACTCTGTATGATAGGCTCCAGGTTCATCCAGTTCATTAGAACTGACTCAAATACATGCCTTTTTATACCTGAGTAATATTCCATTGTGTATATGTACCACAACTTCCTTTTCCATTCATCTGCCAGTGGACATCTGTGTTGCTTCCATGTCCTAGCTACTGTAAATAGTGCTGCAATGAACATCGGGGTACATGTGTCTTTTTCAGTTCTGGTTTCCTATGCCCAGTAGTGGGATTGCTGTGTCATATGGTAGATTTATCAATCCTGTGATCTTAATCATTATCATCAGCTGGTCCTTCAGCCTAGGTCCTGGGGTTCTTGGGTTGTGCGGCTCCTGAATCCTGCTGTGTTGTCATGGGTCTCCCCAGAATACCTCTTTTCACCCACACTTTTTGTTACCACTGACTTCACTTGTGAGATGGCCAGTGCACTGTGGATGGCATTTCCTGTTCAATCCTGTGGTCATAGCACTGTTAAAAATACTGTTCCTTGGAGTTAGAATTTCTACATCATTTTAAGACTGTTAGGGAAGGGGAATACATTGTGATTGGGGGATAAAAAGCTGTGTGGCCAGATTATGTCATTAGCAATTAAAAAGTCACTTGAGAATTAAAAAGCAGTTAGTTGGAGCTTCTGTGGTCTCTCAGTGTTGAAGAATCCACCTGCCAGTGCAGGAGACATGGGTTCAATCCCCGATCCAGGAAGATCCCACATAGCTTGGAGCAACTAAGCCTGTGTGCCACACAACTATTAAGCCTGTGCGCCACACAACTATTAAGCCTGTGCGCCACACAACTATTGACCCTGTGCTCTAGAACCCCAGAGCTGTAACTGCTGAGCCCACAACTACCCAAGCCCGCGACAAGAGAAGCCACCACATTGAGAAGCCTGAGCACCAAAACTAGAGAGTAACCCCCGCTTGCTGCAACTGGAGAAAAGCCAGAGCAGCAGCAAAGACCCAGCACTGCCAAAAATAAATAATTAAATAAAATTATTAAAAAAAAAAAAAGGCATTAGTGGATTTTACTATTTCCAGTATGCTGCTGCTAAGTCGCTTCAGTCGTGTCCGACTCTGTGCGACCCCATAGACGGCTGCCCACCAGGCTCCCCCGTCCCTGGGATTCTCCAGCCAAGAACAGTGGAGTGAGTTGCCATTTCTTTCTCCAACGCATGAAAGTGAAAAGTGAAAGTGAAGTCGTTCAGTCGTGTCCAACCCTCAGCGACCCCATGGACTGCAGCCTGCCAGGTGCCTCCGTCCATGGGATTCTCCAGGCAAGAGTACTGGAGTGGGGTGCCATCGCCTTCTCCGATTTCCAGTATAAGGAGATTCATTTAGTAACTGGTGATAGGATTTATATGCATTCATGTTATTCATTGTAAATAATTTAAAAATAGGGCAGTGTTAATCTTTAATGTGCATTTCAGTCACTTGGGAATTTTGGTGAAATCCAGACCCTGATTCTGTAGGTCGGGATATTTCACACTCCTCAGTGAAGCCCTTGCTGATGATCCGTGGGCCATACTTGGAGTAGCCAGAGGTCAGACCAAGCTCAGAATGGAGGTATGAAATGTTGGCCTTTTTTCTGCGGCAACTGCCAAGGAACCTGACCAGCCTTTTGCATTGCTGGGAGCTGGGATTTGGGGGCATTTTTACCAGTTTATCAGGTGCATTCACAGGAAGAAGAAAGTAAGGCTTTTTGAGAAAATGCCCACTAGAGGTCACTGTGAGCCTTATGAAAGGCCCAGGCTTTGAAGAAAATGCTTTTATAGGAAACGGCAACCAACTCCAGTATTCTTGCCTGGAAAATTCCGTGAACAGAGGCGCCTGATGGGCTGCAGTCCATGTGGCAACAAAGAGTCACACACGACTTAAGCGCACACGCATGCGTGTGCACACACACACAAAGAAGGAACTGAGAGCACAGCTGAGGAAATGATGGAAGTAATAGAAGATGTGGTTGAAAAATCGAAATAGCAACTTGCCATGGACTTTCAGGAAGGGTAAATGTTTATTCTCCTTTTTATTTTTAAAGGTTTTGTTTTTATCAGAAGCAGTATTTTTTCCTTAAAGAATCCTTCCCTCAAACTTAAAAAATCATTTCAAAGCTCCATCCTTAAAATGACAATTGCTTTTTCAAATTCTCAAAGTGACCTGTGGATGATCTATAGAACTGCTGAATCCTAGAGGCAGGCTGTCTCACTATGCAACTGTCTCTGTCACATGCTCACCTGTCTCAAGTTAACCAACAGCATCAGCTTCTCCATCTGAGAAATGGGCATAATCATAGTGCCTACCTCATAAAGTTGATTAAATGTGGTTCAGTTCAGTTCAGTTGTTCAGTCCTGTCCAACTCTTTGCAACCCCATGAACCGCAGCATGCCAGACCTTCCTGTCCGTCACCAACTCCCGGAGTCCACCCAAACCCATTTCCATCAAGTTGATGATGCCATCCAACCATCTCATCCTCTGTCGTCCCCTTCTCCTCCTGCCCTCAATCTTTCCCAGCATCAGAGTCTTTTCCAGTGAGTCAGCTGTTCGCATCAGGTGGCCAAAGTATTAAATGTGGTAATAGAGGTTAAAGGCCTTGGCCTGCCTCCTGGTGTATAGTGTCAGGGAGAGGTAATCCCCCTTCATCCCCACTCTCTTGATTTCTTGTGGCTGCGCTAATAAAACTGACACAAGATAAATCAATGGGAGAAAAGAAGTTTTAATTTATGTTTCTTGGGGGTTTCATAGAAATGAGACCTAAGAAGTGGTCACAATAGGCAGCTGTTATACTTTTTTAGACAGAGAAACTATAAACTTGTGAGGAATTGACAGAACAAAGAAAGTTAGGCTTTCAGTCAGTTCAGTTCAGTTCAGTTCAGTCGCTCAGTCTTGTCAGACTCTTTGTGACCCCATGGACTGCAGCACGCCAGGCATCCCTGTCCATCACCAACTCCTGGAGCCTACTCAAACACATTTTCGTCGCTTTGGTGATGCCATCCAACCATCCTCATCCTCTGTTGTCCCCTTCTCTTCCCGCCTTCAGTCTTTACCAGCATAAGGGTCTTTTCCAATGAGTTGGTTCTTCTCATCAGGTGGCCAAAATATTGGACTTTAAGCTTCAGCATCAGTCCTTCCAATGAATATTCAGTACTGATTTCCTTTAGGATTCACTGGTTGGATCTCCTTGCATTCCAAGAGACTCTCAAGGGTCTTCTCCAACACTGCAGTTCAGAAGCATTAATTCTTTAGCACTCAGCTTTCTTTATAGTCCAGCTCTCATTTCCATACATGACTACTGGAAAAACCATAGCCTTCACTAGATGGACCTTTGTTGGCAAAGTATGCTGTCTAGGTTGGTCACAGCTTTTCTTCCAAGGAGCAAGCGTCTTTTAATTTCATGGCTGCAGTCACCATCTGCAGTGATTTTGGAGCCCAGGAAAATAAAGTCTGTCACTGTTTCCATTGTTTCCCCATCTATTTGCCATGAAGTGATGGGACCAGATGTCACGATCTTAGATTATTGAATATTGAGTTTTAACCCAACTTTTTCACTCTCCTCTTTCACTTTCATCAAGAGGTTCTTTAGTTCTTCTTCGCTTTCTGCCGTAAGGTTGATGTCATCTGTGCATCTGAGGTTATTGATATTTCTCCTGGCAATCTTGACTCCAGCTTGTGCTTCATCCACCCCAGCATTTCACATGATGTACACTGCATAGAAGTTAAATAAGTAGGGTAACAATATACAGCCTTGATGTACTCCTTTCTCGATTTGGAACCAGTCTGTTGTTTCATGTCCAGTTCTAACTGTTGCTTCTTGAACTGAATATAGATTTCTCAGGAGGCAGGTCAGGTGGTCTGGTATTCCCATCTCTTCAAGAATTTTCCACAGTTTGTTGTGATCCACACAGTCAAAGGCTTTGGCATCATGAGTAAAGCAGAAGTAGATGTTTTTCTGGAACTGTCTTGCTTTTTCGATGACCCAGCGGATGTTGGCAGTTTGATCTCTGGTTCCTCTGCTTTTTCTAAAACCAGCTTGAATATTGGAAGTTCATGGTTCATGTACTGTTGAAGCCTGGCTTGGAGAATTTTGAGCATTACTTTGCTAGCATGTGAGATGAGTGCAGTTGTGTGGTGGTTTGAAAATTCTTTGGCATTGCCTTTCTTTGGGATTAGAATGCAAACTAACCTTTTCCAGTCCTGTGGCCACTGCTGAGTTTTTCACATTTGCTGACATGTTGAGTGCAGTACTTTCACAACATAATCTTTTAGGATTTGAAGTAACTCAACTGGAATTCCATCACTTCCACTAGCTTTGTTTGTAGTGACTAAGGCTCACTTGACTTCGCATTCCAGGATGTCTGGTTCTAGGTGAGTGATCACACCATTGTGATTATCTTGGTTGTGAAGACCTTTTTTGTACAGTTCTTCTGTGTATTCTTGCCACCTCTTCTTAATATCTTCTGCTTCTGTTAGGTCCATACCATTTCTCTCCTTTATTGTGCTCATCTTTGCATGAAATATTCCCTTGATATCTTTAATTTTCTTGAAGAGATCTCTAGTCTTTCCTAGTTAGGAAGAAAGAAAGATTAGTTCTCTAGTCTTTCCAAGTTAGGCTTTGGGCGCTAATTAGTGAAGAATCTAAACAGCAGACTTGTGGTAGTAAAGAGATAATGAGGTTCATTTTTATACACTTCTTGGCCCTGAATTCCCTGTCTCTGATGACAAGGGTGTCCTTCTACCTTCAGATTCTGGGAGAGCACTTCTCACATGGGAGACTTATTTCCTGTTTTCAGGAAGACAGAGAGGAGGGTCAAAGTGTCCCCTTTTATATCAGCTTTTTCTTAGGTAACTTTAATTCAAAATAATCAATGTGCCATATTTTGGGGTGGCCTACTGTGGGCCCCAACATTAATAAGCACGCAATAAATAAGAACAGATATTTAGTTGCGTATCACATCATCTTGTTGTTTTGACTTTGTGCTTTTTGCAGCTGTTGATTTGCTAATAATTATTATAGAGGTGAAAAACACATTTGCAGTTAAATTTCAGGTCAGATTATATTTCTGCTCATTCAGTTAGCTTTTCAGAATTGATAAAGTTAAGAGTGATCTGAAACAAGGAAAAGTATAATTTGATTTTTAAAACTCCATTAGGGCTGTTAATGACTAGTCTTCCAATTTATTCTTCAGAGTTTCATTTGTTTTATTAATCAAGAGTTGGTTGGTGACATATTAAAAGGAGCTTGGAAGAATATTTCAGCACTGAATTCAGCTGCAATATTTTTGGAAGATGAAGGCAGTATATATTTAGTAAATGTGACCCAAAGGAACTAGGCGGTATATTGTGGTAGGAGTTTTCATTTAAAAGCAAAAACAAGCAGAGGCTGGTCTATATTGTTCACTAGTTTTTCTCCTTTCCTACACCCAAAGTGAAATTTATTTGGAAAGGGATAGAAGTGAAATTACATGGGGTTTCATTTCTTTGGTACTGTGTTAGATTTCTGGGTTGGTGGGGCTTACTGAGTAAAGCCAATTAACTGCTGAGTAGATTTGGGGTTCATACAAATATTAATAAAGTTAAGAAGCTGTGGATGGGGGTGGGTTTGAGGGGGGAGAGATGAATTCAAGGCATTTGGAGGCCAAGGAAACAAAGGGGCCAGCTTCCTGTGCTGTGACAATTTTCTGAGTTTTTGAGTAGTACCTCTTCTGCCTTTTATGTTCTAGTTGTCATGCATTCTTACTCTATGTATGTTGTAAACACCACAAGAAGTTATTTTTTGTAGTTGATTTAGTTTTACTTACACCTTTATCTTTTGTGCTCTTTTGTACATATTGCATATATGCATTGTTGTTGTTGTTCGGTTGCTCAGCCGTGTGCAACTCTCTGCGACCCCATGGACTGTTGCACGCCAGGCCTCCCTGTCCATCACCAACTCTCAGAGCTTGCTTAAACTCATGTCCATCAAGTCAGTGATGCCATCCAACCATCTCGTCCTCTGTCGTCCCCTTTCTCCTCCTGCCTTCAATCTTTCCCAGCATCAGGGTCTTTTCCAGTTAGTCAGTTCTTTGCATCAGGTGACCAAAGTATTGGAGCTTCAGCATCAGTCCTTCCAATGAATATTCAGGACTGATACATTATATGTGTGTGTGTGTGTGTGTGTGTGTGTTTCACAACCCCATGGACTGCACCCTACCAGGCTACTCCGTCCATGGGATTTGCCAGGCAAGAGTGGGGTGCCATTGCCTACTCCAGAAGTACATATATACATGCATATTTTTTACTTTTCAGCCGGGATCATTTTCCTTCTACTTTTAGCATTAAAAAAAATTTAACGTGTGGTTCTGCTGCTGCTGCTTTTCTCCCTTTTCTCTGACTGGAAACTTCTTTGTTTTGCTATAATGTTTGCAGGATAGTTTAACTAGGTCTAAAATTCTTGGTTAGCAGTTATTTTCTTTCAGTACTCAAATACTCCAATATTCCTTTGTCTTCTGGATCTCATTTTATGTAGAGGTAATAATCTTAGTGTTGTCCTTTGGTAATAATGTATCTTTATTTCTTTTAAGAAATTCTCATTTTAGTTTTTAGCCATTTTACTATGAAGGCCCTAAGTATGGTTGTTTTTTGTGTTGTTTTTATACTCATCTTGCTTGGGGCACAAGTGTTTCTTGAATCTGTGAATTTATGTCTTTCTTTAGTTTGGGAAATTTTTTAGCTATTATCTCTTCAAACGCTGCTTCCGCCTGTTCTTTCTCTCTTCTTCAAGATTCAGATATGTTTGTTAGGCGTTTCTTTGTGTCCCTTTCGTCTTTTCCACTCGTCTGTGCTTTAATGTTTTCTCCTTTCCGTGCCTCAATGTGAATAATCTCTACCCCTTTATTTTTCTTTTCACTAATCCCTTCACTTGTTAGTTCTCCACCAGAATGATGAAACTGTCTGCTCTTCATCTATTTGGCTTCTTCCTCTTGCTCTATACAGCTTAATTGGTGACTACTTTGAAGGGAAACCAGGACCAATCTCTCATTTCTCAGCCTTCCCTTTTCTTTAGAAGCTCTTCCGTCAAGCCCTGGCTGTCTCCATAGCCCTGAATCCTAGTTTCTCTCCAGCCTTGTGAGTTTTCTTTAAAGCTCTTTTGGCTGCTCTGCCTCCTAGCAGCTGCCCTCTGCCTGGCTTCAGCCTCTTGTCCCATGTCAAGAATCAATAGTGCCCAGCCAGAGATAGCCAGCAAGAAGTTGGCTTCACCTCACTGAGCTTCCCTTTGTTCTGGTGTCTGGCCTCACGGGTTTTGTTTGCTTTGGCAGCTCTTTATACCTTCAAACCATTAAAAAATTAAAGAAAAAATTTGCTATTACTTACTGGTCTTGGTAGAAATACTGTTCCACTGTCGATTGTCTCATCAAAAACAATTTTTTTTTTTTTTAGCAAAAAGTTTTTAATGTGTATGCATCTCCAGCTAAATTGATTTCTGGGTTTTGCTGTTTACCAGGCATTCCAGGAATAGGAATTACAAGGCTGAGTTTGCATCATGCCGATTGGAGGCTGTACCGCTGGAGTTTGGGGACTATCACCCACTGAAACCAATAACGGTAAGTTTTGTCAAGGGTCCCTCTATGACATTCCTATTCCGTAAAATTGTAGACAACGTTCCTGGTTCTTTCTCATTTTGTCAGCGGTAGCTGATTTTGGATTTTTAAATCTACCAGTTTGTTCTCTGCCCCATTTTTTGTGATGGTTTCACCCACCATCATTTTGATTCCCTTTGTCATATTAGTGAGGTGGTCACAAGTGTGGGATGCCTTCGTTCCTCATTTGGAGGTGTAAAGAAAATACTTCTTAACTTGCCTGTTTGAAGTATTGAGGTCACTCTAATTACTGTTAGCTCCATTGTAAGGCTGTACCATATTTTGTTTATCCAGTCACCCAGTAACTGACATTTTTGACTATTTGTACTTTTTGCTTTTTAAAAAAGTTCATTTGTTTAATTTTTGGTGGCACTGAGTCTTCGTTGCTTTGTGCCAGCTTCCTCTAGTTGTGGTGAGTGGGGTCTGCTCTCTAGCTTTGGTGCATGGGCTTCTTCCTGCAGTGGTTTCTCTTCGTGTGGGGCACAGGCTCTGGGTGCACAGGCTTCAGTAGGTACAGCATGTCAGCTTCAGAAGTTGCAGCACGTGGGCTCAGTACTTTTGGTCCACAGGCTTTGGTGCTCTGCAGCATGTGGAATCTTCCTGGAGCTGGGATTGAACCCACGTCCCCTGCATTGGCAGGCAGATTCTTATCCACTGTACTACCAGGGAAGTTCCTCTTTATCAGTTCAGTTCAGTCGCTCAGTCGTGTCCGAGTCTTTGCGACCCCATGAATCGCAGCACGCCAGGCCTCCCTGTCCATCACCATCTCTCGGAGTTCACTCAGACTCACGTCCATCGAGTCCGTGATGCCATCCAGCCATCTCATCCTCGGTCGTCCCCTTCTTCTCCTGCCCCCAATCCCTCCCAGCATCAGAGTCTTTTCCAATGAGTCAACTCTTCGCATCAGGTGGCCAAAGTACTGGAATTTCAGCTTTAGCATCATTCCTTCCAAAGAAATCCCAGGGTTGATCTCCTTCAGAATGGACTGGTTGGATCTCCTTGCAGTCCAAGGGACTCTCAAGAGTCTCCTCAACACCACAGTTCAAAAGCATCAATTCTTCGGCGCTCAGCTTTCTTCACAGTCCAACTCTCACATCCATACATGACCACAGGAAAAACCATAGCCTTGACTAGACAGACCTTAGTCAGCAAAGTAATGTCTCTGCTTTTGAAAATGCTATCTAGGTTGGTCATAAATTTTCTTCCAAGGAGTAAGCGTCTTCTAATTTCATGGCTGCAGTCACCATCAGCAGTGATTTTGAAGCCCCCCAAAATAAAGTCTGACACTGTTTCCACTGTTTCCCCGTCTATTTCCCATGAAGTGATGGGACCTCTTGATAGTTTTTTATTATTATGAATAATGTAAACATTCATGTATAAGTTTGTCTGTAGATGTATGTCTTAATTTCTTTCAGGCAGGTTTATGGGAGAGGTCAGAAAGTTGTAAAAGTTTTGATTCCTCCTGGTCTTAGTTTTCTAGGGGTAAGTTGTTAATTTATTTTACTAAATGAAGCTAGGGTTGCCGTAGGGGTTTTGAGGCAAGGAATATGGTTAGGCTTCATATTGTAAGGGTAATGGGAAAGAGAGCAGACCAAGGGCTTGCAAAAGGAATGTTAAGTGGCATACAGATGCCTGCTGAAATTGGAGACCATTGGATCTGTATGGTTGTGAGATATTCTTAGATGCACTAGCTGCTTGGTGGAAGAAGCAGAGAAGTCTTTGAGCTCAGAGAACAGATTTGGTCAGAGTGAGTGTGTGAGAGCTGGAAGCAAAGGAAATTGTGANCCAAGGGCTTGCAAAAGGAATGTTAAGTGGCATACAGATGCCTGCTGAAATTCGAGACCATTGGATCTGTATGGTTGTGAGATATTCTTAGATGCACTAGCTGCTTGGTGGAAGAAGCAGAGAAGTCTTTGAGCTCAGAGAACAGATTTGGTCAGAGTGAGTGTGTGAGAGCTGGAAGCAAAGGAAATTGTGATCAGAATATTATATTGTTGTTAAGATTCTGATAGGGTACAGTTTTGGGGTTGAAAATGTTGTGAATTTGTCATATGGGCATTTAACTGAGGCTTCTTTTTGCAAAGAGTTGCAAAGAGTAGGGTATAGCATGGAAAGTTAGATAAATGTCCAGAGCCAAAATAAGGCAGATAGTAGAGGAAATAACCACATGTGACTGGCAAGGCAGATCAGTCAGTCAGGGGCCAAGTCAGGCAACAGAAACGAAAGAAGATTTTTGAACAGGGAAATTTAAAGAATTGTTCATTAGTAAAAGGTAGTTTATTACTATAAAGGATGAAACAGGGCTAAAGCAGGAGTTGGCATTATGATGGCCAGTAGCCCAGTTTTGTAAATAAAGTTTTATTGGAACACAGCCATACTCATTCGTTTATATATTACCTGTTTTCATGCAGAGTTGAATTGGGATAGACTGGCCCACAAAGCCTAAAATGTTTGCTGTTGGGCCTTGTAACAGTGCCAACATTGCTCCAAGGTTGCTCCAGCCTTGCTCCAGAGGTCCAAAAGTACCAGGTACAAAGGTGCAGGCATCAACTCTTGGGTGAGGAACAGTGGCTAGTGAAGGAACTTTGAGGACTTATGATAGAGCATCTCCCCCAACCCTAGGCTGAAATTCAGCATTGTTGAAGAGGGTATGGCTGTCACAGGGACACACAGGTTGCCTATGGCAAAGAAACTTGATAGAGCTGTCAGATGGGAAGAGCATGGCCTGAGGGTACAGCTGGAACTGGTATTTGAGGACCACTGGGCTTCTATACTGAATTTTAAAATGGAGGACTGGAACCCTGATGAGAATATCTTCCTGCTGCTGTTGCGTTTGAGTGCCCTCTATTCACATTGTGCTAGCTGGCAAGGAGGAGTGTTTATAAGGTCTAGTTCTAGTATCACAATGTACAGCAAAGGGTGGATTATGGTTTTTCCAGTGGTCATGTATAGATTTGAGAGTTGGACTGTGAAGAAGGCTGAGCGCTGAAGAATTGCTGCTTTTGAACTGTGGTGTTGGAGAAGACTCTTGAGAGTCCCTTGGACTGCAAGGAGATCCAGCGAGTCCATTCTGAAGGAGATCAGCCCTGGGATTTCTTTGGAAGGAATGATGCTAAAGCTGAAACTCCAGTACTTTGGCCATCTCATGCGAAGAGTTGACTCATTGGAAAAGACTCTGATGCTGAGAGGGATTGAGGGCAGGAGGAGAAGGGGATGACAGAGGATGAGATGGCTGGATGGCATCACTGACTCGATGGACGTGAATCTGAGTGAACTCCAGGAGTTGGTGATGGACAGGGAGGCCCGGCATGCTGCGATTCATGGGGTCGCAGAGAGTCGGACATGACTGAGTGACTGAACTGAACTGAATACAATAAATTGATAACTGCCACATAAAAATGATGGAGAACAGTATAGGAGAATGGCATGAGCCTCAAAGATTTTTGCGTGAAAGTGGAAGGATAAAAGAAAGCAGAAGCATAAGTCAGGTAAGCAAAAATGGGGAGCTTCAGGATCTGAGGACTACAAGATAATTAGGTGTTTGAGAAAATGAGGTGGTTTCATTTAAGCATGAACATGAAGAGAAACAACTTTTGGTTTATGGTAGCCAAGTGTCAAAGGTGAAAAATTTTAAAATTTAAGGGATTGTACAGTGCTGAGTTTCAATCCTTTCTTGCAGTACTTGGCATTTAAGTTTGGTGTAATGCTTGATGAATTAATTCATTATATAAAGACTTCCCAGGTGACGCTAGTGGTAAAGAACCTGCCTGCCAATTCAGGAGACGTTAGAAGCGTGGGTCAAACCCTGGGTCGTGAGATCCCTGAAAGAGGGCATGGCAACTTGCTCCAGTATTCTTACCTGGAGAATCCCCTGACAGGCTACAGTCCATAGGATCACAAAGAGTGGGACATGACTGAAGTGACTTAGCACAAACACTAATTATTAATATGGAGTGCTGTCCTAAATAGCCTCTTAGTCTATCTGTGAGCTTATTTAAAAAACAAAACAAAAAGCAGGCAAGAGATATAGATGGTTAGCACTTTTTTTATTAGCAAGTAATAGATGCTGTGTGGTTGTCATCTTGGGTGGGATGAAGTTGACAGGTGCCAGTGGATCCTGAGGATGTGATGTTTCTGAATGACAGAGAACCTGAAAACGTAGAGGTGATTCCATAAAGCAGGCAGTCAGAAGACTGAGCTTCAGCCTCACAGGGCCCTCAAATCTCCATGGGCTTATGTGGCTGCGGCTGACCCACCAGTGAGTTGGTTCCAACCTCAGGAGCTCAAACCCAGCAGCAAGGAGAGTCTCTTCTCTGCAGTTTCTGTGTGCTCAGTTGGGTTACATGTCCTTCCCCGAATCAACCCTGGTGACTGGGGTGTAGAATATGCTGATTGATTGGGTTGGGGCTTGTGCCCACCATGGGAACCAGGAGCAGAGTCCACTCCACCAGGCCTGTAAGAGCTGAGAGTCAGGTAGGGCTACTTTCATTCCCAAAGAAGATTGGGACTGTTGAGCCTGGGAGATGGAGGAATGGATGCCAGGCAGGCAGGAACAATAAACATGCCCCAGTGGAGACACTTGACCCGACTCCCCGCAGTTAGTGTCAGACCACGGGTTTAGGGCAGGACCTTCAATCAAGCAGCCCTAGCTTTAGACTCCAGCAGCAAATTTGGGGGTCCCTAAGCCACCCACACTTCTGATCAGCTGGCTCCAAATCCATGGTTTCTGGAGATCTCCCCTTTTTTTTATGAGTCAACTTTTCATTTCCCTGACCAGTACTTCCAGTTGTGTCTCTGATGCTGTGTTTAGAATCTTCAGAGTGCCCCAAAACTTCAGATTTCCTATATCCAGAGACAGGGACCCAGAGGCAGAAATGGTCAGGCTCCAGGCTGTTTTCAGGTGGGACAGTGGCAGACATTCCTGAGCAGGTCTGTGTTAGCTTTTAACTGAAATGCCTTTAAGCTCTCCATCCCGAAAGTCTTCTGTGGCATCTATGACAGAAATACACTCATCCTCATATACACAGCTCCGTGGGGGTGGGGGCGAGGTGGAGGCATTACATCAGTACCGGCCAGACTTCTTATTCAGCCGGAAACTGGACCTCTGGTTCAATTTAATAACAATGCACAAAACTGTGGTGAGTGTCCTGGCTCTTCCTCAAGCTAGAGCTCAGTGTGAATGGAAGCACTACCCACAATAAAGGCAAATTAGGCTCTGTTGAAAAAAAATAAAAATAAAGTTGCTGCTGTCTGTGTGAGCTGCTTCTAAGAATCCAGGGATGTTACATCTCATTCCTCATCCAGACATGGCCAGTTCCTCAGGCAAAGCTACATGGGAAGCATAAAAACCTTTTGTTAACTTTTGAGGGATATAGGTTTTATTTTTTTTAATTTACTTATTTAGTTAGCTGTACTGGGTCTTAGTTTTGGCATATGGGATCTTTTATCTTTAGTTGCAGCATGTGGAATCTAGTTCCCTGACCAGGGATCGAACCCCAGGCCCCTTGCATTGGAAGCATGGAGACCTCGCCACTGGACCACCAGGGAAGTCCCTATAGGAAGGATTTTTTATTCCCCCCACCAACAAAAATTATGTATCCACACACACACTCAGACACATACATAGCCATGTTCAAGGAAGGTTTTCTTCCATGAGTTCAGGACTCCAGAATCTGGCCTCCCCCAGGCCGAGAGACACTGCCTATTAACTGCACAGATCTGATAAACTAGCATATTGTATATGGTTCCTCACAACTGAGAAGGCAGGGGCAAAGAGAGTGGATACTTCTGGGGGATTTGCTTTTTGTCTGAAATCCAGTCTGCTCAGCATCACTCCAGGCTCTGGGAGAGGTTCTGTGGATGTGAGATGGTGGATGACCTGATGGTCCCAGCCCACTGTGACTGAGTGGGGACCAAGTAGCATCTCTCGCAAAGTCTCTGTGGATTTGGCTTCTAAACACTCTGGCAAGGCCTCAGTCCACAGCGAGTGAGCAATGCTCACTGACAAAGGCTAGGAAGGAGAACCAAGTGGGGAGAACACCAGCCCAGTGGCAGCCTGGGAGTGTGCAGCTAGCAGAGGGCGCAGCTCGCGCTCTTGGAGTCCACACGGGAGACAGTCCCATTCTCAGCACCGAAGACAACTTCCTTCCGCTGAGGGGGCCCAGCCAGTGAGGTAGGAAGGTAGCCGGAGGCACTGCAGTCCTTCTGTGCTGCTGGCTTGAGACAGCCGGTATCCTGCAGTAAAATTCCATTGTCCTCACCACCTGGAAGAATCCTTGTGGGGAGAGGCAGCAGCGCAGGTGACCTGCCCAGAGTGAGCTCGGAATGAATTCAAAACCTTGACGCAGAAGTCTTTTCTACTGCGGACTTTTCTGCTGTGTGCAGAACTCAGGTCACTGCCTGTAGACACAGTGTCATCGTGCTCACACTTGCAGAACATCCTCACAGTAGGTGTCTCCTTCTCATCCAGCTCCTCCAGTTCAACAGCGCTGGATCGGAAGCCACTAGGATACCTCTGTCCTGTACCCAAGTGAGGCCAGCCTCCCCGGCCTCCATCTGGGGTTGGGATGTGAGGTTTCCTTCCTCATCTCCACAATTCCAACTCCAACCTGGAGTCAGACTGGATGCCTAGTGGAGATTCAGCTCTGTGAGCCCCGTGTCCCTCAGGTTTGATAATTTTCTAGAACAACACACAGAACTGAGGCAAGTGCAGTACTTATGCTTACAGTTTGTTATAAAAGATGCACATGAGGACCAGCCAGATATAGGGCAAGGTCTGGCAGGGTCCCAAACACAGAGCTTCCCTGCCTTCTGCCTGTGGAGTCGGGGTCCATCACCTCCCAGCACATCATCTGTTTGACTGGGAAGCTCCACTGAGCTTTGCTGTCTAAACTTTCTGCTGGAGTTTTGTTTACATAGGCATGATTGGCTGATTCCTTGGCCACATGATCGAACTTTATCTCCAGCTTCCCCCACCCTGCACTGAAGTGAGGCTCTTATCACCTGGCTGAAAGTCTTGACCCTCTAATCACATGTTTGGTCTTTCTCATGCCCCCATGTAGCATCTTCTCATTAGAATAAACTCAGCTCTGATCGAGAGGCTCATGAATGAATGATGCTCCAAGGACAAGGAATCTCCTTTTCAGGAACCAGGGACAGAGGCCAGTCAAATTCTCGTTTATCCAACATCCTCTCTTCTTCATTCTGTTGCATCCTGTTCTGTCTTTCTGAAGATTGGTTCTGGGTTTTCATAGCTTCCTTTGAAAAGGAGTGGAACCTAACTAGCCCTCCTTAATGCTGACTTAATTTTCAGCAGACAAACTCTGGTTGGATCTTCTTGGCTCAGACCCTGGTTGGTCCTCTGAAGCTGGGGAGGGATGGGGGCCAGTGGAGCAAAAACATGTCCTTCAGCACATACAGTTCTCCCAAAAGGGAGGAGCTGGGCACTCACTGCTTGTGATGATGAGATGGCCATGCAAAGGCACTGACACTGGGATCTCTCATATTCTGGTTCATTACCCTACCAGGACCATTGCTGCAAGTGTAAATGTAAGTGGTGATGCAGTGGGTCTGGGGTGGGGCTTGGGAGTCTACGTATTTATAAGCCACCAGGTGCAATGGATGCTGCTTGTCCAGAGACCACACTTTGAGTAAGAAGGCCCCATGAAAAATCAGTTATATCATCACCTCCTAACCCACAGAGGCCCCATCTCTCCCTTCCTAATCCTAGCTTCTCAGCTTCTCTTCCTCAACAGCTGGGATTCTGAGTCATGTCAGCTTTTCACAAAAAATAAGGGTCCCTGCTGCAAAGGAATGGTCAATTCATAGTGAAACAAGGTTGAGTGTCTCATTGGGAGAGGTCATAGGAGACTTCCATTTTACCTCCACAAATTTCCCCCACAGGTCACAGAGTCAAAGACAAAGAAAGTGAGCCGGAAGGGAAGCACTTCTTCCACATCCTCTTCATCCTCCAGCTCCGTGGTGGACCCGCTGAGCAGCGTCCTGGATGGGACCGACCCCCTCTCCATGTTCGCAGCCTCTGCTGACCCTGCAACCCTGGCGGCTGCCATGGTAACGCTGTCAGCTGAATCGGTCCTGTGGGTGCCAGGATGGGGGTTTTCATTGAACACGTAATGCGCAGCAGAGTCTGATGGCGCTGCTGCTGAGAGGCCGGAGTAGATCCTGGAAACTACTGCAGCCGCTTTTTTTTTTTAAGCATTAAAAAATTTTTCATTTCACTCTTTTTATGTTCTTTCCTTTGGATTTTATGTAATTAATTACATAAGTAATTCGCTAATTTTTCATTTAAAAAATCAAATATTATCAGTGAAGTCAACCTATCCTCACTCTGTTCTCCACTCTGGAGGTCAGCAGTATTACCAGTGTAAATGCATATCATTTAACTTTTTGTTTGTATTTTCATAGATATTTATGACAGTAGTTTCTGAGCATTTACATACATACTCATATATAAATAATAGCAACAGCAATAATAACAGTATCGGCTAACAGCATGGCTAGAGTTTTACAGTAAATTCCAAGTTTAGTTCCCATGCTGCTTTGTGCAAGAGATATTATAAGCCTCATTTAAAGAGGACCACACAGAGGAACAAATACGTTAAGTCACATCCAAGCTAGAATACAAGTCCTGGCCTGACTTCACCATCATTCTTTGCTGGCATTGCATACATCTGTTTACTTTCTTTTTCTTTTTTAACATATATATATATTTTTTTAACTTGACCATATGTCTTGGAGAACTTTGTATATTAGTACTTATAGAACAACTTTCTTATTTTGAATCCTGCCTTGTATCATAAGGAACAGGACATGCTGTAATTTGCCATGGTGGACACATAGACTGAGGGCATGTGGTGTTTGGTGGTATAGACAGTGGTGCCTTGGTCCTTGAACGTACGTAGATCTTGGTGCCCCCGCACAAGGGTTTCTATAGGGTAACTTGTTAGGAGTTCATTACTGGGTTAAGGTAATGTGTGTGTAAGATTTTGACGGCTACTGCCCTATTGTTCTCCAGAAAAGGCTTACCAGTTTGCACTTTCATTAGCATAGCAGTGTTTTGGAGTGCCTGTCCCCTGCATCCTTGCCAACTAGGATAATTATGAGTCATTGAAAACCTTTTTTTAAAATCTTTGGCCACACCTCGTGGCATGCGGAACTTCCCTGACCAGGGATCAAACCTGCACCTTCTGCCATGGAAATGTGGAGTCCTAACCCCTGGACCACCTGCAAAGTCCTAAATCTTGCCATTCTGATTGTTGAAAAATAATCTCTTTTACTTTGCCTTTCCTTCATTCTTAGTGAGTTTGAGCATCTTTTGATAGGTTTGTTGGCCTTTTTTGGTGAATTGGCTTGAAAATTTTTTATCATAGTAAACCTTTAGGCATATCTATTATCAGTTCAGTTCAGTTGCTCAGTTGCGTCCACCTCTTCGTGACCCCATGGACTGCAGCACACCAGGCTTCCCTGTCCTACACCAACTCCTGGAGCTTGCTCAAACTCATGTCTATCAAGTCAGGGATGCCATCCAATCATCTCATTCTCTGTGGTCCCCTTCTCCTCCTGCCTTCAATCTTTCCCAGCATCAGAGTCTTTTCAAATGAGTCAGTTCTTCCCATCATGTAGTCAAAGTATTGGAGTTTCAGCTTCAGCATCAGTCCTTCCAATGAATATTCAGGACTGATTTCCTTTAGGATTAACTGGTTGGATCTGCTTGCAGTCCAAGGGATTCTCAAGAGTTTTCTCCAACACCACAGTTCAAAAGCATCAATTCTTCAGGACTCAGCTTTCTTTATAGTCCAACTCTCATATCCATACATGACTACTGGAAAAACCATAGTTTTGACTATAGGGACCTTTGTTGACAAAGTAATGTCTCTGCTTTTTAATATGCTGTCTAGCTTGGTCATAGCTTTTCTTCCAAGGAGCAAGCTTTTTAAAATTTGATTACTGCAGTCACCATCTGTAGTGATTTTGGAGCCCCCCAAAATAAAGTCTCTCACTGTTTCCATTGTTTCCCCATCTATTTGCCATGAAGTGATGGGAGCAGATGCCATGATCTTAGTTTTCTGAATTCTGAGTTTTAAGCCAACTTTTTGACTCTCCTATTTCACTTTCATCAAGAGACTGTTTAGTTCTTCTTTGCTTATGAGTTTGAGCATCTTTTGATAGGTTTGTTGGCCTTTTGTGGTGAATTGGCTTGAAAATTTCTTATCATAGTAAACCTTTAGGTGTATCTATTATCAGTTCAGTTCAGTTGCTCAGTCGTGTCCAACTCTTTGTGACCCTATAGACTGCAGCACACCAGGCTTCCCTGTCCTACACCAATTCGTGGAGCTTGCTCAAACTCATGTCTATCAAGTCAGGGATGCCATCCAATCATCTCATTCTCTGTGGTCCCCTTCTCCTCCTGCCTTCAATCTTTCCCAGCATCAGAGTCTTTTCAAATGAGTCAGTTCTTCCCATCATGTAGTCAAAGTATTGGAGTTTCAGCTTCAGCATCAGTCCTTCCAATGAATATTCAGGACTGATTTCCTTTAGGATTAACTGGTTGGATCTGCTTGCAGTCCAAGGGATTCTCAAGAGTTTTCTCCAACACCACAGTTCAAAAGCATCAATTCTTCAGGACTCAGCTTTCTTTATAGTCCAACTCTCATATCCATACATGACTACTGGAAAAACCATAGTTTTGACTATAGGGACCTTTGTTGACAAAGTAATGTCTCTGCTTTTTAATATGCTGTCTAGCTTGGTCATAGCTTTTCTTCCAAGGAGCAAGCTTTTTAAAATTTGATTACTGCAGTCACCATCTGTAGTGATTTTGGAGCCCCCCAAAATAAAGTCTCTCACTGTTTCCATTGTTTCCCCATCTATTTGCCATGAAGTGATGGGAGCAGATGCCATGATCTTAGTTTTCTGAATTCTGAGTTTTAAGCCAACTTTTTGACTCTCCTATTTCACTTTCATCAAGAGACTGTTTAGTTCTTCTTTGCTTTCTGCCATCAGGGTGGTATCATCTCCGTATTTGAGGTTATTGATATTTCTCCCAGCAGTCTTGATTCCAGCTTGTGCTTCATCCAGCCTGGCATTTCATGTGATGTACTCTGCATATAAGTTACATTAGCAGGGTGCCAATATACAGCCTTGACATACTCCTTTCCCAATTTGGAACCAGTCTGTTGTTCCATGTTCGGTACTAACGACTGCTTCTTGACCTGCATACAGATTTCTCAAGAGGCAGGTCAGGTGGTCTGGTATTCCCATCTCTTCAAGAATTTTCCACAATTTGTTGTGATCCACGCAGTCAAAGGCTTTGGCATAGTCAATAAAGCAAAAGTAGATGTTTTTCTGGAACTCTCTTGCTTTTTTGATGATCCAGCAGATGTTGGCAATTTGATCTCTGGTTCCTCTGCCTTTCTAAATCCAGCTTGAGCATTTGGAAATTCACTGTTCATGTATTTTTGAAGCCTGACTTGAAGAATTTTGAGCATTACTTTGCTAGCGTCTGAGATGAGTGCAATTGTGTGGTAGTTTGAACATTCTTTGGCATTGCCTTTCTTTGCGATTGGAATGAAAACTGACCTTTTCCAGCCCTGTGGCCACCTCTGAATTTTCTAAATTTGCTGGCATATTGAGTGCAGCACTTTCACAGCATCATCTTTTAGGATTTGAAATAGCTCAACTGGAATTCTGTCACCTCCACTAGCTTTGTTCATTGTGATGCTTCCTAAGGCCCACTTGCCTTTGCATCCCAGGATGTCTGGCTCTAGGTGGGTGATCACACTGTTGTGATTATCTGGGTCATGAAGGTCTGTTTTGTCTAGTTCTTCTGTGTACTCTTGCCACCTCTTCTTAATATCTTCTGCTTCTGTTAGGTCCATACCATTTCTGTCCTTTATTATGCTCATCTTTGCCTGAACTATTCCCTTGGTATCTCTAATTGAAGAGATCTGTAGTCTTTCCCATTCTATTGTTTTCCTCTATTTCTTTGCCTTGATCACTGAGGAAGGCTTTCTTATCTCTCCTTGCTACTCTTTGGAACTTTGCATTCAAATGGATATATCTTTCCTTTTCTCCTTTACCTTTCCCTTCTCTTCTTTTCTCAGGTATTTGTAAGGCTTCCTCACAAATAAGGAGGTCTCCTCCTTGTACGACTCAGAGGATAAAGTATCTGCCTGTAATGTGGGAGACCCAGGTTCGATCCCTGGGTTGGGAAGATCCCCTGGAGAAGGAAATGGCAGCCCACTCGGTACTCTTGCCTGGAAAATCCCATGGACAGAGGAGCCTGGTAGGCTACAGTCCATGGGGTCGCAAAGAGTTGGACACCACTGAGCGACTTCACTTTCACTTTCTTTCCTCCTTGTAAGGATTATTATGTTCTACAGTAAAGGACTATCTGCCTTCTGTTCATGCCTTTTTTTTTTTTAACCTTGTTGAGGTATAATTGATAAATAAAATTGAAATGTATTTAAAATGTCCAGTGTGATGGTTTGATACACATATACATGTGAAAATATTCCGTACATTGAGTTAACATCTCTATCACCTCATATATTTACCCCTTTTTTTTTTTAATGAGAACATTTAAGTTCTACTGTCTTAGCAAATTTCAGTTATTCAATACTGTTATCAACCCTCATCACCATGGTTACTTATACTTTTTAAAACGATTTCTGCTGAAGAGATTGTCTTGCCTTTTCTTAGGACAACTCCAGAAAGAAACGTGACAGGGATGATAACTCCATTGTAGGATCAGATTTTGAGCCTTGGGCCAGCAAACGAGGAGAAATCCTTGCCCGGTACACTACCACGGAAAAGCTCTCTATTGTAAGTACCAGTATACTTTTCTCCCAGTGTCTGCTTCAGATGTAGTAGTTATTTCTTTCTGTTATTATGATTCTGCGCCTGATTCCAGCATATAGGTTCCTGCCCGCTGTCCCCCACCCTGCCAGCAATTCTTCAACACAGTGCGGTGTCCTATAAATCAACTCAATTGTGATACTGGAGAAAGCGTCAGATCCCACAGGTTAAGGGCTCAGCCCCACATCAGATGCCAGTCAAAAGTCCATGTTGTTACTCTGCTTCTGACCGACTAGCTATAAGTCAGAGGTTCCCATGACCACCTCTTTGGGTTCACTTATTATTAATTCCCCAGTGACTCAGATGGTAAAGAATCTGCCTGCAGTGCAGGAGACCCAGGTTCAATCCCTGGGTTGGGAAGATCCCCTGGAGAAGGGAATGGCAACCCACTCCTATTTTCTTGCCTGGAGAATTCCATGGACAGAGGAGCCTGGTTGGGCTAAAGTCCCTGGAGTTGCAAAGAGTTGGACACAACTGAGCAACTAACACTTTGGGCTTCCCTGATGGCTCAGTGAGTGAAGAATCTACCCGCAGTGCAGAAAATACAGAGTGGTGAGTTTGATCCCTTGGTTGGGAAGATCCCCTGGAGGAGGGAAATGCCAACCCATTCTTGTATTCTTGCCTGAAAAATCCCCTGGACAAGAAGAGCCTGGTGGGCTACCGTCCAAAGGGTCGCAAAGACCCAGACACAACGACAAAGCACACAATAATTTGTTAGAATGGCTCACAGAACTGAGAAATGAGTTGACTCACCTGATTACTGGTTTATTACTAAGAATATTAAAGGATATGAACCAATAATGAGACGAGGAGATACCTAGAGTGAGGTTCTGAACAAAGGAGCATCTGTTCACATGGAGTTTGGTGTGCAGCATGGCAGCATGTGGATGTGTTCTGGTTCACCAACCTGGAAGCTCTCTGAACCCCATCTTTCTGGGGTTCTATGGAGGCTTCATTACATAGGAGGATTCGGTAAGTTGTTGGCCACTGGTAATTGCCCCTAGTCCCTCTCTCCTCTTGGGAAATCAGGGAGGTGGAACTAAAAGGTTTTTTTCCCCTGACAAACAGCCCTCATCCTTTGGTGCTGCAAAAAATCCACCTCATTAACATAACAAAAGACTCTTGGATTGTTCTCATCTAGGAAATTCCAAGGATTAAGAGTTTTGTGTTGGGTATCTAGACAAAACCTAAGCATGTATTTCTTATTATAAATCACAGTATCACAATTATGTTGCCTAGTTTCTTTTTCAGTTGGTATGTCAGTATTAGTTGGGATAAAACATGTTGATTGGTTGCTCAAAAAATGTGTTAAGAATCAGGTATCAGGCACAGTTCAGAAAAAGAATTGGAGTCACACAGTTGCATCTCTGGGGGAGGTGAGAGTTATGAGGGGAGGAGAGAGCCATCCTGAAGGTTAACTTCTTACTGTTGTTCAGAGAGTCCCACTGGTGGATTTTCTGCCAGGGCCAGAAGTTCACTGTTTGTTTAGATGATGGCCTCTAGGTCAAGTTGTTGGCTCATGACCGGGGCTTACCCCGTACTCTGCAAGTTGCTCAACTGGGGTAAGCAGGTTAATGCTTATGTACTTGAGGGCTAGCTTGTAACTGAAGCCTTCCCTAAGGCTTCATCTCTCTTCACACTGGAAGGATGCCTGGAGGCTGGTGGTCCAGGGCTGTGTGGCATCTCTGAAGTCCTCAGGGCCCCGACTCTTTCTGTCTTGCTGCTCTCTGTCTTGTTCACTGTCACCTCATGTCCAAATTGTTAGACAGAGGAAGGGGAGAAGTGGGATGCACCCTCTCACATTCAAGAAGACTTCCTGGAGTTCACTCAACACGTCCAGTTACATTTGTCTTGAAGGTCATCATGGGCTGTTCACAGTGCATCCATCAGAAATTGGGTCTGTGAGTAGGGAGGAAGGGGTAAATTCAGTAGCAGCTAGGAAGGTTCAAGTCCCTTCTTCCAGAGTCTGTACTTGTTAAAACGAATGGTGGCAGAATTGCTGGTCTATTTAAAATTTTTTCTTACTGTTTTCTGATTGCATTGAGTTAACATAGAGCCGTGATTCTCAACCAGGAGTAATTTTCCTCCCCAGGTGACATGTGGCAATGTCTGGGCACATTTTGGTTGTCACAGCCATGGGAGTGCTGCTGGTATCTAATGTGGAGAAAACAGAGATCTTGCTAAACATCTTGAAATGCACAGGACAGCCCCCCACAACAATTTTCCACCGCTTAGCATCAGTATTGCCAAGGTTATGAAACCTTGATTTATTAGAGTGTGCTGGAGGCTTTCACATGCCACCATCGTTCTCAAAATCTTGCTCCTTGTCTCGCTTTGAGAGTCTTGAATTGACTAGAAATGGGAATCTCTAGTAGTTTCTAGTGAGCTGTATTTTCTTCCTTTGAATAAATATTTCTGTTTTTCATTTGGATAAGTAAATGGCTTTATCACAAAACGATGGCTCATGTGGTCTTATTGCTACTTGGATAATAATTTAAGTATAAGTTTTTGACATAGAATCCAGTAAGTTTTTAAAAATATTAATAATTTTTTTTTTTTTGCCTCTGCAGAATCTTTTTATGGGATCTGAAAAAGGTGAGTTTTTGTTGTTACTGTTTTGGTGGAGAATTCTTTCATTACCTTTGAAATAGCTTTCCAAAGAGAAAAAGTTTGTAGTATCCAATCCCGATGTTTAATTCAGTTGAAGCTTTTATTTCCTAGATTATATATAGACTTAGTAGAATTGAAATACATACTTAGATGATGAATGAAAGNTGTTTTGGTGGAGAATTCTTTCATTACCTTTGAAATAGCTTTCCAAAGAGAAAAAGTTTGTAGTATCCAATCCCGATGTTTAATTCAGTTGAAGCTTTTATTTCCTAGATTATATATAGACTTAGTAGAATTGAAATACATACTTAGATGATGAATGAAAGAAAAAAAGACCAAAGAGGCTACTACTAGGAGTAAAACAGAAACCTTGATTTTGGGGCTACAGGGCGGTAGTCACCCCTCTTGTATGCCTCCTCACTGGCTGGGGAATGGTTGAAATTCTCCTTTTCAGAGATTCTTTCCTTTGCTTTACATCTTTATCCCTTTTGAAAAACACAGATCTGCCAATAAGGGGAATCACACATTCAGGTTTACCAGCCACTGGTCCCTGAACACAGCAGTTCTCAATTTATTCTGCCAGGAGACATTGTCTGGACCAGAGCATCTCATACTAGCTTTGCAGCAGGGTCATCTGGGGATAAATATATATTTATATATATATATTATGTATCATATATATAATTATATATATTATTATAAATATATATTTATATTTCATGCAAATATAGACCACTGGGTCCAACTCTGCTTATCAAAGTAATCTTGCAGAATGGATCCCAGGAATTCCATTTTTGAAGCTCCTGGGTGATTCTGAAGCCATTGACTTAGCTCCTATATCACTGGGGTGCAGAGGAGCACAGGCGTGCTGTATTGCAAATTGCTGGTATGGCAGCTACAACTCTGTGTGTTCTCTGCAGATTGAGACAGCACATTAGAAATCACTGGGGGCACCTTTGTTACAGGCGTAACTTTGACCCCAAACCATTAAAAAAGTAAATCATAGCATTGTGTATCTACCAGTTTGGAAGGATCAAAAAGTGACCATATCACTAGCTGGTGAGAATGTAGAGCAACAGGAACTGTCATGTGACGCTGATGGGAGTATAAAATGACACAACCACTGTGTAAAGCACTTCTGTATTATCTGTTAAAATTGAAGATGGCCCAACCTTTTTCCTTAGCAGTTCCACTATTAGAATATACCCTAGATCAGAAAGTGGCAAACTGTATCCTCAAGGCCACATCTGGCCCAAATCTGGTTTAATTTTGTAAATGATGTTGTATTGGAACAAAGCCATGCCAGTTTGCGTACACATTGTCGATGGCTGCTTTTGTACTCTCGTGTCCTAGTTGAGAAGTTGGGGCAGAGACTGTATGGCTCACAAAACCTAGAATATGGCCTTCTAGAGAATGCATTGTTTCAACTCTGCCCAAGTCCCTGTTTCTTAAAGTGTGATATCACCTGGGAGCTCGTTAGATATGCAGAGCCACAGGCCCTGCTGGACCTACTGAAAATCAGAACCTGCATGTTAACACATTCTTAAGTGATTATTGTAAAAGTTTGAGCCGCACTGCCCTGAGGAAATGCGTGCATATAGGAACCAGGAGACACGCACAGAAATGTTCATATCAGTGTTGTTCACAGTAGCCCCAAACAAGGTACAACCCAAACATCTGTTGATGGTAAAATAAGAAATAATTTGTGGTGTATTCACACCATGGAAAATACTAAGCAGCAATGAAAATGAGTTAGCTGCAGTTCTGTGCAACGATGTGGGTAAACTTCATGAGCTAAAGTTAGCGGTGAAGCAAGAAAATATACTATCTGGGTGGTGGCTGCAGAGGTTTACTGTTGTTATTGTTCAGTCGCTAAGTTGTGTCCAACTCTTTGCGACCCTATGAACTGCAGCACGCCTGGCTTAACCTGTCCTTTGCTATCTCCTGGACTTTGCTCAAACTCATGTCCACTGAGTTAGTGATGCCATGCAACCGTCTCATTCTCTGTCACCCTCTTCTCCTCTTAGCCTCAATCTCTCCCAGTATCACGATCATTTCCAGTGAGTGAATCAGTTCTTTGCATCAGGTGGCCAAAGTATCGGAGCTTCAGCTTCAGCCTCAGTCCTCCCAGTGAAGTGTTGATTTCCTTTAGGACTGACTGGTTTGAACTCCTTGCTGTCCAAGGGACTCTTAACAAAGGTTTTATGATGGTCTGCTAAAATGTACATATATGCACGTTCTGTGATATATTTCAAAATAAAGGGGAAAGGAGAAACCAGGTCAAAAAATCAAATTATTTGGAATCTTAGTAGTTGTTAGTAATCGAATAATTGTACCATGCTCTCAACTGATCCCAGCAAATCTGCATTAATACCAGAACTACGAAACCAGTGCCTTAAAAGAGTGAACTTTAGTTCCTGAGAGTGAGTTTGGTAGGCAGGAGCAAGCGGGCCTCTGGTCTAGAACAGAAACCCCCTTAAGATGGAGAAAGGGTTCTGAAATAGAAGGCTCCAGAGGACANTGGCAACCCACTCCAGTATTCTTGCCTGGAAAATCCCATGGACAGAGGAACGTGGTAGATTACAGTCCATGGGGTGGCAAAGAGGCGGACACGACTGAGCAACTTCACTTTCACTTTTTCTTTCCATGTAATAGCAGTTGCCATTGCTCTGTTCTACATTTTGCCTCTGGTTTCTGGGTCCTTCTAGCCCTGAGACCAGAGTTGTTAGCTGCTCAGCAGAGTCTAATAGTCCAATATTTTATTTCTCGATTCAGTAATGACTTTTTGAATTAGGGTGCCTGAGAGCCCCAGTCTGCATGTCACCAGCCAACCTTGGCTGGTAGGGAAATGCCAAGGGTTTTATCAAAGCTCTGTTGTCTGTTGAGTAACTGAAACTCACTTGAACTAGTTTATGTGGAAAATAAGGACTGTATTGAAGGGTACACTGAATGCAAGGGCACACAGGCCTGCAAGCAGGAACTGAAAAACCACCCGGAACCCCGGCAGCTGTCTTCTGCCTCTCTTGGTTCTGTGTAGCCTCCAGACTTTTCCTAGTTCTCCTTTTTTTGTTTTTGTTTTTGTCTTTGTTTTTCTGCAGACTGGTTACCTGGCTTCTCCCTGCTCACAGGAGCAGATGGCATGGCTTCCAGGTTAACATGGCATATTTGTCAGGACAAGGCAAGGTTGTAAACAAATGAACCCCAATATCTCAGTGGCTTAACATAACAAAGGTTTATTTCTTCTTGCATTACTCATCCAGGGTAGGTGACAGGCATACCACCATCTCATGGTGCTGCCATCTCAACAGATGGTTCCAGGGTTGTCAACAGCAGAGCTGGAGATAGGGTCACTTCTCACTCCTCAGCCCAGAAGGGGCTCATGCAGCTCGGTTCACCACCCGTTTGTCCAAACTAGTCATGTGGCTCCTCCTACACCAAAGGAGCAGGGAGAATCCTATCTAACTGTGCAAGTGAGCAGTTGGGATCAGTTCACATTTCCTGAACCTCCTACTTGTATTTCTTTAATAAAGAGTTGTTCAGCAATCCCACTCCTGGGCATGTATCTGGAGAAAACTCTTAATTCGAAAAGATACATACACTCCAGCATTCATAGCACACTATTTACAATGTCCAAGACATGCAAGCAATGTAAATATCCACCAACAGATGAATGGATAAAGAAAATGAGGTACATATACACAGTGGCATACTACTCAGCCATAAAAAGAATGAAATAATACCATATGCAGCAGCGTGGATGGACCGAAAGATTGTCATACTAAGTGAAGTAAGTCAGGCAGGAAAAGATAAATATCATATGATACCACCTATATATGGAAGCTAAAATATGATACAAATGAACTTATTTGCAAAACAAAAACAAGCTCTAGACTTAGAAAACTTTTCTTTTTTTCCCCTTACGGTTACCAAAGGGAAAAGGGTCGGGGGATAAATTAGGAGTTTAGGATTAGCAGATACAAACTACTATATGTAACATAGAGAAACAATAAGGACTTACTGTACAGTACAGTAAGCAGCTATACTCAGTATCTTATAATAAACTGTAATGGAAAAGAATATGAAGAAGAATCTGTATACATACGTGATATAACTACATCACTTAACCGTACACCAGAAATGAACTCTGTGTTGTAAAGCAGACGTGATAACCACCACACTATGGAACCCTTGCCAGAAATGAACTCAGTGTTGTAAATTATCTATACTTCAATTAAAAAAAAAAAAAAAAGAGTTCTTCACTTTGGATTCCAGGGAACATTCATATAGAAGGGATTTGGTTCCCGGTCTCCTCATGTGGGTTGTTACATGACCTTCACTCCTGTGAGCAGTGTAGTCAGCATCTTAACAGTAAGCCAAGGATGAATAAGCATGTACTGTGTGCCAGTGGTACTGGTCTTTACATATGTTGGTATTTCATCCAAGTGATGACCTCACCCGCTTCTGCCATGGGTTTTTGCTGAGTCTGCTCTCTGTCCTGAATGCACTCTTCTTGGTCTAGTTAATAGCCCTCCATTGCCTAGTTAATGCCTGCACCCCACTGAGAATTTGTTTCAAGCATCACTTGCTCCCGGAAACCATTCTTGACCACCAGTCTAGACTAAGGTGAACCTTTTCCTCAACATTTGCGTATCCCTGAAATTGAGCCGTGTCTCTCAATTGGTGGATGTCCACCATCAGCATTTTTTCTTCCTTAGTGATACATAAAACAATTGTGCTTCTTACAATGGACACCTCAGATTTAGATACACTGTGATGTGTATCTTCGTAGAATTGGTTTCCCTGAATATTTGTCTCTGTATTAGGGTCCATCTCGTCCTCTGTACCTTAAACTCTGTTAATCCTGAAGTAATGTCTTTTTGCACAACTTTGTATCTGGGACATCTAGTCTACCATACTTGCCTAGTGCACAATATGCCCCATTAACTATGTGTTGAATAAAGGTAAGTCCTGTTATCACTGTTCGCAGAGGAGACTCAGAGAGGAAAGCAGCTGATCTTGAGTCATATGGCTAGAATGTGACTGAGCTGGGAGTAGGCTCAGGTCTGACTTATGTTCCAGGCCAGTCTTCCAACCATTGCCCTCTGCCCATCTTTGCAGAAAACTCAAAGAACTTCTTTGATCACAAGACTTGATCTTGCTTGGGATAGGAGGACAACCTACAGATCAAAACTCAGCTAATATTCATGGGGGTGGGGAGTCCAAAATGTTTTCTTCTGTACATGCATCTTTCTACTTTCTGCCCACAGGGATCCCAAAAGGAGCTGTTGAATTTGACTCAACAGGATTATGTGAACCGCATAGAGGAGCTCAACCAGTCGCTGAAGGACGCCTGGGCCTCGGACCAGAAAGTGAAGGCTCTAAAAATAGTCATCCAGGTCAGGTTGAGTGATTTTTTTTTTTTCCCTCCAGCATTTTCTTTGTAAAACTCCTTTGTGGATAATTAGGGTTTTCAGAGGCCTGCCTTCAGGGTCTTACCCTAATTTTTTCACCTGTTCCATTTTCACTTTCCTCCTGTGAAAGTCCATGATTATGAATCAGTGTTTTTTATGCGATGGCTAATCCCAGGGCCACCATGTGCAGCTGTATAGATTATGGACTGCGTAATTCCAGGAAATTTCACCCTAGATTACAGAATTACTGATGTCCCCCCAGGGTTGTGCAGTTTGTTGGCCCTGTTATAGCCCCTGACACATTTATGATCTGTATAGACTAAAGATTGAGCAACTGTGTTTTGGGTTTTCTTGACCAGATTTTCTTTGTATCTTTGGGACCAATGGTTGAATGTTCCTGATGTATGCATTTTGGGATCATGTTCTGTATAATGATGTGGTATAGACAATGTGTTTTTAGTGTCAGAGGTACATTTGTTGAGTCCTGTTTGTTGATCCATGACAACTTTGGGATCACAAGAGCAAGTTCTGTAGGGAAAACAGCTTATCCTGTCTCTTGAATCATAAAAACATCCTGTCTTGGCAAAACATGTCCAGAAGTACACTGTACAAGGAATGATGTATACATTATGATTTTCAGAGCAGAGGTAACAGAATTGCTGAACAGCCAGTTTATTTCAGAAGTACTATCTCTCATTCTTGTTTATTGTCATGAGAATGTGACCTTTTTTCCGGAGGAGGGTTAGGAGAGTCTGCGAGTCTTTACACTGGGTACTTGAAAGCATTTAGGATGACACTCTGTGTGGCAGGTACTATTTATTTTGGTGTTCATGATAGAGGCAAACCCAAGCCCATTTCCCTTCCATCACAGTTGTTAGTTGACAAAGTAAATACCTGAAGGTTTCTCTCATCCTGAAGGCACATGATGGAGGTTGCTTGCTGAGTGGCTCAAGGGAGAAAATACCTAAACTAACAAGAGCTTCTTCAAAATATTTTCGTTGGCAACATCTCTCCATAGAGTTTTGTGACTATGGAGAGATGTGACTTCTAAGAGTTTTACATCTGGAGGAGATTTGATTCATGTGTACCCAAAGAAAAGAACCATAAAAGTGTTTAATTAACTCCACATCTGGTTAATAGTAATTATTTGACTTTCAGTACTTTAAAGACTACCTTCTTTATCCAAAAAAAGCTGGTGAAGATGCAGAGTATGGAGAAAGGAAGCACAGTTCCCTTTATTTGCTCTGTAGTAAGATTTTACTTTGTTTTGTTTTATCAACTTTATTGAAATAATTTACATGTCCTAAAATTCACCATTGTAAATGTACAATTCAGTAATTTTTAGTAAGCTTACAGAGTTGCACAGCTATTCCACAATCCAGTTTTAGAACATTTTCATAGCCACTGCCACTTTAAGCTCCAGAAAAAGCACTGATCTGCTTTCTGATTCTGTGAATTTACCTTTCCTGGACATTTCATCTACGCGGGATCATTCTTTTGCCTCTGGGTCCTTTCACTTACCATGTTTTTGATGTTCATCCATGTTGTTACATCAGCAGTTTTTTTTTCCCTGCAGAGTAATATTCCACTGCAGGCATAACCACATTTTTCTTATCTATTAGTAAGTTGGTGGCCATTTAGGTTGTCTCCACTCTGACCATGATGAATAATGCTGCTGTTCATAGTTGCATACAAGTCTTCGTATGGACATATATTTTCATTTTTCTTGAATAGATTGCTAGGAATGGGATTGCTCAATAATATGGTAAGTTTATGTTTACCTTTTTGAGGAATGGCCAGTTTGCTTTCCAAAATAGCTACTCCATTTGCATTCCCACCAGCAGTGTACAAGGATTCCAGTTCCTCTATATCATCTCCATCACTCGTTTCATTATTGTCTGTCTTTTTGATTATAGCCATCTGATTGGGTGTGGAGAGGTATCTTCTGCCATTTTAATTTGCATATCCCACCTGACTAATGATGTTGATCATCTTTTCATGTTTATTGGTCATTTTTATATTTTCTTTAGTGAACTGTCCATTCAAGAGTTGCCCATTTAAAAAGTCATTTCGTTTATCTTCTTTGCTGAGTTGTAACAATTTTTTATCCTTGGTATAAATTCTTTATCAAATATATGATGTACATGTATTTTTCTCCTACTCTGTGGCTTGTCTTTTCATTTTCATAATGTTATCTTTTGAAGTGTGGAAGTTTTTAATTTTAATGAAGTTCAGTTTATCAGTTTTCTCCTTTTTGGCCCATGCTTTTGGAGTTGTATCCAAGAACTGTTTGCATAACCCAGGGTCATGAGAATTTCTTCCTATTTTTTCTACAGTTTTATAGTTTTAGCTCTTACATCTAGGTTTATGGTCCATTTTGAATTATTATTTTGCATGTATAGTGTGAGTCTCTAAATTTATTTATTTTTTGCTTATGGATATCCAGTTGTCTCAGCAGTATTTGCTGAAAAGACTTTTTCCCATTGACTTATCTTGGCATCATTGTCAACTCAGTTGGCCATAAGGGTTTATTTCTGAACTCTCAGTTGTATTCCGTAGATCTCTAAGTGTATCCTTAAGCCAGTACCACCTGTCTTGATCTATAGCTTGCTTTATGGTAAGTTTTGGAACTAGGTAGTATAAGTCTTTTAACTTTCTTCAAAATTGTTTTGGCTCTTCTGGGTCTTTCATGTATCCATGTGAATTTTAGGATCAATTACTACCAAAAAAACAAAAACAAAACCTTCTGAGATTTTGATAGGGATTGTGCTGACCCTATAGATCAGATGGAGAGGTTTGCCATTTCCTTCTCCAGGAGAATTCATCTACTGATGCATAAATTATGTATCATTTATTCTGTTGATGAGTTTCCAGTTCTTTCCTTTTCTTTTTTCTTTTTCATTATTATGAACCATGTGAACACTAGTCATGTCTGCTGGTGACCATGTGAAGTATTTCCCTAATGAAGGCCCATACCTGAAAGTAGAATAGCTCAGGTGTACGGCGTGTGCCTCGTCCACTTTTCCAGATGATGCCAAGTTATGTTCTGCAGTAGCTGTGCCAGCCTGCACTGTAGTGGCAGAGTGTGAGCGTCTGTGCTGTTCGGCAGCCTACCAACATTTGGTATGAGCAGACTTCCTATTTTAATTTTTCCAATTTAGAAGGTAATAAAATCATATTTTATTGTGATTTTAATTTGCAGTTCCCTGATTATAATAAGATTGAGCATCTCTTCAAATGTTTATTGGCCACTGGGGTTTCTTTTTCTGTAAGATGCCTTGTGTTGATTCCTTTTGCTCATTTTTCCATTATGTTATTTGTATCTTTCTTACTGATTTTTAGGATTTAAAAAATATATGTTCTAGGCAATAATTGTCCTCTGATTAGTCTGTTTCCTTCCTTCCTTTCCTCCCATCCATCCATCCATATAGTCATACTTTTTTAGTACTCAATCATAGGTTATCTTTTAATTTATTCATTTGCTTTGGTTCAAATTTTTGTTTTTTAATTCCAGCTTAGTTTTTGAAATTGTTAGTTTCCTTCTAGAATATCACTAATTGGCAACAAATGAAAAGCATTCCTTTAGTATTTTTTCTGCAGTGTTGATAAATTCGATAGCAAGTATTTCAGGCAGGTAATTGACCAGTCAGTTGCTCAGGAAATGTTTATAACGATGGTTCTCAACCTTGGCTATGCATTAAAATCACTTGGGAGCTTTAAGAAATCCTGTTTTCCAAGCTGAACACTGGAGCTGCTCGATCAGAATCCCAGGCGCTGTTATTTCACAAAGCTCCCCAGGTTATTCTGAAGCTGAGAACCCCTGGTTTGTAGAACGCTCATTCCATTCAGAGGGTAGTACAGATTGTGGATTTCACGAGCCCAGTGTGTCCCGGGCTTGTGTGAGTGCAGCACCTGGAGCCCCTGTTTAAAATGCTGATTCCCTGGTGCCTCCACGGGTGGTTTTGACCAGTAGGTTTGGAGAGGAGTAGGAACTCTGTTTTTAATACAGACCACGGGGTGCCTGCTTTTTATTAGTTTAGGAAACTGCGGCAAAGCTTTAGAAAAAATAGCTGTGGAATCTTCAAAACAGTGACTTCAGTTTATAGCATTATATGACTTTAACTTTGGATTAAAAAACCTTATATTCCATGACACCAGCTGGGGAGACAAATCAGTGCAGTGCTGGGAATCGCCAGCTGTGTTTAATTTGAAATCTTCTGTTTGAATTCTCGCTCCCTCCCTCCTCACCACGGGCAGTAACTCATCTCTGAGGGGCTCTGGTAGAAACTCAGGAGATATCACATCCCTAGGAACCAAGCGCTGTGTACTGTAAACAGTCTCTAAGATTCAGAGCGGTTTGTTTTCTCCAAGCCCCGAAGTCTCATGGGGTAATTGTTTAAGTTGGAGCTCTCATAAAGGACATGTGAAAAGCACAGAGCAAGGTGTCAGGAAATGGAGTTCTGTGTATATACGAATGCCATGCTTGGTGTCGATGCCATTGTTTTCACAGCTTAGGTTCCCCTCACCTCCAACCCCCAAATAACATTTGGGCTATGAGAGGTTGCTTCACAAATTGGACACATTGTTTACTTTTAATTATATAATGCTAAAGAGAAACTTGATAAATCTAATAATTTAGATATTGGGTAACAAAGCCAAACTGAAAACACATGTCGGTCTACATCTTGATAAGATGAACTTTCTAGCCATTCACTGCACATTGAAAGTGCATACATATGAAAGGACTCTTTCTAAATGTCCAGATAGTTTTGGTTTTTACATGACATTTTTTATCTCTGATAAACTATGGCAAGGTTATCTAGTTCCTTATCCAGACTTTTGAATCTGTAAAGACTTCAGGGTATCGCTTTGAATTCTTCAAAGTAGAGATAGATTTTTGTTTTTGATTATATGAGATGACTTCATCTGGAGTGTTCGGGGCCACGTTCTGTGGCTGTAATCTGGTTTGAGTCCTGAACATGTCAGTGGCCTTCTGGCATAGGTGATGGTGGAGGGATTGAGCAATTTCCTGCAAACCCAAAACGTTCCTGGTGGTGCAGAGCACAGTTCCAGAGAAACATGTAACTCTTTGAAACTTGTCAAGTTTCCTTTTAGAAGGAAATTTAAGAGTGAGTATAAATAATAGATGCTAGTGTAAGAAGCCCTGGAGAACCTATGGGGTCATTTCATAGAAGAGAACATTTAAGAATCAAGACTATTCTGAAATAAACCAGAGGAGGCCATACTGAAAAGATGGAGTCACCTGCAAGGATGCTGGCTGACTTTCCTGGTGACTACGTACTGATCCTAGTTCAGACCCTCTGGATAAGATTTCTGAGTTGTGGCTTTTCTGGAGGCAGGTGATGGTGCCTTTCCTCAAGAGGCTCTGTTAGGAGCAGAGTCGACTCCCTTTGTCAAAAGCACAGTGGTATTTCTTGTAATTATACCTCCAGAGATGAGCACCAGGCCTGGCCCGTGGTAAAAACCTGCACTTGTCTGTAGAAATCCTTTACTTTCCAGGCTTGGATTGTTTCAACCCAGTCAGACATGACAGAGTGACTTTTCCCTTCTCTTTTTCTAGTGCTCAAAGCTTCTTTCGGACACAAGTGTTATTCAGTTCTACCCAAGCAAATTTGTCCTTATCACTGACATACTCGATACTTTTGGTAAGTACTAGTTTTATTCATCTTAAATCTAAGAAGTAGAAGCCAGAAGTTGGATGGTTGAGTTGCTTTAAAATAGGTTCTGTTGTGGTTTCATTTTTGAGGTAAGTCATGAGGGAAATCAAAACCCCCACCCTTACCCTTGCTCCCCTGCTCGTTAATAAGAGTGCTGTTTTTGAAAGAATTTTATTTTTTTAACTTAATTTTTATTGGCGTATCGCTGCTTCATAATGTTGTGCTTGTTTCTGCTGTGCAGCAAAGCAGATCAGCTACACATACACGTGGATCCACTCTTTCCCAGATTTCCTTCCTGTTTCAGTCACCACAGAGCAGTGCACTAGTAGAGGCCCTGTGCGACACGGCAGGTTCTCTTTAGCTATTTTATATATAGGTGTGTGTGTGTGCATGTGCACATGAGCATGCTCATGCACTCATTTGCTCAGTTGTGTCTGAGTCCTTGTGACCCTGTGGATGGACTGTAGCCCACCCGGCTTCTCTGTCCAGGTCATTTCCCAGGCAAGAATACTGGAGTGGGTTGCCATTTCCTCCTCCAGAAAGAATTTCAAACTATTTGTTTCTCACCTTCTGATAGGCTAGTAAGGTGAGTGAGCAAAGCAAGGTGGGCTGGGGAGCACACGTCTTATCCAGGCCTTGATCCGTTGCCAGCCAGCTCATGGCATCTGGAACCCACTTTGTTCAGAACTCAGCCCGGCATCTCTTCCCAGCCCTTCCCCACCCACGCTGGGTTTCTGTCCTAGGGAACGGCAGCACCATGCACCCTGTTGCCCACTCTGGAAATCTGAGCATCTTCTCGCCATGCCCCACACACAGTCCATCACCAAGTTCTTCTCCTCAGCCTCCTCAGTTTCGCCCCAGTACTCCATTTTCTGTCTTCCTAAGCCGCCAGCCTCTGCCCCGTGGATGATGGCTGCAGCTCCTCTGAGGTCTTCCTGCATCACTGTGGCTGCCCCTTGTCACATGCTCAACCCCTCAAGCCCAGTGATCTTTGGGAGCCCAGCAGAGAGATCTAGATGGAAGAGATTAACCAGGAGTCCCTTGGAGAAACAAGAGGTCTCCATGCTGCTTGTGATGGTCAGTGGCCAAGCTACATCATGGCATTAGCAGCTTGCCCAGACCATGCAGCCGTACATGGGCCGTACATGATGTTCAGCAGTGAGGTGCCCTGCAAAAACTAGGAGATAGTCTCCTTCTGAGAACTGAATGTGGAGGAGGTTGGCACATAACGTTAGCTGTCTTGCCAGTGGGCTCCTTACCTGGCAAGTCTAGCCTGTAACCCACTGAAAGGTCAAATGTTGTTAGGAAACAAAATGTCATTCAGAGAGACCATATATTTCTGTGTAGGAGACCGAGGACCTGAGTGTATTAACTGAAACAAGTGATAGAGAAATTAACTCATACTTGTCTTGGAGAAGGGAGGGTATTTATCAGCTTATGTTGAAATATCCAGGGGTCATTTCTGGCTTTAGATATAGTTAGATTCAAGAATTCAACCAATATCTTCAGAACTGTGGCTTTTTCTAGTACTTTTTCATGGGTTGACTTCATTCTCTAGCTCCACAAGGTGTCCCCAGCTTCTGTCAGCTTTGCTGCTAGTAGTCCCAGGAGAAGGAAGGAAATTCTAGCCACACTTTCCAGCAGAAGTCTTGGAATTCATCTCATTGATCTGGCTTGGATCACTCGTCAGTCTCTGAGCCAGTTATGGGCTCTGGAGGAGGGAATGTGTAGATAATCCAGAGCTCGGATACCCCAAAGAAGAAAGGTTGATGCTCTTTCCAGGAGAAAAGAGAATGGGAGCTAACTGAGCCAGGAAGAGACATCTAGGATCTTTGGGTTCAGATGATCCGGGGAGGTGGTGTCGGGTGCTCTGCTGGGCGCTGACGGTGTCAGCAAATAGGAAACCAAAATCCAGGCCTTTGTGGGCTGTGCCACAAAGAGGAGATTCCCAGAATACATAAGTAAACCTGACTGTATATTAGATGAGGACTGGTGCTACGGAGGGAAAAAACCCAAAGCAGAACCTTGTCACATGCTCAACCCCTCAAGCCCAGTGATCTTTGGGAGCCCAGCAGAGAGATCTAGATGGAAGAGATTAACCAGGAGTCCCTTGGAGAAACAAGAGGTCTCCATGCTGCTTGTGATGGTCAGTGGCCAAGCTACGTCATGGCATTAGCAGCTTGCCCAGACCATGCAGCCGTACATGGGCCGTACATGATGTTCAGCAGTGAGGTGCCCTGCAAAAACTAGGAGATAGTCTCCTTCTGAGAACTGAATGTGGAGGAGGTTGGCACATAACGTTAGCTGTCTTGCCAGTGGGCTCCTTACCTGGCAAGTCTAGCCTGTAACCCACTGAAAGGTCAAATGTTGTTAGGAAACAAAATGTCATTCAGAGAGACCATATATTTCTGTGTAGGAGACCGAGGACCTGAGTGTATTAACTGAAACAAGTGATAGAGAAATTAACTCATACTTGTCTTGGAGAAGGGAGGGTATTTATCAGCTTATGTTGAAATATCCAGGGGTCATTTCTGGCTTTAGATATAGTTAGATTCAAGAATTCAACCAATATCTTCAGAACTGTGGCTTTTTCTAGTACTTTTTCATGGGTTGACTTCATTCTCTAGCTCCACAAGGTGTCCCCAGCTTCTGTCAGCTTTGCTGCTAGTAGTCCCAGGAGAAGGAAGGAAATTCTAGCCACACTTTCCAGCAGAAGTCTTGGAATTCATCTCATTGATCTGGCTTGGATCACTCGTCAGTCTCTGAGCCAGTTATGGGCTCTGGAGGAGGGAATGTGTAGATAATCCAGAGCTCGGATACCCCAAAGAAGAAAGGTTGATGCTCTTTCCAGGAGAAAAGAGAATGGGAGCTAACTGAGCCAGGAAGAGACATCTAGGATCTTTGGGTTCAGATGATCCGGGGAGGTGGTGTCGGGTGCTCTGCTGGGCGCTGACGGTGTCAGCAAATAGGAAACCAAAATCCAGGCCTTTGTGGGCTGTGCCACAAAGAGGAGATTCCCAGAATACATAAGTAAACCTGACTGTATATTAGATGAGGACTGGTGCTACGGAGGGAAAAAACCCAAAGCAGAGCTGTGGGTGGGGGTGGGCTGCACTTTTAAATAGGGTGGCTAGAGGAGGCCTCGCTGAGACGTTGATGTGTGAGCGAGTACTTGAAGTACGTGGGAGATGAACCACATGCTGGCAACGGGGGGCCAGTTAGGACCAGGGAATAGCCAGTGCAAAGGCCCTGGGGTAGGAGCAGTCCAGGCAGCTTTGGAGAACTGAGGCCAGGCTGCTGCAGGCGGTGTGAAGAGGTGGTGAGTGGGGATGGGGACAAGGCCAGAAACCTGGTGGGCCAGGTAGGCCGTTGAAACAACTTGGGCTTTGACCTGGAGGACGTGAGGAGCCACTGAGGTGTTACATAGAGTAAGTGCAAGTTCTGATTTAGTTTTTAATGTGCTTCCTGTGACTGCTGTGTTGAGACTAGATTGTCGGGCAAGGGCGGGGCAAGAGGCCCAGTTGTGAGTCCAATGCAACATTTCAGGTAAAAAACGAGGGTGGCAGGGACCTGGGGAGGCAGTGGGGATGGAGGAGGGGGAAGTGATCCAGAACACAGACGCTTTAGGCTCTCAGAATAGACATCAATTACACACCCCTTGGGCCTCAGCTTGTCCTCATGCCCAGCTTGCCTTTAGGGAGCGAGGATGTCAGTCAGCCAGAGAGGCTGGTGGCTGTGTCTATTTCTCCTGACGGTTCTGTTCTCATGGCGAATTGACACATTGACCTTCTGGTTTCCCTCGCCAGCCTCCTGCAAGTCTCTTTTGCCTGAGTCAGCATCCCTGGGCAAGACTAGCTCCAAGAGGATGATGAGCCCGCAAACCTGGCCAGATCCAGACATTAACCCTGTGGGAATTTTGGGCAGTCATTCTGTCAGCCTCTGTGATGGCAGCCCAACCCCAGACCTCAGCCAGCAGGACTGAGGTATGGTGTAGATGCCTGCTGTCCTTGCTATATTCTCGGAATTAGCTGGGCTGGGGGTTGAGAATAACGGTGAGAAATCCTCAGCAAATAAGAGTTTTCTTTGGGCCTGACTGTTTAGGTTCTTTAGTGATATTCAGTCACGCCGTCTTTGTAACAGCTCTGTGAGGTAGGGTCTGTGATTATCCTAGAGAAGGCAGTGGCAACCCACTCCAGTACTCTTGCCTGGAAAATCCCATGGATGGAAGAGCCTGGTAGGCTGCAGTCCATGGGGTCACGAAGAGTCGGACACGACTGAAACAACTTAGCAGCAGCAGCTGTAATTATCCTCACTTCACAGAAGAGGAGGTTGAAGCACAAGGAAGTAAAGCAGCTCATCCCCTTCCCCAGGGTAATGAGTGGCAGAGCTGGGGCTCCGATTGAGTTCCCTCTAAGCAGTCAGAGCACCTGCTCTATTGCTCTTCAGTTCAGTTCAGTCGCTCAGTTCTGTCTGATTCTTTGCGACCTCATGAACCGCAGCACGCCAGGCCTCCCTGTCCATCACCAACTCCCGGAGTCCACCCAAACCCATGTCCATCACTTGACTTATGGGAGGAATTCTCTCTATGAAAACTACAAGTGCATGTAGCCTTGACCCAGCAGCTCACCTCTGGGAATTCATCCCAGCAACCCGAGTGACCGTCCAGAGGGGACCAGTTAAACAGAAGCTGACACATCTGCGCACTGCAGCACTAGGAGCCGCTGAGAAGGAGTGAAGCCGGGCCGTGTCCTGGGGTGGAAGGTACCCAGGTTATGTCATGGGGTGAAAAACTCAAGATGCGGAACAGCTGTGAGAGTATGTTCCATTTTGTGTAAGAAAGGAGGGAAAGTTAGAACACTTGCTTCTCGTCACTTGTGTTTGCCTAAAGAAACATTAGGAGGATACTCAAGAAACTAGTAAAAGTGCCTCTCCAGCCCCCTGCCCCCCACAAACGAGGGTGGTCCAGGCAGTGAGCATCATTCAGTACCTCCTGCAGCCTTTTTGAATTTGGAACGGTGGGCATGTTTCACCCATTCAAAGGGTTCCCGGAGGCATCCTTGTCTGGATCTGTTGTGAATAGCTTTCCTCAGGCCTGCGAGGCAGCCTGCGTGTTCAGGGGCTGCGTGTTATACTTTGGGGCTAGAGAGCCACTCTCACCTTTTACAAAGGGGGCGGGACTTGTTTGCTTGAGTGGCAGCTCGGAATGCTGAGGTCCATTGTGTGTGTGTCCCTGTTACCCTTGGCTCCACAGGAACACATGCTGCTGTTGGGGGGCAGGTGGTTTGTGGTGGTGGACGAGGCTGACGGAGCGCGGGAGCGTCCAGCTGGGCGGGGATGCGGGACACCGCCCTGAGTGCGCAGGCATGGCGNAGGTCCATTGTGTGTGTGTCCGTGTTACCCTTGGCTCCACAGGAACACATGCTGCTGTTGGGGGGCAGGTGGTTTGTGGTGGTGGACGAGGCTGACGGAGCGCGGGAGCGTCCAGCTGGGCGGGGATGCGGGACACCGCCCTGAGTGCGCAGGCATGGCGGTGCTTTTGCTGGGACTTCCCTGGAGGCAGTGAGCCCTGAGCTGGGAGCTGGGCTCTGGCATCTCTCTTCCTGCATTCCTTGCCTCTCCTCCAGGGTGGTGTGAACCTGAGCCTTGGTCTCTTCACTTGTGGAATGGGAAGTGGAACTTCCCATTGTGAAGTTCCCGCAACTTCACTTGTGGAATGTAGACCTTGCCTCTGGGAACTTCTGGGGAGAATCTTAATTGGGAGAATGTGCCGGAAGCACATGATGTCTGTCCCCCTCTAGGAACTGGCAGGGTCAGTGTCAAAGTAAGGTGCTCAGAAAATGTTAACTGCTGTCACTGTTGTTACTGATCTCTTGTATTTCAGTGTCCTTGGTTTATAAGAAAGTGAATCAAGAAAGGAAAGGAATCTGGGATCAGGTGTTATTTCTCAAAATAGTTGTCCACTAACTTAACAATGGTGTTGAAGCTGAATCTCAACAATGATGTTGAAGCTGAAGCTCCAATACTTTGGCCACCTGATGCGAAGAGTTGACTCCATTGAAAAAGACCCTTGATGCTGGGAAAGATTGAGGGCAGGAGGAGAAGGGGACAACAGAGTATAAGGTGGTTGGATGGCATCACTGACTCAATGGACATGACTTTGAGTAAACTCTGGAAGTTGGTGATGGACAGGGAGGCCTGGCATGCTGTGGTTCATGGGGTCAGAAAGAGCTGGACACTAGTGAGTCACTGAACTAAACTGAAGTTAACAAAGGAAAACACATGTTCACCAAGCTCTTTGGCTGAAAATGGTTTAGTAGTTAAAGGCCCCTTAGAATATGAAGGTGAAATACAAAAATCTTTTTTTTTTTTTTAAAAAAGACCTGTTTTGGAGAGATGGTAAGCTTTTTGTGGAGTAAAGGCATTGGGTTCTCTGAAGTCGGGTCCACACACTGAGGAGGTGTGAGAAGTCACACGGCTGCCCAGCATGGCCTGCTGTGCTGTGCGTATGCAGTCCCAGTGCTCGGAGTTCCGTGCTCATCTCAGGAGGCCTCTCTCGGCATCAGATGTGGCTGCCTTGGAGAGCCTGTGACTGCAGGTAACCAAATGCTTCCTGCCAGGAGGTCAAAGGCAGGTAGCTTTGAGAAGTGAGGCTCGATCCCTGAGGCTTCTTAAGAACTTCTAAATTGAATCCATGGTTTGGAGCTGTGGTTCTCGTCTTCAGTTACATACCTGGAGAGCTTTAAGAACACTTCCAGTGGCCAAGCTGTGCCCCAGACCATTTACATTAGAACCTCTGAGGACAGATTCCACACGAGCATATTTTCAGGTGCCTCAAGGGCTTCCCTGGTGGTTTAGTGGTAAAGAATCCGCCTGCAGTGCAGAAGATTCGGGAGACTCGGGTTCAGTCCCTGGGTTGGGAAGATCCCCTGGAGGAGGAAATGGCAACCCACTCCAGTATTCTTATCTGAGGAATTGCATGGACAGAGGAGCCTGGTGGGCTGCAGTCCATGAGGTTGCAAAGAGTTGGACAACTAAGTGGCTAAGACTTTCCCTTTCAGCCTATCAGATGTGTTGGGGAGTCTCCTCTGGAGACCTGGAGGAGGTGGCTCTCCTTGGGAACGGGTACTAGCCGCTGCAGTCCTGGAGGGTTCCCCTCGGCGTAAGCCCTCTTGGAGGCTGCCATTGACCCCACCATAGAGCCTGTAGATCCCAGGCTCTGCTTGTTTCTTTTTGAAGTATAACTGACCTGCGTTAGTTCCTGTTATATAACACAGTGATTTCAAAATGATCTCCACAATAAGTCATTAGTATTTGTCATGATATAAAGATAATACGTAGTTATTGACTATATTCCCCATAACTACATTTCATACCCATAAGTCATTTCTCTCTCTCACTGTTTCTCTCCTTCCCCTCCTCCCTGGCAACCACCTGTTTGTTCTTTGTATCTATTACTCTCTGTTGTTTTTTTTGTTTGTTTGCTTTTTAGATTTCACATATAAGTGAAATCATATAAGTGAAAGACAGTATTTGTCTTTCTCTGTCTGACTTACTTTGCCTGGCATAAGTGAAGGATCACTTTTCTGCCTCTTCACAGAAAGTGTTAAGTTCCCTGTTTTGATTAAAATCTAAAAGAATCATGGCTTAAAAATTTGGTCCACTAGGTGGCAGCATACTCTCACAAGTTGAAGCTCATCCTGGCGATGTCACCATCTCTGTCCCTAATTAAGAAATGTTAATTTAGTGTTTGCACCTGAAGGGCATGATGCTGACACCATATGTCCTTTTCTCCCCAGGGAAGCTGGTGTACGAGCGCATCTTTTCCATGTGTGTGGATAACCGCAGTGTCTTACCAGGTAATGTCATAGCTGTTCCAATGGGTTTCATTCTGCCCTCAAGTCAGGGTTAGAAGGTTTACATCAAGTCAGGATTTATTGAGACCTGAAATTTTTTTTGTGTGTTAAAAGTTAAAGAAACACTGTTACAGTTTTCTGATCATCTCCGTCTTTGAAAAGCAGATTTTTCCAACAGCCCAGCTAGGGGTTTGAGCAACTAATTTGAATCTGCAAGAATGAAAAGGTCCTATGATTAGATTCAGCTGAACTTTTATACCAACTTAAATTTCTCTGCTGCTTGACATTTTAATATTTTTCCTATATATCTTTCCTAAGAAGCAAATTGCTTTATAGAGCTAATTTTATATTAAAGAACAATGTCAAATAAATCAATAATAACAGATGCTTTGCATCTACAGTGTATGCCCAAGTGATATTTGCATTAAATTTATTGCTGCTCAATTTTGAACTCTCAGGAGGTTATAATGGGACAATGAGATCACAAATTTATTTTGTCACATAAATGAAAGATGACCATGAGGCTAGTATGGAACTCGCAGCAACAGCATGCATTCTGTCTTACTCCTCCTTCTGAGTTCCTAGCACTGCTGGGAGGAAGCATGCTCATCTGTTCAAGTTAGAACAACAGGCTGTTTTCACTTTCATCCCACCTCCTCCTCCTCCTGCTTCCCTGGAGGATGAAGCAATGGCATCAGACAGACCTGTAATTTGACTTTTGTTTTTGTCTGTTAATGTGTCTTGTCTTGTCTTTATAGTTTTCTTTTTTTTTGGTCTTTCTCTTTTGTTGTTTCGTTCATTGTCTCTTTTTTTTCTCTCTTCTCTTTCTGTTTCCTTCTTTTCCTTCCTTCCATCATCTGCGTTGTTAAAACTAGTTAATATGCACATTTCTCAGAAAGCAAGACAGAACTCTACAGACCTTTAGGGCTAGAAAAGCTCTTTGGAATCACCTCGTCTCGTTGTAGGGGGGGCCCACCCAGTGGGAAAGAGCTAGGAGCTTGGCACAGTCCTGCCACCAGCAAGTGAGAGCCTGGCTCTGAGTGCTGGACCTGCACCATCCATTATGCTGGCCACTTGGTCCCATGAGGCTCTTGTGCACTAGAGATTGACAAGTCCAAACTGAGATATGCTGTAAGTATTAAAAAAAAAAAAATGTTGAATTTCAGAGGCTTAATGCGAATAAGAGACCATGAAGTATCTCCCTGATTTTTAAGTTTACATGTTTACATATCGAAATGATATTTAGATGAATTAGATGAATTAAATGAAGTATATTTTAAAATTACACATTTTGTTTTAGCTCTTTGAATGGGGCTCACATGGTATTTACATTGGATAGCACTGCACTCCACCCTCCCCTCCACCACATTCCCACCTGCAATGGTTTTTAACAGCTCCTCACACATTCTAGGCTTCTCAGGACTGGGAGGCAGGGGCCAGCCTGATGGAAAGGCCTTCTCTGTCAACTTATGGATTTGGCAAATTTGGTGCATTTATTTTACACTTGCCAGTGTTTCTTCCATGTGCTATATCAGCAGCAGTAAACTCTCAGCCCACAGGCAGAATCAAACCCAGTTAGGTGTTTTCTTTGGCTATAAGAGTATTTTTTAAAGTGCTATTTGGTATAGTTTCTCCTTCTTCCTATTGTTGTATACCTAACTGATTAGAAATGTTTATATCACCTGCCTGGCCCCTAGGGGCATTTATGTTCATATCTACTGCAATAATTTTCCTTCCCGTCAGTTTTCACTAACTATACCAACAGCATTTTAGGGCTAGTTAAGGAAAAACTGGGCTTTCCAGGTGGCTCTAGTGGTAAAAAACCTGCCTGCCAATACAGGGGAGGTAAGAGATGCAGGTTTGATCCCTGGGTTGGGAAGATCCTCTGGAGGAGGGCATGGCAACCCACTCCAGTATTCTCGCCTGGAAAATCTCATGGACAGAGGGCCTGGTGGGTCCATAGGGTCCCACAGAGTCCAACACTACTAAAGCAACTTAGTATGAATGCATGCAAGGAGAAATTACTAATAGCTTTCTCCCTACTTGAACTATAAAACTATAAAAGTTCAAAATAAAAGGCTATTTTCATATTCACTTTTAGTTCTTGTCTAAATGTGCTAATTAATTAGCATGTTTATTACTAAATTCTTGCCTCCCCAAATACTTGTTGTTTTTTAACCTTGAATTGGGCTTTTGTTTTCTTGAAAATAATTTCATTTCTCCCCTTTCAGTTAAAATCTTTATCTGCATGTATCTTCTGTTTCCTAGAACCTGAAAAGGAGAGGGGCAAACTTTTCTCAAAAATGTCTTTAATCTTGGGGATGACTCTTAACAATAATTATAAAACTTTTGAAGTCTACTATTCTGCCTAAGGAAATTATATGTAGAGAGAAGTCTGGTGGCATGTGTACTGATTCTTTCCATTTGAATCAAGTTCAGACTGTGATCTTAGTATTTGAGCCCTTTACCTTCAGGAGCTTTAACTGAAGCATAGCTTTTACCGGTTTGGAAAGATACTGATGTCCTTTGGGTTCACAGAAAGTACATGCTGCTAGATATGGTAATTTTCCCCCAACAGTTCTTCATCCAGCATATGAGTGAAGAGAGCTTGTATTCCTAAGTGGTAAAACAATTTCATTTCCATCTTGGGATGAGTAACTTGGGTTTCTTGTGTTGTGGTTCTCCTCATTAGCCGTGGGCATTCCTGTCTTTGGTTTTCCCTGTGGCTGATACAGCCACCTCTGGATAAGCAGTGTCCTTAGCTGACCTGGCCTTTCAGATCATCATATTAAGATGACGTGGCACCCCTATGAACCCTGTTACGTAAAAAGACGTCTCACTTCCAGGGTCGAGACTTGATAAATGGAGGAGAACCAGACTCACTGGTCTCCTCCCTTCTCTCAAAATATCCACAGAAGTTCAGGGTTGAAAAAAAGAGCCCATAAAGGAAAAATAAGTGGGAACTGGAAGAAAGTGTCTCAGCTCTTCTTTATATTGAAGGCTCTTCTGAATTAATTTCCAGATTCTAAATCCGTTCTCCATGTAGCAGCCCAGGCGCTGAAGTGTAATTGATGTCATGTCATTCCTTTGCCCAGAGCTCTTCAGGGAGCTTCCGTCACACTTAGAAGAACTCCCAGACCCCTCGCCAAGGCTGCAGCCCCTCATGACCTGGCCACTTCTCCCCTTCCTCTCGCATCTCTTTGGGTCACCTTCTTCTTCTTTGACCAGACCCACTGGAATGTAAGCTTCATGAGGGCAGGGTCTCTCTTACGTGCTGTGCTCTCTTGTCTCCCTGGAGCCTAGAATACCACTTCTAGTTGGTTCCCGAGACGTTCGTCATGAGCAGATGAAGTAATGAAATGTACTATTAAGCTTGCTATAACATTTTTTTCTTCCCATTTTATTTACTTTTTTCTTTAAGACTTTAAAGTCCTGCATAACACAATCCTTTTCCTAAATGATCTCTTGAACTGGAAGGAAAATCTAAAGCCTTGGTATTGCATATGTGGATTATTGCATAGCTGGCTGTTGGTGTGTACACGCAGGACATCTTGCCTTGGTGTGATGTCCCACTCTCCTTGGCAGCCCGGTTCCATGTCATCCCACCCTTTGCTGCACCTCCGTTCCCTTAACTGGAAAGCAAAAGTTTTTAGTAGATGACCTCAGAGACTTATTTTTGCTTTTGGGTCTCAAGTCACATGATTCAGTCACATTAAGGGAAATTAACCTCACCCCTCCTCTGTTTTCCAAAAGGCAAGATTGACAAATGAATTTAAGAATAGCCCTTATCTTTTCCTATCTAGATCTCTTGGAACTTGAAAAAAAGTTACTTTTAAGTACATGGATTCAGGCCAGGAGAGGAAAAATGGTAATTTCCCTTCTCTTAGAAAATGGCAAGTGAATAATTCTCCAATGAATGAAGCATGCCAGAACATCCAAAAATAGATAAATACTTGAGATTGCAGTTCTGAAATATCTGCAGTTATGATAACTGTTCTCTGCTAGTGAAGTACTTAGAATTTTATTTTTTGCTGATTCCCTAGATATTTTGATCACTATAATGGTGTACCACCAAGTAGCAGAAAGTAGAACCAGGGATGAAAAATGACTCACTGAGCAACATGATGAGGGTGACAGGCTAACATTCGTTTCTTATGTTCTATAGTAATCAGTTTCTCTCTTTTTGGTTGAATCCTAGAAGTGTAAAGCAAGCCGAGGGGTGGGATTGGGCTCCAGTTTGTGCAGAAATCATTTAAATGTGAGAGTTCAACAGTAGCCTTCTTGGTGTTGAATAGTTTTTTGTTTTCATTTTTCCGTACTCTTTTCCATTTCTTACTAAGATGTATGTCCTTGATTGGGCTTGGTCATCAGTTCCAGAAAACTCAAAATCACAGTAAAGAGACCCACAGCCGGCAGTCAGCCTGTGGTGCCAGCCGTCTTGACTTCTGTCTTACTCTGGTGGTTCAAGATGGTTATGGAGGTTCTGGCCTTTGTATCTGCATTCTTGCCAGCAGGAAGGAAGAAGAAATGAAGATCAAGCCCCTTCCCTTGGAGCTAATTCCTTGCACACCTGTGTATATCCTGGGACCTGAACTTGGTCACATGGCCACACTGAGCTGCAAGGATGGCCGTATGCCCAGCAGAAAACGAGAGTCCTATTATTAAAGGAGAAGAGAGCAGATAGTAGGGGAAAGTAGCATTTTTGTCACAAGGTGACTCAAGTCTTCAAGTGGTATGGCAGCTTAACTCTGATTTCTCACCTCAGGGTCTTGACTTACCATGTGATGTTTAAAGCACAAACTTGCACCGCATCTCATGTTACAGTTGCAGGTTCCTCGAGCATCTGGAATTCTCAGCAGTATCACTGTAACACCAAGAGCCTCTGGATTAAATTAAAGGCAGTGGCTAAGAACATAGGCTGTGGAGCCAGGCTGCCTGAGTTGAATTCTAGCTCTTACGTCTGCTTGCTATGTGCCCTGGGCAAGTCCCTAAACTTCGCAGTGCCTCGCTCTCTGTGTCTGTGAAAGAGGACCGTAAGAGTACATGACTTGGAGGGCTCTTGTGGGGACTGAGCGGGCTGATGTCTGTAAAGTGCTCTGAATGGCGCCTGGCCCTTAGAAAGCCTCTGTGTGTCAGCTCTCATCGTCACTGGTTGTTTCCTAGTAATAATGATATTTGAAAGGAAAGCCGTGGAAGGACTGGGCGCCCCACCCTTCTGCTGCACTGTAACTGTTTTCTGTCCCAGGACTCAGAGCAGCTGTAACAGATCCCAAGAATTAGGAAGGCTGATGGGTATTATTTTTGTTTTACAGATCACTTCTCTCCAGAGAATGTAAATGACACAGCCAAAGAAACATGCTTAAATTGGTTTTTCAAGATTGCTTCCATCAGGGAACTCATTCCAAGATTGTATCCTTTTTTTCTGTCTGATGATTTTAGAGATCGGCTGCAAGAGTTGCACTGTTAATAGAGGCTATGTGATGGGCTGCCCTGAGATTCCTGTTGAAAATGGGGTCCTGTTAGGGTCGCTCGCCTGGAAGCACAGCGCCAGCCACACTGTCCAAGAAGCCCTTGGACTCTGGCTCTCTCCAGTTCTCTGGAGAGAGAGACTTTGACTATGGTGCTGTGTGCCAGGCTTTTGTTTCCCTGAAGAACATTCCCACATTAATTTTCTCAATTAAAATGCTTCGGGGTTTTTTGGTGTATGTTTTCTCTGGTCTCAAGACCTTGAAAGGAGCAGGGTCCAGCTTCTCTGCACAAACACCAGTGTTGAAGAACAGACAGTCTGACTTATACACAAAAGGAATATTAGTTCTCTAAGTTTCATCCTTTCCTCATAAAGCCTCAGTTGGAAGTGCTCAAAACCCAGTTTAAATTTCAGCACATAATCATAAATCAGCGTATAATGTTTTCCAAATTTTATTTTAAATAAGAATAAAACCTTGAAAACCAAATGTAGAAACCACAAGCCACTCACTGATTTAATTCTTTGGATTGTCAAGAGCTGTCGTGGCCCCTCTCCTGAAGACACACCTCGTTCTCTGCGTGAACAGTTAGGCTTTTCCCCGCAGGGAACAGGCAGTCTGGAAAATGTCTTCCTTAACGGAATGTTTTTGTAGCTACGTGGAAGCTTCCATCCTGAAGTGTAACAAGTTCCTCTCCAAAACGTAAGGCTCTTCTTAAATGTCCAGAGCCATACATTTCCAAAAACTTTCTCTCTGGCACACACCCTTGCGAATGGCACTGCAATAGTAGCTACCATTCTTTGCTTAGTGTGTAGCAGATCTGGTGTTGAGCACCTTCCATCCATTTTCTCATTTAACCCAAATGAAAGCTTAATGAAATAGAGACCACTTTTTAACCTCTGTTTTACGGAGAAGAAAACTCAAGCTGGGAGAGGTTGGTTGACTAGCTCATGGAAGATCAACTGGATTTGACATCCTAGCTCTGCTCTTCCTGGCTGTGTGGTCCAGAGAAAGTTACTTAGCATCTCTGACCCCCGGTCTCCTCGGTGAACAAGCCCTGTGAAGGGGGTCTGTGAGCGTTCATCGAGCGGCACACACCACACCGGGAGCGGCACCCATGGGCCCTCGTTCGGTGTCTGTCAAGATGATGAAGAGGTCAGAGATGTCAGAACGAAAAGCCCTTGCCCCCGAGCCCCCTGCTACTCTGGGTCACCTTGGACGTTGTTTTTGAGAGGAGTTTTGTGGAGCCAGGAAAAACCAGATCCGCTTTCTGAGTGATGTTGGACACCATCTAGATAACTCCTCAGAGCCATGGGCTGACTTGTGCTCTGAGTTGGGTTTAACATGTGTACCAAGTGTGTTTGATTGAGATCAGGGGATGCCTGGGGGAGTTTTCGTTCACCAGTTGGGGGAGAATAAGGCTTGGGGCAGAGGGAAGTCCCATGTGGCTGGAGGAATAAGGAAGTCACAGTTCACTTTGAGGGGGATGCTGGGGTCAGGCGTTAAGAGTGGGCAGTGCATGGGGCAGTAAATCTATGCCAAAGGGATATAGATAACAGCCGAAATATCGAGAAGGGCGAGGAGTGACCTAGTGACCTGTTGATGGACAATAACTGGGGGTGGGACAAAAACTTAAATTAGTAAAAGTGACCTCATACAGGAAAAAAGTGAAGATTAGACTCCAGCCCCGAAAAGATGGTAGAGATGAAAGAAACCATTCAAAAAATGAATTATGGCAAGAGAGAAAGACTTGGTCGGAGAAGGCAATGGCACCCCACTCCAGTGCTCTTGCCTGGAAAATCCCATGGACGGAGGAACCTGGTGCTGCAGTCCATGGGGTTGCTAGGAGTTGGACACGACTGAGCGACTTCACTTTCACTTTTCACTTTCATTCATTGGAGAAGGAAATGGCAACCCACTCCAGTGTTCTTGCCTGGAGAATCCCAGGGATGGGGGAGCCTGGTGGGCTGCTGTCTCTGGGGTCACATAGAGTCGGACACGACTGAAGCGACTTAGCAGCAGCAGAAAGACTTGGTACATGGCCTTAGAAAACGTCAGCTTTGACCTTGGTTTGTTTCTGAAACCTGATTTTGCCCCCCTACCTTTAGGAAGTCTAAACGTAGACTTTTGGGTGTAAATGCTGCTGTCTTTTCCTCTCTCGCAGGGGGATTTCAGAGTGTCTGCCGCGGCTGACGTGCATGGTCCGGGGCATCGGGGACCCGCTGGTGTCTGTGTACGCCAGGGCCTACCTGTGCAGGGTGAGACCACCACGTCCTGCCTCCTCCACCGTTCATGCTTCTCCCTCCCCGCCACCTCAGGAGTCACTGGACGAAGGACTTCATTAGCTGCTAATTTTAGAGCACAACTTGTCCACAGAAAGCAGGGCTGTAGGATTTCTGTTTAAAATTAATTTCTAAGTAGACCCACTTACCCGTAACTCTAATTAGGGTCATCATCTCACAAATGAACTGGGTTTCAGAACTAATTGTTTCTCCCTTCTTGCTGGGAAGGAGGCTCCCAAGGCCTTTCGGCTGATAGGTTACTTCTCATTGACTCAAAGTGTGCTTTCCCTCTGTCTTTTTGATTGTTTTATCAGATTTGTGGTCTCTGTACTAAAGAGCTGGCTCAGAGCGCAAGTTGGTGAGGGCTGTCTGGCAGGGAGAGGCTCACCTGGTGATGCAGGCATCAGGGTCTGTGTTGCCTGGCCTTGGAGGGTTGCTCTGCTGGGTTCAGATTGTAGGTCTCTCAGCCTTTCTCTCCTCAAAGCACCCTGAAGCTCCTGCTTAAAACTAGTAAGTTTCCATTTATGAAAAATGCACCCTGTGGAGAGTTTACAGTCATTTTTCTTCAACTCACATGGGGCCATTGCCTCTTGTCAGCTTTCATGAGAGTCCCCCTGACTGGTTCCTTCAGCATCGTTTACCTTCAGAGGGGTTATTTCCTCTGTTCTGTAGGGTTCTAGTGAACCCCAGACTTCTTGAAGACAAAGCTACTGTTAGAGACCTATCCCTCCCCTACTGTGAAGGTGAAAGTCGTTCAGTCATGTCCAACTCTTTGCCACCCCATGGACTATACAGTCCATGGAGTTCTCCAGGCCAGAATACTGGAGTGGGTAGCCATTCCCTTCTCCAGGGGATCTTCCAACCCAGGGATCAAACCTAGGTCTCCCGCATTGCAGGTGAATTCTTTACTAGCTGAGCCACTAGGGAAGCCCAAGAATGCTGGAGTGGGTAGCCTATCCCTTCTCCAGGGAATCTTCCTGACCCAGGAATTGAACCAGGGTCTCCTGCATTGCAGGTTTGTTTCTGAAACCTGATTTTGCCCCCCTACCTTTAGGAAGTCTAAACGTAGACTTTTGGGTGTAAATGCTGCTGTCTTTTCCTCTCTCGCAGGGGGATTTCAGAGTGTCTGCCGCGGCTGACGTGCATGGTCCGGGGCATCGGGGACCCGCTGGTGTCTGTGTACGCCAGGGCCTACCTGTGCAGGGTGAGACCACCACGTCCTGCCTCCTCCACCGTTCATGCTTCTCCCTCCCCGCCACCTCAGGAGTCACTGGACGAAGGACTTCATTAGCTGCTAATTTTAGAGCACAACTTGTCCACAGAAAGCAGGGCTGTAGGATTTCTGTTTAAAATTAATTTCTAAGTAGACCCACTTACCCGTAACTCTAATTAGGGTCATCATCTCACAAATGAACTGGGTTTCAGAACTAATTGTTTCTCCCTTCTTGCTGGGAAGGAGGCTCCCAAGGCCTTTCGGCTGATAGGTTACTTCTCATTGACTCAAAGTGTGCTTTCCCTCTGTCTTTTTGATTGTTTTATCAGATTTGTGGTCTCTGTACTAAAGAGCTGGCTCAGAGCGCAAGTTGGTGAGGGCTGTCTGGCAGGGAGAGGCTCACCTGGTGATGCAGGCATCAGGGTCTGTGTTGCCTGGCCTTGGAGGGTTGCTCTGCTGGGTTCAGATTGTAGGTCTCTCAGCCTTTCTCTCCTCAAAGCACCCTGAAGCTCCTGCTTAAAACTAGTAAGTTTCCATTTATGAAAAATGCACCCTGTGGAGAGTTTACAGTCATTTTTCTTCAACTCACATGGGGCCATTGCCTCTTGTCAGCTTTCATGAGAGTCCCCCTGACTGGTTCCTTCAGCATCGTTTACCTTCAGAGGGGTTATTTCCTCTGTTCTGTAGGGTTCTAGTGAACCCCAGACTTCTTGAAGACAAAGCTACTGTTAGAGACCTATCCCTCCCCTACTGTGAAGGTGAAAGTCGTTCAGTCATGTCCAACTCTTTGCCACCCCATGGACTATACAGTCCATGGAGTTCTCCAGGCCAGAATACTGGAGTGGGTAGCCATTCCCTTCTCCAGGGGATCTTCCAACCCAGGGATCAAACCTAGGTCTCCCGCATTGCAGGTGAATTCTTTACTAGCTGAGCCACTAGGGAAGCCCAAGAATGCTGGAGTGGGTAGCCTATCCCTTCTCCAGGGAATCTTCCTGACCCAGGAATTGAACCAGGGTCTCCTGCATTGCTGGTGTGTTCTTTATCAGCTGAGCTACTAGTGATCATCAATACTATGAAATTAGAAGGAGAGGACTGCAGCCTTTGATCAGCTTCTTTTACCTGACATCTAGCATATGATAGCAGTCCTGTGGTTTGCAGTGTCTCAAAGAAATCAAAATCATTTCCCTCAGAGTGAGAAGCACACATCCTTAGGAAGAATACTTTTTATAGGTCCATTCCCTAATAAAGGAGAAAAGAAAAAAAGAAAAAGCTTTCCAATTAAGGGCACCTGCTCCCTTGTAGTAACTGAGGCCAAAGTATTTATGCATTTCCTTCTGCTTGAAACTGGCATAGATTTTTCACAGAAGAATATGAGATATATTTCCTCCAGCTTCAACTCTGTAGTATCATGAAGTTTGAATGCTCCTCCCTTGTCGAAGTTTGCTAAGGGCCTAAGCTTCAGCTCTGTAGTATCATGAGGTTTGAATGCTCCTCCCTTGTTGAAGTTTGCTGAGGGCCTATTGTGTGCAAAATTGGACTGGATCCTGTGAGGGTGGAGTGGGGAGGATGTAAAGATAGCCTTGTTTGTGTATTTGTGCTCTGCTGCCTTTCCTCTTGTAGCATTCTTTGAACTTAACTTCACATCAGTAATAAAGACCTAGAATCTTAGTGTGTCTAATGACACACAATTATTATATAGAAATCAGAAAGTGAGGGGAAAATTCATTCCCTGCAAACCTGCTCAGTTTTAAAGCTTGAAGGAAGGTACACAAGCTAGTGAAAGATATTTGTTGCATATAAAGTGCCTCCCCTGGAGCCTCAAATGGTAAAGAATCAGCCTGCAATGCAGGAGAAACTGGGTTTGATCCCTGAGTTGAGATGATTCCTGGGAGAAGGGAATGGCTACCCACTCCAGTATTCTTGCCTGGAGAATCCCATGGACAGGGGAGCCATGGCTACAGTCCATGGGATCCCAAAAGAGTTGGACACGGCTGAGCTACTAATGCTTTTGTTCACTTTCACATTCAAAGTACCTTTGCATGGCAGATGCAGCTCTAAAACTCAGTGACAATGAGGAGAGATTACAGACATACCCCAGGAAAGCTGGGTGAGATGTCCTGTATCTGAAATCAGTTGTGCCAATTCAGGTAGAGCACCCTTTCCTCTGGTTGGGTAGTTACTGAAAATCTTTTGATATAAAAAGAATAAGAGACAGTGTGCATTAGTAAGGACTCTTTCAATTCCAAGTGGCGAAACCCCAGTTCATAGTACTCTGAAACAAAGGTGGGGATTTGTTGGCGCTTGCATCTGAAGAGCCTGGGGTAGTCCCAGCATGGCAGACCCAGGGACCCTGAGCTGTTTGGGGAGCTGTCTCCTTCCTCGTGGCACAGCTCTGCTCTCCTCTAGGTGACTTCAATCTGCAGCTTTTTCTTTCCATATGGTGGAAAGGCTTCCATCCTCTCAACTTAGGAACCTCAGTGACAAGATTATCTTTTCCCCAGTGGTTCTAGCCAGTTTCTGGGCAGAATCTCACGGAAGGAACCATCTTGGGTCCTTAGTCCGTACATATGCCAGTCACCGTGACCGTGGGATGGGATATGCCTGCTGACTGAGCCTGGGTCACACGCCCACCCTGGCAACCCAGGGTTGGCTGGGTCCAGCTGCAGCACACCTCTTTATCTGAGAGGTAAGTTTGAGTCCCCAAAGACAAATCCACTTTGCTGATTCCAGAAACAGAGAGAATGAGTGCCAGGGAGGCAGAAACAACAGATGGATATCGTGAGTAACTACCCTTGCTACTCTAGGTAGAAATTTTTTCGACCTGAGCAGATTTCCTTGCTGCTCATTTGGTTTTATGGAAAGAGATAAACAAAACACAAAGGCAGTGAGTAGGCAGGGCGTGGGGGGTGCTCAGAGCTGTTTATTAAAGGAAAGTATGATTAACTCCTCTTCTAAGTCACAACCCCTTCAATTTATCTCCACTGCTTGTCCACTGGGCCTTTCTTTGCTGTCGCCTAACAGGTAATTATTGCTTTTTCTACGAAATGATCAGCAGAAGGAAACAATAGAATCAGAACACAGTAAAATGGATCTGACAGTTGTTGTTAATATTTTTTTTAAATCCCTGTACTTGTCCTTGGAAGTATCTCCAACAGCTATAGAGAGCTGCCCCTGGAATTTACTGCCCCAGTGGATCTTGCATAATTTCCGTCAAAGGAATTCCTTACAGACATCTAAAAAACACCATTATCGTTAATCTTCATGACCTCTGGGTAGCTGTGGGGGGAGGTGAGTGGTAGAAATCTGTCTTCCCTGGAAGAAGCTGGGTCCCAGAAGAGCACCCTTTCCTCTGGTTGGGTAGTTACTGAAAATCTTTTGATATAAAAAGAATAAGAGACAGTGTGCATTAGTAAGGACTCTTTCAATTCCAAGTGGCGAAACCCCAGTTCATAGTACTCTGAAACAAAGGTGGGGATTTGTTGGCGCTTGCATCTGAAGAGCCTGGGGTAGTCCCAGCATGGCAGACCCAGGGACCCTGAGCTGTTTGGGGAGCTGTCTCCTTCCTCGTGGCACAGCTCTGCTCTCCTCTAGGTGACTTCAATCTGCAGCTTTTTCTTTCCATATGGTGGAAAGGCTTCCATCCTCTCAACTTAGGAACCTCAGTGACAAGATTATCTTTTCCCCAGTGGTTCTAGCCAGTTTCTGGGCAGAATCTCACGGAAGGAACCATCTTGGGTCCTTAGTCCGTACATATGCCAGTCACCGTGACCGTGGGATGGGATATGCCTGCTGACTGAGCCTGGGTCACACGCCCACCCTGGCAACCCAGGGTTGGCTGGGTCCAGCTGCAGCACACCTCTTTATCTGAGAGGTAAGTTTGAGTCCCCAAAGACAAATCCACTTTGCTGATTCCAGAAACAGAGAGAATGAGTGCCAGGGAGGCAGAAACAACAGATGGATATCGTGAGTAACTACCCTTGCTACTCTAGGTAGAAATTTTTTCGACCTGAGCAGATTTCCTTGCTGCTCATTTGGTTTTATGGAAAGAGATAAACAAAACACAAAGGCAGTGAGTAGGCAGGGCGTGGGGGGTGCTCAGAGCTGTTTATTAAAGGAAAGTATGATTAACTCCTCTTCTAAGTCACAACCCCTTCAATTTATCTCCACTGCTTGTCCACTGGGCCTTTCTTTGCTGTCGCCTAACAGGTAATTATTGCTTTTTCTACGAAATGATCAGCAGAAGGAAACAATAGAATCAGAACACAGTAAAATGGATCTGACAGTTGTTGTTAATATTTTTTTTAAATCCCTGTACTTGTCCTTGGAAGTATCTCCAACAGCTATAGAGAGCTGCCCCTGGAATTTACTGCCCCAGTGGATCTTGCATAATTTCCGTCAAAGGAATTCCTTACAGACATCTAAAAAACACCATTATCGTTAATCTTCATGACCTCTGGGTAGCTGTGGGGGGAGGTGAGTGATAGAAATCTGTCTTCCCTGGAAGAAGCTGGGTCCCAGAAAGCAACTCCTCTTACAAAGTTGTTTTTGTGCTAAAGCAGCTGTGTGGAATTGTGCATTTGAGGAACTCAGTTTAAGGAACCTTATGGTGCTTTGTTTTAAATCCATGTAGTCCCTGCCATTTTTGTGACCTTTACTCTTCCATCTGACTCTAGAGCCCTGGCCACCTCCTCTGTGATTAGCAAATTTTTTTCTAATAAATATTCTGAAAATATTACATATCTTTTTAAAACAATGAATGAAGGAGTCGATAGATTATAGTTTTGTTAGGCTTCATGCTTGTGTAATAAAAAATTTGCCTAAAATACATCAAAATTTATGCCCGCTTCTGTGACTGCCCAGCAAAGAATGAATCCGTATATTTTAACAATGCCACAGTGAAGTCCCAGCTGACTCTCTTACATACCAGAATCTTTTTGCTTCATTTAATAAGTACAGCCACATGTGTGTTTATCATTTTTTAGAGAGGAAAAGAATGTCGTATACACTGTCTTGAGAGTACATTTCTCCTTGGTGCTGTATTGATTTGTTCCCTTGGTCATCTGTTCAGAAATACTTTCATTACCTCTGGGAAATTGTGAAGATGATTATTGCAAATGTTGCCCTTTTTTTCATTAAAAATAGCTCCTGTGGTTTTTCTTATAAAAGTGAGATATGCTTGTTGAATAAGAAAATAAATAAAAAGGATGAAAGTTAACTTTCTGGACCTTTCTATGCTTATATTTACCTATATGTGTATTTTTAATTTACAAAAATGCATCACACTGTATATGTTATTTGCAACCTGGTTTTCCACCATCAAGGTTATTTCATTTTGTTTGGCTACAGGTGGGCATGGAAGTGGCTCCACATCTCAAAGAAAGCCTAAATAAGAACTTTTTTGACTTTCTCCTCACATTCAAACAGGTAAGAGAACACTATCAGAAGAGCCAATTGATGTGATAGTTACATGATCACAGATTCATAAAACCCAGTTGGTTTTCCAAGTCGAGATTGCCTTAAAGCTCTTTAGATGTGTAAACCCTAGAAAATTACACTCGCATCTGTTACAGACAATTAAAATGTGTTGATGGTACTGAACAAGGGAAGAGGATTAATATGCATGTGTTAATAAGCGTCTCCAGTTGATCAGACTCTCTTCTTAGTGTCTGCTGGGCCCATTTTTATCAGGTTGCTTCTCTTCACAGCACACATTCCCAAAACAGCTCAGCCTGGTGACATGGGAAACGGTGTGTTTTTTTCTAGTTTAAAAAAACCTGAGAAGCCAGGCAGTTTCTCTCGGGGCCATTCAGACTTGCAGATATGCTCACATGTTCTTTGTTCTCTGACTTCCCCTCTTTTTCTGAGTGTTTATTTGGTCTCCTATAGATTCACGGGGATACGGTCCAGAACCAGCTGGTGCTCCAGGGCGTGGAGCTTCCCTCCTACCTCCCCTTGTACTCACCTGCCATGGACTGGGTCTTCCAGTGTGTTTCCTACCACGCCCCCGAGGTAACTGCCCTGTGGCTTCAATGTGAAGTTCACTCCCCTCTTCTGTGTCGTAAGGACCCTAACACCTGAGTGCTCAGTAACGTCATAATCAAGGCCCTTTCACCGTGATTCACTGTTGTGTCTGGTTCTCTGCTCAGCCCTTGTCCTGCATTGTGTGTATCCTAAGTGGTTGTTTGGCCTGCTGTTCACGTGTGAGCCCCAGGCTCAGGACGCCTGAGTCTGAATCTCAGCTCTGTTCCTTGCAGCTATTGTTACTAAAGCAGAGCTCAAGTCACTTGTTCCTAACCGCGCAGCCTTTTTTCTTTATCGGTGAAATGGGAGCAGTAGTAATTCCTGTTTTCTGGTCTATTGCGTGGATCAAACAAGATGGTCCATGTACAGTGCTTGGTGGAGGAGGATCCCACACACAGTGCTTGAATGTTTATTGTGTCATTGGGATTGCAAATGTGGTTTTTATATCTGCACAAGAGAACCAGGAAAGAGATAAGACAAAGTGTCACTGGAGGGCAGAGTTTGGATTGTTTTAACTTATTTTTCTTGCCCAATCTGTTTTTTAACTTTTCAGCAAGTATAATGCCTTGCTTATATTTTAATTTTTGCAAATCCTAAAGTATGAGGAGAAAAATAGGGCCATCTGGTTATCACCTAAAAAATAGGTGAATTTTTTATGAGTAAATTGATTTTAAATCAAATCAGTTTAATAGAAGATTCTTTGAAAACTTGTGGCCCTTCTCTCTGATCGTGTAAGGGTAGTCTCAGCCACCACATGCTTGCCCAGGCTCACAGGAAGAAAAGCCAACGACTTGACTGATTTAACTTAATGACTGAAACTCATGAGCAAAACTGATACATTTGAAAATAAGAACACTTATTCTTTTTCTCCTTAAAGAACAGCAAAATTGGATTAAAAACAAAAAGTACATGTCATAAGGCATTCTTCCTTTTATTTTAAGTGGCAGTAATCTCAGAGGATGGCAGAAGCTGGGAATAGAGCTTTCCTGGGGAGTAAAACTCTAGGAAATCATTATTGTACCAGAAGAAGTGATTAAAAAAATTAGGTCACCCGAATAATAACAAACTCTGATTCTTGGGGCATTTAAACAAGGAACTTGCAGTGTCTCGTAAGAAAAAAAATCATTTTCAAAATGTGGAAGAATTAATGTCAGTGTGGAGGGTGGTGCTGAAAAGGTGTGTGATAAAGTGATAGCTAAAAAGACGGTGGCTGGGATGTATCCCCCAGGGAGTTGAAGCTGTGTGTGTCTTTAAGGGGCCACACCTCCAGAATGTAGGCATTTGTCTGCAGCAGTTAGCAACACACAGGACAGGTAAGTGAGAGGGGGAAGGGAGAATCATTTAGATGAGAGAAGGGAGAAATGCCTTGAGCTGCAAATACCTGACATACGAAATTTCATATTGAAATCCCCAGTTCCCTCCCTCCCAAAATCAGGGAATGATTATTCAAAAAGGCTTTTTGTTGTTGTTTAAAGAGAAGATTACCCCCGCCCCCACCATTTATACAATTAAAATTAAGTTAAAAAAACCCTTATGCCCCCAATTTTAGGAACACTTTGCAGAGAAAAGCAACTGTTTCATAAAACATGCTTTGGGCAATGAAAACAAATCCCTTGGTAAGCTTCCCATTTTCAGCAGCTTGTTGTCTGGGTCTGGTATGGAATCCTGTCATGCTGTGCTCAGCTGTGTGATGCAGGTTGTCACTTGAAGGAAAGAAGAGGAAGGTGGTAGAGGCTGGGACAGGTAGTGAGGTAGAACTGAGTTCAAATTGTGACTGTGTTGCCTTGGGCTGCTTGACCTCTTTGTGTCTCAGTTTTATCAGCTGTAAAATGGGGCTAATAAATGGAACCTTCCTCAAAGGGCTCTCATGAGATGACTATAATAGTGCACGTCAGCACATGACCCAGATTGGTGTGAAAGGCAGCAGGCAGATGGGGGTGGTCATCATCGTTATCTTTGGTCTTAACAGGAGATGGGGCCTGGACTGATTTGAAGGCCAGGAGATGAGTCAGGGGGCAGTGAGGAGCGGTTGGGAAGAGGCCTGTATAGACCGACAGGCAAGAGGCATAGTAAGGAGACGGGCATTACTGGATAAGAGTGAGGAACTAGGCCTCCTGGGAGTGGCCCGAGCTGCAGAGGTTGTTGATCATTGTGTCGTGGAGACCAGGCGCTCTTGAAGATTTTTGATCAGGGAGATGATTTGAAAAAAGTGGTGCTTGAAATCAGACTGGCAGAAGCATACCAGGTGGATTAGAAGAGTACCAGTTGGCAGCCATGGAAAAAACAAGAGGCAGAATGGATAGGAGAGGATTTTCATAATCAGAAAACATTCTTTAATAAGTACATATTCATTGGAAAGACTTTGGAAAAGATAGGTTAAAAGGAGAAAAAGAGCCCTCTAAAATTCTGTCCTGAGTAGCTGGCCATTGTGAACATTCTGGTGCATTTGATTTTTAATACTTCTCTCTCCACTTTCACTCTTGCTCTGTTATTACAATTGTGTTTTGCACGTGATAAATTTTTCCCGTATGCCTTTATGATGCTTTCCTCTCACTTAACATTATAACAAATGCCCTTTGTTAGAGTTTTGTGACCTTTCAGGAAGAGAGTAGAAGGCAGTGTTGGTTGGCTGTGAAGAAATGGAGCATGGAGTTGGGTCAGAGATGCTGCTGAGCTCGGAGCCTTAACACAGCTGCCTCTTTCTGAGGCTCCCTCTGCGCTGCACCCCACGGGCAGCCCTAGTTTTGTAGCACTGTGCTGTGTTGCACTGTGCAGAGAGTTCATTTTTTCCAACTCTGCATTAAGCAAGTCTGATGGTGCCATTTTTCCAACAGCATTTGCTCACTTCATGTCTCTGTGTCATTGTGGTAATTCTCACAACATTTCAGACTTTTTTGTTTTATTTGTTATGGTGATCAGTAATCAGTGATCTTTGATGTTACTATTGCAAAAAAAAAATTTACAACTCACTGAAGGTTCAAATGATGATTATCATTTTTTAGCAATAAAGTGTTTTTTAATTATGGTGTGTGTGTCTGTGTATATATATATACACTTATTTTTAGACATAATGTCATTGCACATTTAATAGTGTACAGAATAGTATAAAGCATAATTTTCATATATACCGAGAAACCAAAAAACTTGTGTGACTTGCTTTATTGAGATATTTACTTCATTGCAGTGGTCTGGAACAGAACCTGCAATATCTCTGAGGTCCGCCTGTGTTAGTTACTTCACTTGTGTCCGTGGCTCAGTTGTTCAATCTTGTCTGACCCTTTGCGACCCCATGGACTGTAGCCCTCCATCCAATGGGATTTTTCAGGCAAGAATACTGGAGTGGGTTGCCATTTCCTAATCTAGGTGAACGTCCTAACCCAGGGATTGAACCTGAGTCCCCTGCATCTCTTGCACTGCAGATGGATTCTTTACTGTTGAGCCATTGGGGAAGCCCAGTTACTTTATTTGGCTGTGTTAATTCACTTTCAAAGCTTCCCCAAGCTAGGTGTTGCTGTTATTGCCATTTATAGATGAGGCACCTGAAGCTTAGAAACTTGTTACAGTCACCAGTTAGAAAGAAGCCGTGTAGCCATTTTCAGAGTGACTCTGAAACCAGCAGATTTGTTTGCTTGACTCCTTTGCTTTAGACTTTGATTCTAGTAACTGCTATAGTGTTACAGTGAGACTGAAACAAATTGAACCATGCGACTGCTGTTCAAGTCGTCTTACTATTAATATAAGTGCAGTTCAGTTCAGTCTCTCAGTTGTGTCTGACTCTTTGTGACCCCATGGACTGCAGCATGCCAGGCTTCCCTGTCCTTCACCAACTCCCGGAGCTTGCTCAAACTCATGTCCATTGAGTCAGTAATGCCATTTAACCGTCTCATCCTCTGTCGTCCCCTTCTCATCCTGCCTTTGATCTTTCCCAGCATCAGGGTCTTTTCCAATAAGTCAGTTCTTCACATCAGGTGGCCAAAGTATTGCAGTTTCAACGTCAGCATCAGTCCTTCCAATGAATATTCAGGACTGATTTTTTTAGGATTGACTGGTTTGATCTTGCAGTCCAAGGGACTCTCAATCTTCTTCACCACCACAGCTCAAACCTCAGTTCTTCAGCTCTCAGCTTTCTTTATAGTCCAACTCTCACATCCATACATGAGTACTGGAAAAACCATAGCTTTGACTAAATGGACCTTTGTCGGCAAAGTAGTCTCTGCTTTTTAATATACTGTCTAGGTTGGTCATAGCTGTTCTTCCAAGGAGCAAGTGTCTTTTAATTTCATGGCTGCAGTCACCATCTGCAGTGATTTTGGAGCCCAAGAAAATAAAGTCTGTCACTGTTTCCATTGTTTCTCCATCTGTTTGCCATGAAGTGATGGGACCAGATGCCAGGATCTTAGTTTTTTGAATGTTGAGTTTTAAGCCAACGTTTTCACTCTCCTCTTTCACTTTCATCAAGAGGCTGTTTAGTCCCTCTTCACTTTCTGTCATAAAGGTGGTGTCATCTGCGTATTTGAAGTTATTGTTATTTCTCCCAGCAGTCTTAATTCCAGCTTGTGCTTCATCCAGCCAGCATTTCGCATGATGTACTCTGCATATAAGTTAAATAAGGAGGGTGACAGTATACAGCCTTGACATACTCCTTTCCTGATTTAGAACCAGTCTGTTGTTCCCTGTCTGGTTCTTATTGTTTCTTCTTGATCTGCATACTGATTCTCAGGAGGCAGGTAAGGTGGTCTGGTATTCCCATCTCTTTCAGAATTTTCTGCAATTTGTTGTGATCTACACAGTCAAAGGCTTTGGTGTAGTCAGTAAAGAAGAAGTAGATATTTTTCTGGAACTCTTTTGCTTTTTCTGTGATCCAACGGATGTTGGCAATTTAATCTCCGGTTCCTCTGCGTTTTGTAAATCTATCTTGAACATCTGGAAGTTCACAGTTCACATGCTGTTGAAGCCTGGCTTGGAGAATTTTGAGCATTACTTTGCTAGCATGTGAGATGATTGCAGTTGTGTGGTAGTTTGAACATTCTTTGGCCTTACACTTCTTTGGAATTGGAATGAAAACTGACCTTTTCCAGTCCTGTGCCCACTGCTGAGTTTTCCAAATTTGCTGCCATATTGAGTGCAGCACTTTAACAGTATCATCATTTAGGATTTGAAATGGTTCAACTGGAATTCCATTACCTCCACTAACTTTGTTGGTATTGATGCTTCCTAAGGCCCACTTGACTTCACACTCCAGGGTGTCTGGCTCTAGGTGAGTAATCACATCATCGTGATTATCTGGGTCATGAAGATCTTTTTTTGTGTAGTTCTTTGTGTATTCTTGCCACCTCTTCTTATATCTTCTGCTTCTATTAGATCCATGCCATTTCTGTCCTTTATTGTGCCCATCTTTGCATGAAATGTTCCCTTGGTATCTCTAATTTTCTTGAAGAGATCTTTAGTCTTTCCCATTCTATTGTTTCCCCCTATTTCTTTGCAATGATCACTGAGGAAGTCTTTCTTATCTCTCTTTGCTATTTGTAATTCTGCATTCAGATGAGTATATCTTTCCTTTTCTCCATTGCTTTTCACTTTTCTTCTTTTCTCAGCTATTTGTAAGGCCTGCTCAGTCAACCATTCTGCCCTTTTGCATTTCTTTTTCTTGGGGATGGTCTTGATCACTGCCTCCTGTACAATGTCACGAACCTCCATCCATAGTTCTTCAGGCATTCTGTCTATCAGATCTAATCCTTTGAATCTGTTTGTCACTTCCACTGTATAAAGCGTCTGCCTGCAATGCATGAGACCTGGGTTCGATCCCTGGGTCAGGAACATCCTCTGGAGAAGGAAATGGCAACCCACTCCAGTACTCTTGCCTGGAAAATCCCATGGACAGAGAAGCCATCGCAAAGAATCGGACATGACTGAGCGACTTCACTTTCACTTTCACGGTATAATCATGTTATTTGATTTAGGTCATACCTGAATGATCAAGTAGTTTTTCCTACTCTTTTCAATTTCAGTCTGAATTTGGCAATAAGAAGTTCATGATCTGAGCCACAGTCAGTTCCCAATCTTGTTTGTGCTGACTGTATAGAGCTTCTCCATCTTTGGCTGCAAAGAATATAATCTATCTTATTTCATTATTGACAATCTGGTGATGTCCATGTGTAGAGTCTTCTCTTGTGTTGTTGGAAGAGGGTGTTTGCTATGACCAGTGCGTACTCTTGGCAGAACTCTATTAGCCTTAGCCCTGCTTCATTTTATACTCCAAGGCCAAATTTGCCAGTTACTACAGGTATCTCTTGACTTCCTACTTTTGCATTCCAGTCCCCTATGATGAAAAAGACATCTTTTTTGGGTGTTAGTTCTAGAATGTCTTGTAGGTCTTCATAGAACCGTTCAACTTCAGCTTCTTCAGCATTACTGGTTGGGGCATAGACTTGGATTACTGTGATATTGAATGGTTTGCCTTGAAAACGAACAGAGCTCATTCTGTCATTTTTGAGATTGCACCCAAGTACTCCATTTCAGACTGTTTTGTTGGCTATTAATATAAACTGCTCTTTTAACATTCTAAAATACAGTTCGACTAGCAATGCAAATCTAAGACCAGTGTTGGTGATTGATAAATCCCTCTCAAGCATACATGTATGTTATTTTCATTCTTTTGAATTAGGGAAGAAACCCCAGAGAAAGGTAAATAATAGAAAGAAGCATAAAAAATTCTCCTTTTAATGCCTTTGGTATAAAAGTTCTTTTTATTCACCTTGATATATTTTATTCCTTTGAGAATTAATCACATTAACTCTGGTTTAGAGGAAAGAGGTTTTATCTTTTAAGATTAGTTTATGATTTTGCCTACGGTTTACATGTTTATTTCATCTAGAAAAACAATGAAAATATGGTATATGTATTATTTAGTTTACTTTTTAACAGAGCAATAATTATAAAGACTGATTGTAAGCATATTTACTTATTAAAAGTAGAATTACACATCTCTAGAGCAATCTGGGCTTCTGATGAGTTAATCTTAGGTTAGAAATCAGAAATATGTTATTTTTCCAAGATTATTTTAATTATTTATTATTATTTGCTTTTTGCTGAGTTGTGGCATGTGGGATCCTAGTTCCCAGATCAGGGATCAAACCCATAGCCCCTGCAGTTGGAAGCACAGAGTTCTAACAAGTTCCTCCCCTGTTAGAAAACAGAAATGTGTTATTGACCCAACTTCTTTTTTCTCTTTCTGTACTTTTGGAGTAGGTGAATAATCCTAATCTGGAGACATCCTTAGATATAATGGTGGCTATGGAAAGTGAAATATGTTAATGAAATATCACAAAGATGTATCCTTTCCCCCACAAAAAAAGGTACATGAAGAGTCTGGTGAAACAGTCTAGTTACTTATATTAACATTATACCAATGTCACTTTCTCAACTTTGACAGTACACTATAGATATGTAAGATGTCACCATTGGGGGAAGCTTAGTGATGGGTAACCAGCACCTGTACTATTTTTGCAGTTTCTGATGAGTCTATAGTTGATTACAAATAAAACTTTTCAAAAACTTCATCAATTGGGAGCAGTTTGAAAAATAATGTTATAAACATGGTGTGGATTCCTCAGGCACTAGAGAGATGGATTTATGAGCACTAACATGGGAAGAGGGAGCCCCGTGCCAGATTCTTGAGCAAAAAAGGCAAATTGTCTCTCCATATTGATAGTCCATATAGCGAGTGTCCATTTTTGTAAAACAAAAGTCTTCTACAACAAAAGCTATATATTCATAGAACATAGACAAAGGCCTTGAAAGATTAGACACCAAATGTTGACACTGATGATCCCTAGGAAGAGGGAGTTGGGAATGAGGACATGCATATTTTACTTGATACATGACGGTATTGTTTGAACTTCTGTCCAAAGGCACTTCTTATTTTTATAATTTTTATAAAAGGCAAATATATAGCCAAATAAATATAAGGGCCTAATGAAACTTCAAGTTCTGATGTGTCTGTAAATGTATATTCTGAGCTGCAAGTTTTTCAGTGTTGTATCTCAGCCAACAACAGGCTTGTTTCGATCTCAGACTGGTTTGAACTGTTGTTCCTTTTGTTCTTGCTGAAAGTAGTCAATCCTGTCACTTCTCTGAAAAAAACAAAAAAATTAATAACCGCTAATAGATCTTCCTGGGGTCTATAGCCATTTGGCTCTGTGGACACTTAGGGTAATGACAATGGAGCCTTTTTTGTTTTTTTGAGTTATATTCTTGGATGCATTTTTAATGTATTCATCTCCTGTGAAAAGAGAGCTTTTAAGGTATTTGTCTTAATGGCCAGAGCATTTTTGTCCCTATGTTAGCATTTGTCCCGTTTTGTCTTTTCAGAAGTGCTGGACCAAGGTTTTCTCGTTCATTTGTATGTGTGTGTGTATGAGATAGAGAATAAGCCGCCCAAGGGCATGGATTTCTGTTTTGATTTCCTCACTGCCCTATTCCCAGTGCCTAGAATAGTGGCTTATTGGGAAAAACCCTGATGCTGGAAAAGATTGAGGGCAGGAGGAGAATGGGGCAGCAGAGGATGAGATGGTTGGATGGCATCACTGATGTGATGAACATGAGTTTGAGCAAACTCCAGCAGATGACGACGGACAGGGAAGCCTGGTGTGCTGCAGTCCATGGGGTTGCAAAGAGTCGGACACAGCTTAGTGACTGAACAACAGCAATAACATTGCGGTTGCTTCACAGGCAAGTGTTGAATGAGTGATCATTTGTGTGTGTTCAGGAGTATCACTGTGATCGTTATAAGAGTATCTCTTTATCAGCTTTCCCAGGAAGCACTTTGATACTGTTCTTCATGAATGGCTTTTCAAATATTGAATCCCCTATGAATGGGTTAGGTTGGTCTTTTTGTGACACTGTCAATTTTATCATCAGTTGGGATGCTCTGGCTGCAAGGAACACCTAACTGGCCCTACAGAGATAACTCAGTGTGTTCTCTTGAATAACAAATGAAGGCCCTGGGCCAGGCAGGTTCTGTTCTCTCTGTTCTGCCATCACCAGATAGCAGCACAGTGGCTGTAGCCATTCCAGGCATCACACCCAGACATGGCAGAATCCAGAGGCAGGAAGATCGGCAGTCTTCAGTTCCTCCAATTCCTATTTAAGTACAGGAAGACTTTCCTCTAAGCCCCCATCTCAGTAGCAAGAAAAATCGGTCATGTGCCCTGTCTAAACCCACCACTTGCAAGGGGAATGAGACCACCATGATTGACTTGGACCTGTGTTAGTTTGCTTAGTATATTCAGGCAGCTGTAACAAAACACCACATAGTGGGTGTATTATAAATAACAGAAGTTTATTTCTAATGGTTCTGGAGGCTGGGAAGTCCAAGATCAAGGTGCTGGCAGATACAGTATCTGGTGAGGGCCTACTTCCTGGTTCATAGATTGTATCTTCTGGCTGTGTGCTCACATGGCAGAAGGGACAAGAGAGCTTTCTAGGGCCACTTTTATAAGGGCACTGATTGCATTTATGAGGGCTCCACCCTTAAGACCTAATCACCTCCAAAGGCTCCACCTTCTAACACCATTAACTTAGGAGTTAGTGGCGATTCAGATATTAGCAGGCTTCCATGATAGACTGAGTGGCTTTAAACAACAGAAATTTATCTTCTCACAGTTTTGGAGGCTGGAAAGTCTGAGATCAAGGTCCCAGCCGGGTTGGTTTGTGGCGAGACTTTTCTCCTTGGCCTGCAGACCAGTCGTCTCACTGTGTCCTTGCCTGGTCTTCTCATCTGTGCACGTGTGTCCCTAGCCTCTCTTCCTCTTCTTATGAGGACAGCAGTCCTATTGGATTAGGGCTGCGCCCTTATGACCTCACCTGGTATTAATTAACTCCTTTAAAAACCCTGTCTCCAAACACAGTCACATTGTGGGTTAGGGCTTCAACATATGAATGGAGGGAACATAATTCACTCCAGAACAGGACCCAACCTGATTTTTGTTGGACAAAGACAGAAATCTGAATAAAATAGGGGTTCTGGGGTATTGATAGTATCCCCACAATCAACAGTCACCTTAATTATTCAGGGACACCCAGGACATGGAAGGACACAGCTGAAAAAAGTGGAATTGCACTAAAAAAGACTCATTTTATTTTTTGATATCCCGGCCAGACTTAGGTGCAAATCTCATTTCTGCCACTTAGTGGGAAGTGTCTTAACCCAGCTGAGTTTTGGCTTCCTTATCTGTAAAATAGGGATAACAGACAGGGTCTCAAAGGCCATTGTGAAGAGTGAATGGGAAAAGGTATATAAAGCGCTCAAGTGAAAGTGAATGTCACTCAGTTGTGTCTGACTCTGCGACCCCATGGACTATACAGTCCATGGAATTCTCCAGGCCAGAATATTGGATTGGGTAGCCTATCCCTTCTCCAGGAGATCGTTGCGACCCAGGAATCAAACTGGAGTCTCCTGCATTGCAGGCGGATTCTTTACCCATTGAGCTACCAGGGAAGCCCAGTGCCTAGTGCTGGGTGCCTGGTGAGTGCTCAGTGTCAAGGCTACTGTTATTAGCTCTTTTGTCTTGGGATTGACCTTGTCTGTGCCCTTTGAAACTTTCCTCAAACCACTGCACTATGGGATACTTCTTTCTATTGATTTTCTTAACAACAAGAGCTCTTTTAAAGATGCATAATTGTCTTAAGATAGCTCTAAAACCATTAATAGTATTCCAATGAGTAAAACATTTATTTTCTTTTGGGGAAAAAAAGCTTCAAAATGCACTTGAGAGGAAATGTAGTGAAGAGCATGGCCTTTGATGCCAGACTTCCCAGGTCATGTCCAGCCCGCCATAACTGGCCGTGTCATCTTGGCCCAGCCATGTCACTGTTCAGTAGCTTGGTTTCTCATCTGTGAAATGGGAAAATTGAGAGCCTGCCTCACAGGGGTTGTGAGAAGTGGCAGCATGACTGTCAAGCGCTTCTCCCTGTGACTGGCCCAGTCTTATTCATTTTACTTAGAGTTCCACAGACACCTCGTGAAAGGGGAGGAACACTGGGGGTCTAGAAGAGGTGGAAAGTGAAAGCTAAAGTCGCTCAGTCGTGTCCAACTCTGTGCCACCCCATGGACTATACAGTCCCTGGAATTCTCCAGGCCAGATACTGGAGTGGGTAAGCTGTTCCCTTCTCCAGGGGATCTTAGGAGAGGTGGGGAGTAGAGCAGATTTCATTTTCACTGGTACCCTAGAGCACAGGGGGTACCACGCTCATTGTCCTGTAGGAATCTGCAGGTGGCATGTTACCACCTGTTATCATCTGCCTACAAAAATTGAGAGCCTGCCTCACAGGGGTTGTGAGAAGTGGCAGCATGACTGTCAAGCGCTTCTCCCTGTGACTGGCCCAGTGTTATTCATTTTACTTAAGAGTTCCACAGACACCTCGTGAAAGGGGAGGAACACTGGGGGTCTAGAAGGGTGGAAAGTGAAAGTGAAAGTCGCTCAGTCGTGTCCGACTCTGTGCAACCCCATGGACTATACAGTCCCTGGAATTCTCCAGGCCAGAATGCTGGAGTGGGTAAGCTATTCCCTTCTCCAGGGGATCTTAGGAGAGGTGGGGAGTAGAGCAGATTTCATTTTCACTGGTACCCTAGAGCACAGGGGGTACCACGCTCATTGTCCTGTAGGAATCTGCAGGTGGCATGTTACCACCTGTTATCATCTGCCTACAGATGAAGAAAAGTAGCTGCTGAGACTGGATTTGAACCCAGCAGTGCATATGACCAGGGCCCTAGCTCTTACCCATTATGCTAAATGCCACAAGAGTGAACTTGTTTTCTCCTCCATCCTCCCCATCCTACCAAACACTGAGAATTATAGAAATGGGTATATAAATGACTACATTTATTTTAGAGTATTACTTTGCAAATCTGCTCATGAGAAGTGTTACTTTAGATCCCCCAACTTGATGGTTTTTATTATTTTTTTTTAATTAGGCTCTGCTAACAGAGATGATGGAGAGATGTAAGAAGCTAGGAAACAAGTAAGTATTTTGAAATTCATAAAGCCTGTGTTTGAAAATAGAGTCAGTTGCTATTTTTTGAGCTTGGCATTGCATGGAAGGAATGATGCTAAAGCTGAAACTCCAGTACTTTGGCCACCTCATGTGAAGAGTTGACTCATTGGAAAAGACTCTGATGCTGGGAAGGATTGGGGGCAGGAGGAGAAGGGGACGACCGAGGATGAGATGGCTGGATGGCATCATGGACTCGATGGACGTGAGTCTGAGTGAACTCCGGGAGATGGTGATGAACAGGGAGGCCTGGCATGCTGCGATTCATGGGGTCGCAAAGAGTCGGACATGACTGAGCGACTGAACTGAACTGAACTGATGCTTGCATGGGCAGGAGGCCTACAGAGCAGCAGGATAGCACCTGACCTCAAGAATGCTGGAGTCCAGTTGCCTGGCTTCTGATTTTGGCTCCACTCTTTCTTAGCTTTATGACCTTGGGTCACTTGCTTTGACCTTTCTATGTCTCCATCTCTTCATCTGTAAATTGGGTATAATAGCAGTGCTTTCCCTGTGGGGCTGTGATAAGTGATAAAGTCAGGATAAACTTGAATTCTTATCTTCTAGGCCTAAGAGGTTTCTCCTCTACTCTCCTTTCAGTGGTAGATGAAGAGCCTGGAGTAGGTATTGTTCACCACTGTGTCCCTAGGCCCTAGAACAGTGCTTTTAATAGGAGATGTGGATATATATTTGCAGCTTGGATCAGTATTGTTACTTAATGTTTAGATTTATTAGTGCATTGAAGGCTCCCTCTGTTTCTTCTGTTTAAATAGATTTGATTACTTTCTTATTTATTGTCCATCCATTGACCTGTGCACCCATTCGCACATCCATCCACCCATCTTCCATTCTTCCAGCCAATTGAATATTTATCAAGCTCTGAATATGCACAAAACACTGTGTTAGTCTCTAGAGGTTGCCTTTTTACTGCAGTCTTTTTTTTTCCCCAACGCTACCAATAAAGGGCTGTCAATCATCTTTTCTAACAGCATACATCCTAAAATAAAAGTGACTTTCTTAAAGGGAAGCTCTGCTGACGTGGGCATATGTGTCTTTCAGTGCCTTGCTGTTGAACTCTGTGATGTCGGCTTTCCGGGCCGAGTTCATTGCTACAAGGTCCATGGATTTCATTGGCATGATTAAGGAGTGCGACGAGTCCGGTTTCCCCAAGGTAGGCTCTTGATTTAATCCTTGGTGGAGAACAGATAGGCAGTGTTTGCCTGACAGCTCTCCAGGGAGAGGGAATTTGATGTCAGGGGTAGCTCGGGCCGAGAGGAAAACAGCTGAAGGCTGTGTTTCTGGAGTGCAGACGAAGACAAGTGAGCGACTGGGGTTGTGAGACGCACGTTATTGCCGAGAGTCAGGCCTCTGTGAGTCCAAAATCTAACCAGTTGGCTCACTATGAAGTATTTAGGAAAAACTTTGGTCTTATATCTTTAAAACTGTATCTTCATCCATTAATTATGCAAAACTTTGTCCGGGAGAATAGTATGGCCCACAGATTGGACCAGTACACAGAGCAAGCTCTTTGTTCCAGCCTTCTCAGTCTAACTTGGATAAGTTTGTGGTAGAACTTCAGAAAATGGTCGTTGGAAGATTAACCTTGAGATAGGCCAACTATGACAGCCTTTTCCTTTATTTTCTTAAGTTACTCTGATTTTTAATTTCTGAGATCGTAATGTCTGCTATATTTCTTAGCATCTCCTTTTTCGCTCCCTGGGGTTAAACTTGGCCTTGGCTGATCCTCCTGAAAGTGATCGACTTCAGATTCTCAATGAAGCTTGGAAAGTTATCACTAAATTGAAGAATCCACAGGTGGGTGACAATTTAGACCTTGTTTTGACTGCTTTGTGCCCAAGTTATGTAGTATGCTCGCTCTTTAAAAAATTTCTCTTTCAACTAATCATCCTTATTTTTTAAAAAATGAAATCTACTTCGTTTAGTTGTATTGTTTGTCAACCTGTAATGGAGAACTTACAACTTTAAAGATGTATTTCTTGATTTTTGTGTCCCTATTATGTCTTATTCTTGTGGCCTTAAGATGAATGAGAAGTGTAAAATTATGAATACTTGAAACTTGAAAAGACCTGTAGCTCTGCAAAGAGCATTCTAAGTGGAGCAATCAATAGCACCGTTGACCCTTGAACAAGATGGGTTTGGACTGCACAGATTAACTTATACGTGGATTTTTTTTTTTTTCCAGTGGTAAATACCATGATATTATACAACTGTTGGTTGGTTAAATGCATAGAACCGAAATTGCAGATACAGAGGAATCATGGATACAGAGGGCTGGCTATAAGTTATACATAATTTTTGACTGCCTAGAGGATCAGTGTCCCTAAACCCTGCATTGTTTAAAGGTCAAATTATATTTGGATTTGAAAAAAAAAAAAACAATTTATTGAGATAACCCTAAATTGAAGATCAGCAGTCAAGCCAGTAGTTAGCAAAAGGAAATTCCAATTTCCATCCCTTGAATGGACAGCTGAAGCCTCTTTCTTCCCATGCTTCTGACACGGGAAGTCTTAGGAAGAGGAACCAACTGATTTTAGTTGCTATAATGCATATAGTCGGAGAAGGCAATGGCACCCCACTCCAGTACTCTTGCCTGGAAAATTCCATGGATGGAGGAGCCTGGTAGGCTGCAGTCCATGGCGTCGCTAAGAGTTGGACATGACTGAGCGACTTCACTTTCACTTTTCACTTTCATGCATTGGAGAAGGAAATGGCAACCCACTCCAGTGTTCTTGCCTGGAGAATCCCAGCGACAGGGGAGCCTGGTGGGCTGCCGTCTATGGGGTCGCACAGAGTTGGACATGACTGAAGCGACTTAGCAGCAGCAGCAGCAATGCATGTAGTGCTGGTCATCATTTTGTAGGTTTGGGTTTTATGCCTCACTTCCTTTTAGGGAACATGCCAGCGATTTATGTGGGTGCCACTGGGGAATGGTATTGGCTGTCTTTGTGGCCAAGCTTCACCACACTCTGCACTTCTTCTGTCCTATGTACTTGTTCATTTAGTTTGTTATAACAGCATATAATAGATCATGTGGCTTCTATACAATAGAAATTTATTTCTCACAGTTCTGAAGGCTAGAAGTACAGAATCAGGGGGCCAGCATGGTTGGTTGGAGAAGGAAATGGCAGCCCACTCCAAGATTCTTGCCTGAGAAATTCTGTGGACACAGCAGCCTGGTGGGGTACAGTCCGTCATGTCTGACTACATGACGTAGCAACTCAACAGCAGCAACGTAGCATGGTTGGGTTCTGATGAGGACCCTCTTCCCGGTTGCAGACTGTCAGCTTCTCCTCGTCACATGGCAGAAAGAGGGAGGAAGACCTCTGGGGTCCCTTTTACAAGGGCACTAATTCCATTCACAGGGTATTCACCCTCATGACCTAACCACTGCCGAAAAACCCTACATCCTAATATCATCACATCAGGGGCTGAGATTTCAACATGTATTTTCAAGGGGGATACAAGCATTCAGACCATAACACAAGTAAGTGAATATTGGAGGTAGCATTTGATTGGATCATTTATTGAGAAGGAAGTGTTAAAATGAACCCAGTTATAAACCCCTTACTGGGTATTTCCCTGGTGGTCCAGTGGCTAAGACTATGTGTTCCCAATGTGGGGGGCCCGGGGTTTGATCCTTGGTCAGGGAACTATATCCCACATTATGCAATTAAAAGATCCACATGCTGGAACTAAGACCTGGTCAAATAAATAAATTTTAAAATAAACCCTTGTTAATCACCACATTTATGATAGTGTATTAAGGACAGTGGTATAGTTTAGAAAAATTAGAAGCTTGTTTACACAATTGTGTACCTCTGTTGTGCTCAGCCATGTCTGACTGTTGGCTCCATGGAGTATAGCCTGCCAGGCTCCTCTGTCCATGGAATTTTCCGGGCAAGAATACTGGAGTGGATTGCCATTTCCTATACCTATGTTCAGCAAAATCCTTGCTAAACTCCAGCTATTGAAATTCCCTGTTTAACTTAAACTGATTGGTAATGAAAATAGCTTATTTAGGATATTTAAGTCAAAAGCCTCTGGGCTTCTGGTGCCTGTACTGCAGGACTTAAAAGCACCTTGCATCAAAAGCTCATAATAGCAATTTTCTCCAGACTTTAACTTCATACTTTCCTCATTACGTCCTTCTTAACATTTCTGTTAGACCTTAGAGTGTTCCTGTCTTTTCTTGTGTGAATGAGATAACTGTTTTCTCCCCTCCACTTTCTTCTTTCTTTTCCGTGGGGTGTCAGAACAGAAAAGGCGTCCTTGCAGACTCTATTTTTCCTTTCTTCTTTGTTGGCTGCGCCTTGCGGCACGTGGGATCTTAGTTCCCTGACCAGGGTTTGAACACATGGCTCCTGCACTGGGAGCATGGAGTCTTAACCACTGGACTGCCAGGGAAGTCCCAGATTCTATTTTTCCATGGCCTTTTTTTCCCATTTGGCTGTTTTCTGTAGCAGACAGCCTTACTAAGTTGGTCATCACAGTTTCCATACCCATCTCATTATCTTTCCTACTTGAATCTAACACATCCTGTCCTACCTAAAACCTTTGTGCTTTCTTAATCCTTGTACAACATATATACATCTCCCCTCTTTAGGACAAATGTTTTGTTTTTAAAGGCAAGAGGCCTGTTTTTTCTCAGGACATTCAAATGTCACATTTTAAGTAATGCTTGAATTTTCAACCAGATCTGTGGTCCTTGAGGTGTGATGAGAACTCCCCACTGTTATCTCTGCTGCCCTGCGGTTCTTCTCATTCTCCAGGCAGGGCAGAGCTTCCCAGATTTCTGTTTTGGCCCAAGTAGCGATTCTGGAATGAAAGTCTAATTAGTTTCAGGCAACTTATATTTTCTCATCTCACCTCTCAGGGGTAGAATCTATCAGTGGGCCAGAGTTTTCTGTACATGACTCTTGAAATCCCTATCAATAGTTTCAGAGCCCTTGAAGGAATTGGTACATTATGAGTTTTTGCTGTATGGTCAATTGTAAAATTGTCTTTGCTTTTTCTTTGTAGGACTACATTAATTGTGCTGAAGTGTGGGTGGAGTACACCTGCAAGCATTTTACGGTATGTGTACTGTGGTGGTGTTATGTGGTATTGTGTGCTGTGTATTTTTTTCATGTTCATAATTGTGAATAAGTCTAGATAGACCTTTATACATTTTGTGATGCTAATTATCCTTAATTTACGAAAATTGCACCTTTTTCAGTATAATGTAATGAAGCATTAATATGTGAGCTATAACAAAAGGGTTCACACTTACATGTAAGTTTGGGAAATACTGCATTTTACAAAGCTAAGCAGATTTTTTTTTTCACCACAACACACCTTAGATGCTTATTGTTAAAGTTCATTGTGACTTTCCATGGAAGTCTAGTCAGCTGTGTTTCCCAGACATATTTGATTTGCTTGTAATTTAATTTTTTTCTAAGCAAGCAAAGATGCTTCTTTCCCTAGGCCCAGACTAGAAGCTCAGCTTGGGAAATACTGGTCTTGTCAAGAGACTTTAGAAGCAGGTAGAAGTGGTTTCAAATCCTGTTGCCAGGTGTTTATTTTAATCAACTTTGAAAAATATCAAAGTTTAACCTATATGAAGAAAGCTTACAGAAACAGTAAGTTTGCTGTTCAGTGAATCTTTACTGATACACCCAGGGAATCATGGTCTAGATAAAGAAATAACTCCCCATCCCCACCCCAACCTGAAGCCCCCCATACTTCCCTCTTAGTCATGGCCTTGGAAGTTGAACATGAACACCATCTGGCCTCTTAACTCCAGAAATGGGTTTTGCCTCATTTTGAGCATTATTGTAAATGTTAGTCTGTTAATTTTCTTTCTTTCATCCAGTTTTTGTTTTATGGAAACTTCTAGCACATGATCTCCCTTGTACTCATTACCCAGAAGTGACCAATTTATGACAAATGTTGTTTCATTTGCGCCTTACCCCTTCTCCCCACCCCTGGATTAATTTGAAGCACAGCTTAATCATCGTGTTTCACCAGTCAGTATCTCAGTGTATAGCTTTGATATAGAATTTCCTTTTCTGAAACAAAATCTCAATATATTATCCTAACCAAGAAAATTAATAATCTTTTAATACCACTGAAACTTGATAAATATTCAGATTTCCCCTAGTTGTCTCAGAAGTTTTTCTTACTTTGTTCACTCAGGATTAAAAAGGGCTAAGCACATATGTTGTAAAACACTTTAATTCGAGTCCTTTTAACCTTTAAGTTCCCCTCTCTTCCCCTCTTTCTTTCCTTCCCTCCCTGTTCCTCTCCTTTTTTACTCTGTTACTTATTTATTGAAGAAATCAGGTCCTTTGTCCTGTAGAGTTTCCCGGTCTGGATTGGCCAGGGCATCCCTGTGGTGGTGGTAGCATGTTCTTCTGCCTCCAGCGTTTCCTGTAAATCGGCTGTTAGTTCTGGAGACAGGCTCTTCATCAGCCTTGTATTTGACTCTCTGACACCATGGCTGCTGGTGTGGTGCTTCTCCTGGAAGGCTCATGGTATCTGGTTGTTTCTCCATGATGCGAGCGGCCACCAAAGTGCATTCATCTCATGGTTTATCATTGGGTTGCAAAATAGTGATTTTTAGAATTATTATCATTTCTCCTGTATTTGTTAGCTGGAATACTTGTATTGATATGAAGATAAACTTTTCACACCACATAGTTGGTTACCCTGAGGTACAGTTTGTACAGAAAGGGAAGATGCTCATTTTTGTTCTTGGTACTTACTAGGTTTTAGAATGAGTCAATTTCCTAGCATCCCCAAAGGTGACCAGTGAGTAGTAGTTGCTTTTGGTATCTTTAGGGATTCTTGAGTTGAAATATATTTGCTGTGTGTCAATCTTTGCAGTTATATTATTCTTACTGATGCTCAGTGGTCCCATCTTTATCCAGTGAGTGCTTTATTAAGTTGGCTTCCGAGTCTTGACATACTCTCTATAGTCCTTGATACCTTCTTTGCTTTCTACATAAGATGCTCCAGCCTCTCTTGTACTTTCTTATCCCATATTTGGAATCAGCCCTTTCTCTAAGAAGCTTTGGTTCCTTTCGGTGCCACTGTCAGATTTTTTTTTTAGTGCTGTGACACTGGCTAAGCCATTTAACTTCTCTGAGCCTTAACTTCCTCATCTGTAAAATGGGGATAGTGATGTCCATGCTGGGGAGTTTAATGAGCATAAAACGAGTACATACTGGCAACTGTTTAGATGGTGTGCTGTGTGCTAGGACGCTGCACAGCTTCGTATTGACCTTGTCAGTAAACTTCACTGTTCCAGTTATACAGACCAGACATCAGCTTGCTTTTTCTGTAGAAGGCCACTATTCCTGTATTTGAGACTCTGTGGACCACGTGATCTGTTACGATACACGTGTCTGTCTTTGCCACTGTACATAAAGCAACCGTAGACCATACATGAGTGAGCATGACTGTGTTCTAGTAAGTTTTATTTATGCACACTGAAATTTGAAGCTCATACAGTTTTCCTTGTCAGCAAATATTATTCTTTTAGTGTGCATGTAAAAAGCATTCTTTGCTCCTGGGTTGTATGAAAACAGGCACCAGGGTGGATTTAGGCTGTAGTTGGCTGGCCCCTAACACAGCTGAGAAAAGTGTGGTGCACTGGGCATTGGGTCACCCATCCTCTGCTCTTCTCACAGAGCCTCGCTGCTCTTTGCAGCACTGGAGAGGGGCCCAGGGTGGGCGGGCAGAAAGTGGCACATTGGATTTCACCAGCACTCCGGGAAAGCTGGGACAGTAATACTCCAGAACCTTGAGATCAGTGTTTCAGTCCTGACTTGGTGCAGGCACAGATGTCTTTAGGGCTGTGACATGGGTGGAATTTTCCCTCTAACATTACTTGTAGCAGGGTAGTTGAAACTGTTCCATGGAAGCTGTGTGCTATACTCTGAAAATGTTAGTTCTTTCTACCAGAAAAATGGTCAACAACTGTCATTCACTGTCTAATACAGGTCTAATTTTTTCCCCTCTTAGAAACGAGAGGTGAACACTGTTTTGGCTGATGTCATCAAGCACGTGACTCCAGATCGTGCCTTTGAAGACTCCTATCCTCAGGTGACAGCTTTATATTTCTCATTTCCACATTGTCAGGAATTTTATTCTGTTGCATTAAATAAGTATTTTGCATGGGGGTCAAGCTGTCAAGTCAGGTAATCCTGGATTTGAGTCCTAACCTTCCCATGTCCCAGCTGTGTGCCCTTTAATCAGTTACTTTGTCTTGCTGTGCCTGAGTTTTCTTACCTGTAAAATGGGAAAAATAATAGTCCTATCCGAGTGGTTGTGAGAATTGAGTGAGGTGTGATGTGGGATGTACAGTTGCTTGGCATGAGTAAGTAAGATGGTTATGTTCTTCGATAAACTAACCTTTTATTTGGAAATAAATTCAAACTTTATTGGGAAGTTAAAAGAATAGCTCAGAAAGCTCCCATTATTTTTTACCCAGATTCACTAACTGTGAATATTTTCCATGTTTACTTTATCATTATTGTATGTACACATATGCACACATATTCCTACATGTGTATGTAAAATTTTTTAAAACCAGTTGAGGGTAAATTGCATCCATCATGCCATTTTTGCCTCTAAAGAGTTCAATGAGTATTTCCTAAGAACAAGGACATCCTCCTTTATAACCACAGTTTAGTTTATCAACTTCAGGGAATTTAACATTAATATCTTACTTTTGCCTCTCCACAGTCCATATTCCAATTTTGTCAGCGGGTTCAGTGTCTTTAATAGCAGATTTTTGCTTCCCCTCTAGTATAGAATCCAGCTCAGGATCACTTACTGTAAAGTAACTTCAAACCTAATTAAGATTTTATTTTATGTTTGATAACATGATGTTCTGGCACTTACCATCTATGGTTGGTGTCCTGACTCACTTAATATAAGAAAATTAGTTCCATATTTTTGTACAAATTTTAGAATTCTTACATTTTACTCATTTAAGAATTGTTCACCACTTGCTAATTAAAATGGCTCATTATTACAGTTTACTGAGCAGCCACTAGGTATTTGTTGATGGAATGAAAAATGACATAGTTGTGCACAGCAGGCTTTTGGTTAGTACAATAAAATGTGTAAAAAAGATAGGTCATGCTTTTGTGGGTGGTCAGGGTCTCGGGGTCATATGAAGACTGATGTGTGTTAAAATTTTATTATTATTATTTTTTTGAAACACTAGAAACCATTCACTTTTATTAATAACCATGTATTAATTTCACACAAGGTTGAAATCAAACATTTTACAATCCACAGTATGAGCCATGATCAAATCAGATTAAAAGTAGAGAAAGATACTAATTTTTCTGATAAAAGGATGTGAGGATCATTATTTTTATGACTTACACAACAAAGCCTAGGAAGCACTTAGTAAACAAGAAATACACTAATTACATGCCTTTTCTGGAAAGGGTTTCTAATACATTTCTAGGTTATTACAGAAGCTGTCTGTATTTCAACATTGTCAAGTAATATACTTCCCTTATGTTGATATTATAAAGATATATCAATACTGTAGTGAACTGTGATTGTGTTCTTACAATTCAAGTGATAGAACTATTGAAAATTTAGAACCAACTTTTGGAGAAATTCCCTGGTGGTCCAGTGGCTAAGACTCCGCATTCCCAATGCAGGGGGTCTGGGTTTAATCCCTGGTCAGGGAAATAGATCCCACATGCTGCAACTAAGATCTGATGCAGCCAAATAAATAAATATTAAAAAAAAAATAGAACCAACTTCTGTCTTACGTATCACGGCAACCTCCCAGGATAGTTCATATCAAAGACAAACATCTCCATTTAGATGTTCATTGTACATTTTGCATTACAGTATTCTTCATCTTCTAATGGAGAATAAATAGAAACGGCTGCAACACAATATAAAAAGACTAATCTTTGAGGCATAAACCGTCAAAAATCTGTTTTCATTCACACTAGAAACAAAGCATAGTATGGATTATTTGAGCATTGAATTACATTCATTTTGCCTTTCAACTAATCTCAAATCAAGTCATTGTAAACAAAGATACATTGCTAATAAGTGTAGCTTTCTAACCATTAACCTTCATCTCATGATCCTGGCTAATATATCCATTTTCTATGTTTTTTAACTATGGATTGCTCTCTACAGTGATTCTCCGTCAGAGAAAATTTAGAAAAGAGGATTGATGAAATACTTACTAGTATGCAGTCTCTGATATTTATTTCAATTTGATTTTTGATTAAATACTTTTCTACATATTTGTTACAACATTTCCATCGATTTCTAGTATATAAACTCTTTTGTTTTCTGATATATATTTAGGGCAAAAGTCTTCCATCACTTGTTCCATCACTCTCCAGCGTGTGTTCTGAGATTTTTAGTGAGATGACCACTATAACTAAAGGCCTTGCCACATTCCATACATCTCTCCCCCATATGAATTCGGTGATGTTGAGTAAGATTTGAACTTGTAATAAAGGTTTTGCCACATTCTTTACATTTGTATGGTCTCTCCCCAGTATGGATTCGAATATGTGCAGTTAATATTGAACTTCGAATAAAGGTTTGAACACATTCTGTACAACGAAAAGGTCTGTCACCAGTATGAATTCGCTGATATCGAGTAAGATGTAAGCAACGGATAAAGGCTTTGTCACATTCTTTACATTTATAAGGTTTCTCTCCAGTATGCGTTCGCTGATGTTGAGTAAGAGTTGAGTTCTGATTAAAGGCTTTGCCACATACTGTACATTTATAAGGTTTCTCTCCAGTATGAATTTGCTGATGTTGAATAAGATGTGAGTGGTGGATAAATGTTTTGCTACATTCTGTACACTTGAAAGGTTTCCTTCCTATATGAATTTTCCTATGTCTACTTAGATCGGATGAGTTATTAAAGACTTTCCCACATATCTTACACTTGTTTTTTTTCTGTGACTTCTGAATAGTCTGCTGTTGAACCAGTTCTGAAGACTGATTAGAAATGTTATCATATTCATTACAATTATAAGTCGTCTCTCCAGTATGAGTACTCTTTATAGAGAAAGACCTGACATCTGATAAAAGATATTTCTACATTTATTACTTTTTGAATCCCTGTGTGAAGATTCAGGTCCCTGATGTTTCATAAGGTTTGAGTCTCTTTCAACCTTATACCCAGTTTTATTGCCTGAATACCCTCTCACTCCATCATAAATACTCTTGCAATTATTTGGGCTGGAGCTCTTACTTAAGGGTTGACTCATTTCATTTTATTGCATATCGAAAGTTCTTCCATAATAACCATACCATGGGATGTATTGAACAATGATGGTTGGATTATATCTCTTCCATTATTATCAACATTACACATTTTAGCATGGGGAGAAAATATCTGTTGGTGGAAGAATAGTGACCCACTGCTCACAAATCCCTCAAATTGATTATATTGTGAGTTTTCCCCCTCATTTTTAAATTTCTGGTGTTCAGACATGCTTGAATATTTGCTTAATCTAAGGCTATATTGAGTATTGTTTGATTGAGTATTTGTAGTAGACACTAGATTACCTTCTGGGCTTTCCACGTTTCCTTTCAGAGAACAGGTATGTTTCAAAAAAGGATGAAAATCTTTTCTTAAAAACTTAAAGTTCTCATCAGATGTTGAAGACTGAAGTTGGTGTTCTCCCCAGTTTGACTTGACTTGTTGCAGTAATGTTTGCCTTATGTGTAACTATCTCAGTTTCTTTATGTCCATATAAACATCCTCTCTGTCTTTCATATGCCCTCGTATGTTCCCAGTCGTTCATTAAATGTAAATTTCTGTGGTGAAATACTTTATATTTTCCTAGGTTTGCTTTTGGGAATACATCTTCTAACCCTGGATTCTTGGCATCAAATCCTGGGTGTCATGAGGAGACAAAGCTGGGTATATGGCCACTGTCTTCTTTCTCCTTATATTCCTGGGCTCCTTCATTTGCTCCAGAAAAGTGACAAGGTCCGGCTTAGAAACCACAAGGCCCAAAGTGGCCAAGTTCCTATAGTTCTCCAACATCATGTCCCTGTACAATTCCCGTTGACCAAGATCCAGGCATTCCCACTCCTCTTGAGTGAAATCTGTGGTCACATCCTGGAACATCAGCTGTCTCTTTTTCCATTTCAAGAGGCTCTTTAGCTCTTCTTCGCTTTCTGCCCTAAGGGTCATGTCATCTGCATATCTGAGATTATTGGTATTTCTCCCAGCAATCTTGATTCCAGCTTATGCTTCATCCAGCCCACCATTTCTCATGATGTACTCTGGGAATATGGCTGTTGTCTCCATTCTCCTTATACTCCTGGGATCATTCAATTGCTCCAGAAAGGTGATCAGGTCCAGCTTAGAGACCACAAGATCTGAGAAGCTGCCATTTCCTCCTCTTCTTCCCGCTGCTCTGAGTCTTCTCTGATGTGCATTAAAATTTTAGTTGGGGAATTCTGATAAGACCTTGACTGCCAGTGACCCAACTTACCGAAAACTTGCACATAATAATTTTAATGCCGTTCATTCCTAAGAGACAAGGGAATTATACTATACTGTCATTCTGTTATATGCAAGAGCAACTTTAAAAGATGCCCAGGGGTCAGCTTATATTCCAGACAGCTGCCAATATTGGTTGTGAGCCCCCTTTGTCTTCAGCGGGGGCTACATCAGGAGAATAAAACTGCAAGAGTCTGTGAAGAATTAGCTTACTCCCGGTCTAGGATAGGGAAGGTGCAAGGTGAGCCTGAAACATTTTCTTGTGCCAGGAAGTAAGGAAGAACTGCTGCGGGCAGGTGAAATGAGCACAGGAGTAGCTTTAAAGGGGCTGTCATGGGCCTCAATTTGAACATCAAAAGAAATAAATACAATAACAAATTATAATCCATTGAGTAAAATAAGAACACAGGAGTTGGCCTTTATGATGAATAGGTAAATAAATAGATATAGATGAGGGGTAAGGCGGATAGGGGTGCCATCAGCGAAATGTGAAAGAAATGGTAGAGTAGAAAAATGACTGTTTGCAGCCATCTCAGTAAAGACATGAATCATTCTTCATTCTTAGGCAAGAATCATCAATGAATGCTAAATCTGGAGGGGATATTCGATGAGGAGCAGGATATTTTCGTATCTCTTCCCGTAGAATGAGTGTTAGTTGTAAGGGGAGAAATAGTGACTATGGTGGAGAATTTGGACAGCGATTGACAGTGAAAATCCATATCAGCAAGTGGGATATCGCGTGCCTGCAGATACGGTACCCTGAGAAAGACACAGCATCATCCGTGTAGCATTCCAGTCAAGAATGCATGGCTGACTCTAATCAGGAGGTGACACTAGTCACGTCCAAATTGAGTTGCATGCTAAAAGGTAATAGCCAAAGCATTGCCATCAGCACTACAAAGGTTAAGGAACTGTTTCAGATCAACACAGACTATAGAGACATGAAAACAGAATCCATTCAGTGATCCTGAACGGAATCCTGTACTGCAGAGTGGAAAAAATAACGCTGTAAAGAACTTACTGACACAACTGACAAGACTGGGATACAAATGACAGATTAAAGTGTTAACGTTATACCAGCATTAACTTTTCTGAATTTGATAATGACAAAATGGAAATATCAGAGAATATGTTTATTCTTGGGAAATACAAATGAAGTATTCAGGGGTGAGGGACATGATACATGCAAGCTACTTTAACATGGTTCAGGAAAAATGTAATATGTCTTACCTCATAGACAGGATAATAAAGTTAGCAAAATACTAAAGATCAATGACTTTGGATAAAGAGAGCATGGGAGATTTTTTAAAAGCATTTTTAAAAATTATGAAAGTATAAAAACACATATACAGGAAACTTGGAAAATGCAGAACAAAGTTATATATAGTTCCACTATATATTACAGTTGTCTTATTAAGTAGATAAATTAAGATTTTTAGTTGGAGTTTTAATATCAAACTCTCAAAAATTAGTAGAATGAATACACAGAAAAATAGAAGGATATAATAGACCTGAAAAACACTATGAACCAATTCAACATAATTAAGATGTGTACAATTTTCACACAACAGCAGGATGCAAATTCAAGTTCCCATAGACTGTAAATCAGGAGACCCTGGAACATATCCAGGAATGTAAAACAAGGTGCAAAAATTTTGTAGTCTAAAGGTATTGAAATCATACAGAGTCTGTTCTCTTATCACTGTGGAATTATGTTAGAAATCAGTATCAAAAAATATTTGAAAATGACCCATATATTTTCAAGTACAATGTAACATTTACCAAGAGAGATCTTTGGCTTAGCCACTGAAAGCCTCAAAAAAAAAAAAAAAAAAAAACTGAAAAAATGCAGAAGGTGATTGCAGAGAAGAAAGCACTTTTAAATGAGAAGTAAACATCAAAATGAGAAATTAATATCAAAGGATACTTAAAAAAAACCCATGAATTTGGAAATTAAATGTCCACTTTTAAATAGTGGATATATCTAAGAAGCTATAACAAGGAAAACTAGAAAATATTTGTAATAGAATAAAAGTGAAAAGAGAATTTATCAGAATTTGTTGCATGTAGCTGAAGTTGCTCAATGCAGCTAAACACAATGTGGAATCATGAATAAGATATCATGAAAACAAATAATGGACACTAGCATAAAATTTTGTAAAATTTGAACAAAATCTGTACTTTAGTTAATAATACTATATTACATATTAGTTTCCTGTTTGGAGGTTTTTTTTTTTTTTATGACGTAGTATTTCTTTAGAGAATTTGTGAGTTTTTTTATACTGTTCTTTCAACATTTCTGTAAGTTTGAAATGATTTCATGGTAAAAAGTTATAAATACACGATCTATACATATTTTAAAAATTCTTCCATTGGATCAATAGATAGATGAGGAGATAAAGCAAATAGAGCAAAATATTAGCCCTTGTAGAATCTCAGTGGTAAGTGGGTGTTTTCTATATTTTCATTGAATTTTCTTTGTGTTTCAGCATTTCATAAAGAAATATTGAAGGGGAAAAAAATCTTTTTAAACATTACTTGTAAGTGTGTTAGTGTTAGTCACTTATTTGTGTCTGACTCCGTGAGCCCCCCAAGGGCTATAGCCTGCCAGGCTCCTCTGTCCATGTAACTCTGCAGGCAAGAATACTGAAGTGGGTAGCCATTCCCTTCTCCAGGGGATCTTCCAGACCCAGGAATTGAACACAGTTTTCCTGCATTGCAGGGAAGTGCTTTACCATCTGAGCCACTAGGGAGGCTCATTTGTACGTGTACTTAAGTAGTAAAAAAAAGATTTCTTGTTCTAAAGGGTTAGTTGCTGTGGAGAACGTTTCAGGAGCATTTTCAACCAGACCATATTGCACTATCTGTGAATGCTCTGTGTCAGAACATTGTCACGACGTTTTGAAGTCCTTTTGCTTGATGACCTAGTCAAGTGCTTAATTATGAAACAGGGTGTGTACTACTAGTATTCTGTATTTTTGACCATGAGCCGTTTACTTTGTAGACGATTTAAACACCAGTGTTTTTAGTATAAGCAGAGTAATTGTCAGTAAATTTTCCCTTCTTGACAGCAACCAAGGATAGGAGTTTATAGTTCATTTAGAAAAAGTGCCTCCTTGGTACTCCCATGCCAAGGCTGTGTCAGTAGACTCTGTGTGTGTCAGGGTGAGGGGTGGTGGACATGTTTCTGGGTATCCAGGACAGGCCTCACAGATTGTGCCATCATCCAGGGGTAGTGCCGTGGCCTTTGACCTCGCTGTCAGACTCAGACCAGTGTCTCTCCACTGAAGTAGTCAAGAAACCCAGGACTACCATGGGCTAGAACTGTTGTTCAATTGCTAAGTCGTATCCAACTTTCTGCTACCCTATCAATTGCAACACCCCAGGCTTCCCTATCCTTTACTCTCCGAGTTTGCTCAAACTCATGTCCATTGCATCCGTGATGCCGTTCAACCAACTCATCCCCTGTTGTCCCCTTCTCCTCCTGCCTCAGTCTTTCCTAGCATCAGGATCTTTTCTAAGGAGTCAGTTCTTCGCATCAGGTGGCCAAAGTGTTGGAGCTTCAGCTTTAGCGCTAGCCCTTCCAATGAATATTCAGGATTGATTTCCTTTAGGATTGACTGGTTTGATCTCTTTGTATCCAAGGGGCTCTCAAGAGTCTTCTCTAACACCACAGTTCAAAAGCATCAATTCTTTGGCACTCAGCCTTCTTTGTTGGCTAGAATAGGGATCTATAAATCATGGCCCTTGTAGCCCAAATAGTTTTATTGGAACTCACACCCAGCCATCTGTTTACATATTATCAATGGCTGCTTTCCAGCTATAGTAGCAGAATTGAGTAGTTGTGATGACTTGTATGGCCCTTTATAGAAAAAGTTTGCCCACCTCTTGAATATTCATAGCTGACTTGATCAGAGAACTTGGAAGGTCAGGCACTGCTCTAAGCACCGTAGCCGAGCCATCCCATTTAATCCTCCCAGGGAGCAGGATACTGCTTTGGAGAAGAGGAGGTTGAGGCTGAGAAGTTCTTCCTCTAAATCTAGAATAAAATGGGTTAACTCAGACTGAGACAAGACTTAACCTAACCGAATAATTCCCTGTTCTTGTATACTCCTGATTTCCCTAATTGTAATTGTGATTGCATGTTGTGAGACAGGGTTGCCTTTTTAAAAATATCCAGGTTTTATTAAAGATGTGTTTTTCATTTTGTTTTGCAGCTTCAGTCAATAATTAAGAAAGTAATTGCACACTTTCATGATTTCTCAGTTCTTTTCTCAGTGGTAAGTAACTATCTTGAACTATTTTTGAAAATTTATATCTGAGTCAGAGGTTCCTTTAATGTCTTAGTAAATTTTTCATGGTGTCCTCGACCAAAAAAAAAATACTTAACAGTTCCTTTTTTTATTAAAAAAAAAAAAAAAGTAGGTCTAAACAATTTAAATATTTATATCATAATGACTTAAGCAGCTTAAGCAATAATATTTCTATTATTGTGAACATAATAGGCATAGACTGATAGAAAAATATTGTTTTTATTTCATTCATGACTTTCTATGGGGTGTGTGTGCCTATTGGGTATCATACAACTTCTTAAACCTTGGAACTAAACTGAACATTGATTTTTTTTTTTTTTTGCATCATATCTGCTTTTTATCACACAATTTAATGTTGAAACTTGGAAATATATCAAGCTTTATAGTTGTCTCAGTATCTTGACAGAGTTGAGATTTATTATATTTCCTTAGAAATTGAAAATATCTCATTTGCTGCAATGCCCTGGGTATGTACCAGTCTAGTTATGTACCAATCTAGTTATGTACTTCTCTGCAGTAGCACTCTCTGCCCCTTCCCTCAGCTTCCCTCTTCCTTCTTCCCGTTTCCACTTCTGTTCTCTCACAGGGCTGTAAGCTTTTGTTTATTTGATAATAGAAATTTTTATTTATTGGATTTTTGCCACACTCCAAGCCCTATGCTAGAGCGTTTATGAATTTTTTTAAATTGAAATATAGCTGGTTTACAGTGTTATGTTAGTTTCAGGTGTCTGGTAAGGTGACTCAGTTATACATAAACATATTCATTCTTTTTCAGATTTCTTTTCCCATGTAGTTTATTATAGAATATTGAGCAGAGTTCCATGTGCTATACAGTAGATCCTTGTTGGTTATCTATTTTATATATAGTAATGTATACATTTTAATCCCCAACTCCTAATTTATCCCTCTCACCTCCTCCCCTTTGGTAGCTATGGTTTGTTTTCTCTGTGAGTCTGTTTCTGTTTGTAAATAAGTTTATTTTTATCTTTTTTTTAGATTCCAGGTATAAGTGATATTAAGTGATATTTGTCTTTCTTTTTCTGGCTTACTTCACTTTAGTATGATAATCTCTAGGGCCGTCCATGTTGCTGCAAATGGCATTATTGCATTCCTTTTTATCGCTGAATAATATTCCACTGTATATATGTACCACCTCTTCTTTATCCATTTATCTGTTGATGGGCATTTAGGTTACCCCCATTTCTTGGGTATTGTAAATAGTGCTGCAATGAACATATTGGGGTACATGTGTTTTCTGAATTACGGTTTTCTCAGGTTATATGCCCAGCAGTGGGATTGCTGGGTCATATGGTAGTTTTATTTTTAGTTTTTTAAGGAGCCTCCATACTGTTCTCTGCAGTGGCTGTGCTAATTTACATTCCCAACAGTTCAGGAGGGTTCCTTTTTCTCCACACTCTCTCCAGCATTTATTACTTGTAGGCTTTTTGATGATGGCCATTCAGACCATTGTGAGGTGATGGCTGACTATAGGTTTGATTAGCATTTCTCTAAGAATTAGCAGTGTTAAACATCTTTTCATGTGCTTTTTGGCCGTCTGTATGTCTTTAGAGAAATATCTTTTTAGATTTTCTGCCCATTTTTAAATTGGATTGTTTGTTTTTTGATGCTGAACTGTATGAACTGTTTTGTATATTTTGGAGATTAATCCCTTATCAGTTACATTGTTTGCAAATATTTCCTCCCATTCTGTAGGTTGTCTTTTCATTTTGTATATGGTTTTCTTTGCTGTGCAAAACTTTTACGTTTAGTTAGGTCTCATTTGTTTATTTTTACTTTCATTTCCATTACTCTGGAAACAGATCCAAAAAGATATTGCTGCAGTTTATGTCAGAGTGTTCTGCCTGTATTCTCCTCTAGGAATTTTAGGTCTTTAATCGATTGGGAGTTTTTTTGTGTGTATAGTGTTTTCATTTCAGTTCAGTTGCTCAGTGTCTGACTCTTTGTGACCCCATGGACTGCAGCTTGCCAGGCTTCCCTGTCCATCACCAACTCCCAGAGCTTGCTGAAACTCATGTCCATTGCATCCGTGATGCCATCCAACCATCTCATCCTCTGCCGTCCCCTTCTCCTCCTGCCTTTCCCACCATCAGGGTCTTTTCTAAAGAGTCAGCTCTTCATATATCAGGTGACCAAAGTACTGGAGCTTCAGCTTCAGCATCAGTCCTTCCAGTGACTATTCAGGATTGATTTACTTTAGGATTGACTGGTTTGATCTCTACAGTCCAAGGGACTCTCAAGAGTTTTCTCCAACACCACAGTTCAAAAGCATCAATAGAGTGTTCTAATTTCATTCTTTTACATGTAGCTGTCCAATTTGCCCAGCACTGCTTATTGAAGATACTGTCTTTTCTCCATTGTATATTGTCTTCTCTGTTGTAGATTAATTGACCATATGTGCTTGGGTTTATTTCTGGGCTTGTATTTCTGTCTCTGTGCCGGAACCATACTTTTTTGATGACTGTAGGTTTGTGCATAGTTTGAAGTCAGGGAGCCTATGTCCTCCAGCTCTGTTTTTCTTTCTCAAGATTGCTTTGGCTATTTGGGGTGCTTTTGTGTTTCCATACAAATTAAAAAAAATTTTTGGTTCTAGTTCTGTGAAAAATGCAATTGGTAATTTGATAGAAATTGCATTGAGTCTGTAGGTTGCCTTGGGTAGTATAGTCATTCTGATAATAATGATTCTTCCAGTCCAAGAACATGGCCTATCTTTCCTTTTCTTTTGTGTCATTTTTGATTTCTTTCTTTAGCATCTTACAGTTTTTTGGAGTATTAGTCTTTTGCCTTCTTAGTTAGGTTTATTCTTAGGTATTTTATTCTTATTGATGCTGTGGTAAATGAAATTGTTTCCTTAATTTTTCTTTCTGACCTATCATTGTATATAGAAATAGAACAGATTTCTGTGTATAATTTTTTTATCCTGTGACTTTACCAAATTCGTCAATGAGCTCCAGTAGTTTTCTGCAGTGTCTTTAGGATTTTCTCTCTGTAGAATTGTGTCATCTACAAACAGTGACAGTTTTACTTCTTTTCCAGTTTGGATTCCTTTTTTTTTTCTTTTTCCTTTTCTGACTGCTGTGTTAGGACTTCCAAAACTATGTTGAAATAGAAGTGATGAGAATGGACATCCTTGTTTTGTTCCTGAACTTAGAGGAAATACTTTCAGCTTTTCCCTGCTGAGGATGATGTTAGCCGTGTGTTTGTCACGGATGGCCTTTATTAGGTCAGGTAGGTTCCCTCTGCCCACTTTCTGGAGAGTTTTTTTTTTTTATCATAAATGGATGGTGAATTTTATCAAAAGCTTTTTCTTCAACTGTTGAAATGATTGTATGGGTTTTATTTTTCCACTTGTTAATGTGGTGTATCACACTGATTGATTTGTGGATATTGAAAAATCCTGGCATCTTTGAAATAAATCTCACTTGATCATGATGTATGATTCCTTTAATGTATTATTGGATTCGGTTTACTGGTATTTTGTTAAGGATTTTTGCATCTACGTTCATCTGTGATATTGGCCTGTAATTTTGTGTGTTCGTATCTTTGTCTGGTTTTGGTATCAGGGTGATGGTGACTTCACAGAATGAGTTTGGAAGTGTTTCTTCCTTTGCAATTTTTTGGAATAGCTTCAGAAGAATAGGTGTTAACTTTTCTCTAAACATTGGATCTAATTCACCTGTGAAGCGATTGGTCCGGGACTTGTTTCTTGGGAGTTTCTTAATCACAGATTCAGTTTCAGTGCTTGTGATTAGTCTGTTCATATTTCTATTTCTTCCTGGTTTGGTCTTGGGCGATTTCACCTTTCTAAGAATTTCTCCATTTCTTCTAGGTGGTCCATTATGTTGGCATATAATTGCTTATAGTAGTCTCTTACAGCCCTTTGTATTTCTGTGGTGTTGGTTATAACCTCACTTTTTCATTCCTAATTTTATTGATTTAGACCCTCCCCCACTTTTTTTTTTTAATGAGTCTGACTAAAGGTTTATCAGTTTTCTTTATCTTTTTCAGAGAACCAGCTTTTGGTTTTATTGATCTTTTCTATTTACTTTTATGCATTGCCTCAGGTCATTTTTAGAACTGTACTGGGAAGCAAGAGTAGTAATGAGTTCTACTTTACAAATGAGGAAACCAATGCAAGGAGTGGAGAACCTTGCTTAAGGTCACACAGGCACTGAACATGGAGTAAGGATGCAGAAGCCACTGTTGAAACAACTCTGACTCTGCTTTCTCTGTTCCTCTATACAATCGAAAAAAGACTTGAAGCCTGCCTTGCCTTCGGGTACCAAGAAGAGCTTCGTCGCTGTTCAGTCACTAAGTTGTGTCCAACTCTTTGCGACCCCATGGACTGCAGCATGCCAGGCTCCTCTGTCCTTCACTGTCTTTTGGAGTTTGCTCAAATTCATGTCCATTGAGTCGGTGATGCCATCCAACCATCTCATCCTCTGTCGCCCCCTTCTTCTCCTGCCCTGAATCTTTCCCAGCATCAGGGTCTTTTCCAGTGAGTTGGCTCTTCACATCAGGTGACCAAAATATGAATGAGCTTCAGCTTCAGCATCAGTCCTTCCAATGAATATTCAGGGCTGATTTCCTTTAGTATTGATTGACTGATTTGATCTCTTTGCTGTTCAGGGATCTCAAGAGTCTTCTCCAGCACCACAGTTGAAAGCATCAATTCTTCAGCAGTCAGCATTCTTTATAATCCAGCTCTTACATCCATATATGACTACCGGAAAAACCATAGCTTTGACTAGACAGACCTTTGTCAAAAAAGTNCTTTGCTGTTCAGTGATCTCAAGAGTCTTCTCCAGCACCACAGTTGAAAGCATCAATTCTTCAGCAGTCAGCATTCTTTATAATCCAGCTCTTACATCCATATATGACTACCGGAAAAACCATAGCTTTGACTAGACAGACCTTTGTCAAAAAAGTGATGTCTCTGCTTTCAATACACTGTCTAGGTTTTAAAGCTTTCCTTCTAAGGAGCAAGTGTCTTTTAATTTCATGGCTACAGTCACCATCTGCAGTGATTTTGGAGCCCAAAGAAAAAAATTCTGTCACCGCCTCCACTTTTTGTCCTTCTGTTTGTCATGAAGAGATGGGACTGGATGCCATGATCTTAGTTTTTTGAATGTTCAGTTTTCAGTCAGTTTTTTACTCTCTTTCACCTTCATCAAGAGGCTCTTTAGTTCTCTTTCATGGATCACACCCTTGTCATGGTGAAGGGGCCTGCATAACTCAGTGAAGCTATGAGCCATGCTGTGCAGGGTCACCCAAGATGGACAGGTCATGGTGAAGAGTTCTGACAAAATGTGGTTCACTGGAGGAGGAAATGGCAAACCCACTGCATGTATTCTTGCTGTGAGAACCCCGTGAACAGTATGAGCTTATACTTACCTAAAGGTTTTCCAGGACCTCCCTGGTGGTACAGTGGATAAAAATCTGCCTACCAATGCAGGGGAGACAAGTTCGATCCCCAGACCGCAGCACATGCCACGAAGCAACTGAGGCCTGAGTTGTGTGCCACAGCTGCTGTGCCCTTGTGCTGTAACTTCCGAAGCCTGCACACCTGGAGCCTGTTCTCCGCAACAAGAGACGCCACCTTAATGGGAAGCCTGTACACTGCAATGAAGAGTAGCTCCTGCTCTCTGCAACTAGAGAAAGCCCATGGCAGCAATGAAAACGCAGCACAACCAAAAATGAATAAATAAATAATTTTTTTAAAAGGGTTGCCCAGCTGATTCACGGAAATAGTAACTGGTTCCAGCCCTGATCCCCGGGTGCATGTAATTTATTTTAATCATAATAGTTTTAAAAAACATCAGAGTCTGGGACTTCCCTGGTGGTACAGTGGTTAAGAATCCACCTGCCAGTGCAGGGAACACAGGTTCAATCCCTGGTCCGGGAAGATCCCATGTGCCACAGAGCAGCTAAGCCCATGTGCCACAGTTACTGACTCGAGCCCTCTGGCTTCAACTACTGAGCCTGTGTGCCGCAAGTACTGAAGCCTGCGTTCTCTAGGGCCCGCGAGCCGCAACTAATGAGCTCCTATGCTGCAACTGCTGAACGCCCAAGCCCCGGAGCCAGCAAGTTGCAGCCACTGAGCCTGAGTGCTGCAACTACCGAAGCCTGTGCTGCACAGCAAGAGAAGCCACCACAGTGAGAAGCCTGCACACCACAGCTCGATAGTAGCTCCCCACTTTCTGCAGCTAGAGAAAGCCCGTGTGCAGCAACGAAGACCCAGGGTAGCCGAAAATGAATAAATAAATAAATCAGTGTGTGTGTGTAAAAACTAAGAAATGATTAAAATGGCCAGTGCTCTGTGACAGCCTGCAAGGGTGGGATGGGCTGGGAGGTGAGAAAGAGGTCTCAGAGGCAGGGGACTCATGCTCATGTTTGGCAGAAACCAACACGCTGTTGTAAAGAGATTATCCTTCACTTACAAATAAAGAAATTTTTTTTTAAGAAGGCCCATGTTATGTTAGAAAAAAAAAAAAATACAAGCACCTCAAAGTCTTCTCCTTGGTTTCACATGAGTCCTGATTAGACCTGCCTCAGAAAGACAAAAAACTCTTCTTCTGTTTTGAACTTCAAAGAAAAAGTAACCCATAAATCTCTTCTAGTAACTTGTGTAAATTGCAGGTAGAGTGCTTTTTTTTTTTTTTTTTTTAAGGAAAAATTTCTGCCATTTCTGGACATGTTCCAAAAAGAGAGTGTCCGGGTGGAGGTTTGCAAATGCATCATGGAAGTTTTTATCAAGTAAGTATAACACAAAGTAATCAGAAGCTTCGATTCCCACTGCCCTTGTGAAACCTGTTGATAAGAAATCAATTTATACACTTTGAGGCCCTATGATGTAATGATGTATTTATACCTAAAATAACAGTGAGAGGAGAACCACATTAAAAGGAGCAGTCATGATAAAAGTTTATAATTAGCTCTTAAGAAGACAAAGTAATAAATATAAATATTAGATGGGCTGACCATCACCCACATCTCACTCCTGTGAGTTTTGGGAAGGAGCAATCTATTGATGTACTATTTATTTAGAGAGTTTTAAGATTTTAAGATAGTCATAATTATCTTCTATCATACCAGAGCTTGAAAGATTTTTATCTTCAATATGTAGATTTATGATAGGTTTTTAATTTAATTCCTTTCCTTTTATTGATTAAATCTCTTTCCCAAAACTATTGCTGGTGGTACATGAAGTACTTTGATAGTACATGGAAGAGAAATTTTTATTTTTAAAATGTATATTTATTTTAAAGTACATTAGATAATATATAACTAGTTTAATCAGTGACTTCTAATGTATTTTTCTTTAGAACAGGGTTAAGTTAAAAGTTAAACTGACTTTAAACATAAAGTATAGAGATATGATTAAAAAAAATGTGTGTGTAAAAATGAAGCTCAAATAGCAGAGTTTGGAAAATTGAGTTAGAAGTTAGTTGAGTATGTGTTTTAAGCTTTCCTTGTATTTTCTTTCTAAAAGATTAATTCCATATGCTTGAAATGAGTATATCTACTTTACTTTCATAAAAATTTGCTGTAAGAGCTTGTCTTTTGAGAAACTAAAGTAATAATTTTGTCTGCACTTAACACAGTTGTAGACAGCTTCAGGGGTTCAAGAAACATGGTAAGAAAACAGATTTGCCCTTTGCCTGGCTTAGGAAATGTGGCAGTTTTACCATGATTTTGCAGTTGGGAGAAGTTATGTTAGAAGAGCAAGCTTGTTAGTTAAAGCAAAATTCAGAGAAAACTAGAACATTGCCCATTGCTGGTGAGCCGAGCTATGTTAGATGCCAACCAGATAATTTACTGCTTCTCACATACATCCTGTAGATGAGAACTAAATCCATGCTTTTAGTGCTTGGTGTAGATGGCTTTCACTCTTATCCCCAAATGTCTCCTAGGCATCAACAGGAGCCCACTAAGGACCCCGTGATTCTGAACGCCCTTTTGCATGTTTGCAAGACCATGCACGACTCTGTGAAGTAAGCCATGCTTAAGGCTGAAACGAGCCTGGATTGAGTCTTAATGCCACATAATAGTACATTAGGGAATTACTGCTTTAAGCGGCCGCTGTGAATAATATTATTTTATGGGGTCTATTAAGATTCTTGTTAACAAGGACATTCCAATCCAGGGGAGGAGGGAGGCTGAGCTGAGGGTAATCTTCCTGAGAAAATGAGATGGCAGATGTTTTTACAAAGGGATTTCTGTTGGGAGGAAAACGCTGGTTTCATCCAAATGAACTCATGCTACGTGTCTCCTGGAGATTTCTGAGAGCAGCAGATAGTAGAATAATGAGTTCACTCATCCAGTAACATAGCCTTTAAATTTTTTCTCATTATTAGCCAGTTATTTGAAATTCAAATGAAGTTGCGTATATTCTTTACATGAAGGACCTTATTTGTTCAGTATACTTGAGGCTCAGACCTAGTCACCGGCCTTACCTTTGGGTCAAAAGCCAGATTATCTCCTTTGCTTTCTAGTTTGATGTATTTATCTTTTTTTTTTTTTTTTTTTTTTTCATTACATGTTTCCATTTGACTGTGCTTGAGGCAATTCCTGCTTCTCTGTGGCTGAATTTTTGATCCCTAAAGAATTTTTAAACACAGCAGCTTGATTCACTGGAAAATGTTACAAGAACTGAGAAAATTGTTTTGGAACTTAACCATCAACTAGATGAATTGTGTTTCTTTTGTTTTATTTTTTTCCCCCTGAATTGTAGAATCTTTATTTTCATGACCTGTGCTTTCAACTTTGTTAGTTATCAAAGTCAAAATATCAAGACTTTTAATAATAAATAGAACTGGTAGACTTGCATTGCACAAAAATACATAAAGACCCAAAAGACATTTAGGAAAGTACTTGTATTAGTAGGACATTCGTTTTTGGCCTAAATAAAATAGCAGATGTATTTCTCTTGTGAGAAGTGGAGCCAGAAGGTCAGGGTAGGGTAGCTCTGCTCTGGAACATCATCCAGGAGCCCAGGTTTCTTGCCCTCCAGCTCTCCTGTCCCTCTAGGGTGTTGTCCTTGTCTTCGTGGTAGAGATGGCTTACCTCAACCATGTTCATGTTGCAGCCTGCAGGCATCAGAGGACAGTAGCTTCCTTTTAGGGACAGGGTTTGGGAGGCTTTGCACATCACTTGCATTCGCATCCCATTGGCCGGAAGTGTCATGTGGCTACTCATAGCCTCAAAGGCGCTTTGGGAAATGTAGTCTCAAAGAATGAAGGGGATGCTGCATATTGGAGGACAGAGTGCTGATTTTGCCAATACAGACTTGTTTTCCCTTAAAACAAGAACCTTGGTCTTTGACACTTAAAAAAAAATAAATTTGGGAAACCATTTATAAACCTTCACATGTACTATCAAAACTATAAGGACTTGACATTTTCTCATTTATATTTATACTAACTTTGCTATTAAAGCAAAGCAGCTGAGATCTGTGGTTTACTTTAAGCTATATTTCCAGAATAAGGTAGATTGATGAGTGGAGGGTGGAATGGAGAGTTATGTGATAAAGCAAATATTATAAAATGATAATAGTAGGGTGTATTGGTGTTGATTATATAATTTTCAACTTTGTTACATTTAAACCTTTTTATAGTAAAATGTTGAATGAAAGTTCTCTGGAATACAAAATTTGAAGTTTAACTTTGCTATCCAAATTCCAAAGAAGGGAGAATTACCTTCTCTTTTGCTGTTAATGAATGTAGCTTGAGAACAGTGTCTCTAAGAGAGATGAGAAACACAGTTAAATTATGTTAATTTAGTTACATATTTTCATCAAAAGAAACACAAATATGGGAGTTTTTTAAATCTAGAAAATGCAGAATGTTCTTACCTGTTAAATGACTTCTCATTTATTTTTTTCCTTTGGAAACTTTCATTTATTACCTCAGTGTCAATTATGTACAATTATTGATTTTAGTGCACTCACTCTTGAAGATGAGAAAAGAATGCTGGCATATTTGATTAATGGATTTATAAAAATGGTAAGTATTGGGGAAGAAGTTTCAGTGTACTTAGAAATGTGATGTAATTGTTTATCCTTCCTCTGGTGAAAGCAGTTAACATTATGTTCCCTGGTGCTTTTCATTTTTATGGAGATAAGATGAAATTAGAAAACAACTTATATTAGCCAGCACTCCCCTGGGGGCAAGGAGAGCCAAGACAAACTGGCTTAGGGAAAAATAAATAGGGGACGGTGGGAGGGGGACTGGCCGACGTGACGTAAAGTCCCGGGGTGGACCTCTCGGAAGGGGCAGCTGGACTCGGGGTCTCCATAGTGTCATCAAGGACTGCTGTGTGTGTCTTTGGCTCATGGCTCTTCTCTCCTGGCATCCCTCCCAGGCAGGCTTGCTCCCCACGAGAGCCCCGGGTTTCCATTCCTTCCAGTTCTGCAGTGCAGCAGGAAGAGGTCCAGCAGAAGTTCTAGGGCTGAGTCTTTGGATTAATTTGGGTCACCGGCTTGTCCCTGAGCAGATTGCTGCTGTGAGAAGGAAGGAACACACCGGCCAGGCCAGGGAGACAGGCACCCCTGGGCAGCCAAACCATGTGGATCCGGAGTGGGAGAAAAGGCTTCTTTTTTTTCTTTTTTCAATGAAGCCAATTTAAATTCTTTCATTTTTATTTTTTAAATTATTGTTACCTTTTTTTGCTGTGCCGTATGGCTTGCAGAATCCTCAGTTCCCGGACTAGGGATTGAACCTGGGCCACGAAAGTGAGAGCCCAGAATTCTAAGCTGTAGGCTACTGGGGGACCTGTGGAGAAGGGGCTTCCTGAAGCACCTGATGTGCTGCTCTTCAGATGCTGCTGAAAACGATTTGGAGAGTGGTGAGGGTGAAATCTCAAGTGTCCACTCTCCATTCATCCTCGTTACTCAGCGCTGCACGACAGCTCATCCCAGACTTGGTGGCTTGACGTGACAGTGTTTTATTCTTAAAAGTCGGTGGGTTGACTGGGTAACCAGGCCTCTCCGTGTGATGTCAGAAGTGTGGCAGAACTGGGGCTGGAGGATCCAGGACAGTCTTGAGCATGTGCTTGGGGTCTTGGTGCTGGCTGTTGACCGGGGCAGCTCATTTCGCAGTCATGGGACCTCTTTCTCTCCACCATTCTCTCAACATTTGCTCACGTCTGGGCTCTTGCCTGGTGAGGGCAGAATCAGAAGCTGCCGGGCCTTTGGAGGTTTAGAAATCACACAGTGACCAGTGCTGCCTCCTGCTTCATGCTGTTAGTCCAAGCAAGTCCCAGGGCCAGCTGTCTGGAGGGGAGGGAAAGCAGACCCACCCCCGACTGGGAAGAGTCCACAGGGACGCTGGGGAGGGACGAGCGAAGTGGGCAGCATTGTTGCAGGTTTCATCAGGAGCAACCACCTTTCCATCCTAGCCAGAACAACCTTTGCCTTAAGTCTCGGTGCACGAAACTGAAATACCCACTTCAGCCAGTATCTCCTGTTAGAAATGTCAAGACAAATGCTGACTGAGATGAAAATAAGTAGGTCACTTTGAAAATCACCTTGAAAAATGTGACTCATTCAGTAACAGAGGTTGATTTAACTATGGTAAAATACCAATTTTGATGAAAATTCAGGATAAGCCATTTAATTCCCATGTTAGGAAATGTACCTATGACTGTTACCAGGTGCCTCTCTCATTCCCTTAATTTATATGCTGCTCTTGTGATATTTATCCTTTTATGGGTTTGTCTGAAAACCACTAAGTTTTAATGGGAAAGAATTTGAGAAAATAAGATGTGAAACTTGATAGCTGTAGTGGAAATTATGACTTTAAACCTCTTCTGGACCAAAATGATTGTTGTAGCAGTAAAGTTTGTTCTTCCAACCAGCTGTTCATAAATTTGAAGAAATAGGAGAAGAAGAAGTTTTTAATGGTGGATTAACATCCATCAGATGGCTCCAGCAGCCACCAGTGAGCTGCTAAAGGTTGGAATCCCCATCAGGAAGTAGAAATGTGTGGCCCCTATTATGGAATCCCTCTGACAAATGACTCCCATTCACCAAATCTATGTGAAAAGGCTGCAGCTGACACCCAAAGTGCCACAATTTCCTTTCCAGTGGTTTCCTTCTAGCCTAGGAAATCCTCTTTGCATTTTGAGATTCTGTTTTATACTGTTTGATCTTCTTATGTCCTACTCCAATGCCCATGTCATGAAGATGAGGTGGTAATAGTAACATTTCTGCTATATGCTGGGTAAAGTACTGTAACATCTAGTTAGAGTGTATTCTGGTTCACAGGTTTGTGTGTTTGCTTACATCCCCTTGAGATACCACCCATCTATATCTGTGGAATTTTTGGTGTCTTGTCATCGCAGCACCTCCCCTGTTCCCACAAAACTCAGGAGGAACTTTTCCAGTTGTGAGCTTACAGCTGCCTAGAGATAAGATTGTCACTTCTTTCTCCTTGATTCTAGGTGTCCTTTGGCCGTGATTTTGAACAACAGCTGAGTTTTTACGTTGAGGCCAGGTCAATGTTTTGCAATCTGGAACCTGTTCTTGTGCAGTTGATTCATGTAAGGATTTTCACTCATTCATTTATTCTCTCAGTACATGTTTATTGATCATTGATAGGCCACGGACCAGTTTTAATCTGAGATTCTTCTGGCCCCGTATTGCTTCTGTTCCCAAGGCATGAAAGATGTTTTCTCAAAGGTTAATAAAATCTACAACTTTGCTTGAGCCTTTAGAGTGGTTTCATTGGCCTCTTTTTCTCTGAAATTTGCATATTCTCACTTCTGCATGTCAACAGCAAAGTTGAGTGAGTTGTAGTGATTATTTAGTTATAGAAATTAACCTAGTTACAATTCCATGTTGCCTGACCAGAACCCCAGCTTTCTTGGTTCACAGTGCCTTTCAGTAACTTTTCATGATGTCCTTAGGCAAAACGGAAGAGATAACAATTCTGTTGATTAAGAAATTAGGCTCAAGCAACTTAGGAACTTGTGCCCTAACAGCTTGCTCTCTGAACCAACAATTTATGCAAACTGAAAGAAAAATAGTATATATTTGCATTCCATTTAAAATCATCATAATTACTTACTAATGAAGTATATGTACCTGTAGGCATTGCGTGACTTCTCAAACCTAGGAATCAGATAGGACACCACTACCCTATTTCCTGTTCCAGATAGATTTTTTTCCCCCTACATTAATGTTGCACAGTACTTTTTGTCACGGCAGTTGCTAAAAACCCAGTTTTGCAAAGATATGCCATCACTGCACGGAAGGTACCATGTCTGTGAGCTACCTCACACAAGCGCTTTGCATAGTCTTCAACAGTTGAGCCCTTCTGTGGTTGTCCAAAACATGGGATGCCCCTCTGATTTTCCTGTAACACTCTGGAGTGTCATGGTACACATTTTGGGAACCATAGGTCCAAGCTTTTAATTTTTGTGAAAAGATTCCCTAAGGCTCTTCAATTGCTTCATGTAAATTTAAGGAAAATGACCTTTTTATATATTTGTTTGCTGATTATCAGATTTTGTAGCATTAGTAAACTTAAGGCCTAAATGTAGAGACTTGTAAGTCAGGGGAGTTAATAGTACTCAGCCTGTAAAGTCATGAGGAGTAAATGAGCTTAAGAATATACAGCACCTAGAACGGCACCTGGTGTGCTGTAAGTGATAACGTGGCTGCTGTTACTTTCGTAAGGTTAGCGTTAGTGTTGCAGAGGTATTTTTTATGGTTTATGTTCAGGTTTGGAGGTTTCTCTTAAGATCTCTAAGATCTTAAGCTTAGTGTGTGGGATTTCTGGAAATGGAATAAGTGAACCCTGGCTATTCATTAAGCCAGAAAATGGTCATTTATCATGCCAGTTGATAGGCATGACTTAACTTAGTGAGTGCCCTTTGGAGATGTTTGCTCAAGCCGAGATTGATTCTGGCCTGATGACCCCTTTGCCATTTCAGGGTTTGGTGCTCACCAGTCTTGGTTCCAGAACCAGTCTTGGTTCTGGTTAGCTTGTTCTCATTGACTTGTATACAGTCAACGTTCAGATCTCTTTGGAAGATGTTTAATCTGAATTAACCATCATTTCATTCCCATTTCTGTTTTACTTTTTAATCTAGAGTGTGAACCGGTTGGCAATGGAAACAAGGAAAGTAATGAAGGGAAATCATTCTAGAAAGACTGCTGCATTTGTCCGGGTATGTTTCAAAGATAAGACTTACTTTGAACTCCAGTGGGCTGTTTCTTGCACAACTTTCTGAATTGTTCCTCCCAGAAAAAGATTAAGGGTGATTTAATACTGATTCTCCAGATTTTTCCTTACATATTCATGGACTGACCGATTTTCTTAATGTTTTCTAAAGAAACAATCAAAGGAGTCTGAATTTTGATATGTAGGAGAGGTGGTTGAGATGGATTTGCACTTTTGTATGCCAGCTGAATTATCTCTGGCTCGTGCCAGTAACTGGAAAGCCTAGGATTTTTTTTCCTCTTGTCAAGTTCCTAGCTTTGGAAGAAATTTGTTTCTTGAGTAAGCTGCTCAAAATTTTATCAAAGCAATCCATATCCATGCTTTAAAAATAAAATCATACTGAAAAGATTATAGTTAAAATAAGCTTCCCAGCCCTGCCCTTTCTCACCATATACCTCTCTCCTCACAGTCTCTCTTTAGCAGTTTCTTCTTCAAATTACCAATTAATTCATTTTTAACTAATTGGTTTTAATTAACAACTGCTTCTTTAAATGATCAATATTAGGTGTTATCTATTCACTTCCTGTGATGACAGATGAAGATTTATTTTTGTACACCATCACTGTCCTTGGTTGCCCCTCCTATTCCTCCCCAAAAGGGAAATATAGCAGAGGCAAGGAGGAGAAATTGGGGTTCATAATGGGGAGATGAATTGTTTTAAGTGTTTTTACTTGAAAATATATGATGGATGAAAATGAGGTTATTAATCCACTGTGATGGCATTGCCGCCTCACCTGCTGTTTCTCCCCTTTCTTCTAGGCCTGCGTTGCCTACTGCTTCATTACCATTCCCTCTCTGGTGGGGATCTTCACCCGCCTCAATCTCTACCTGCATTCCGGTCAGGTGGCCCTGGCCAACCAGTGCCTCTCCCAAGGTGAGCCCGCCACTCCCTCTCTTCTCTCAGACTCTCCCTGGCTCCTCAGGAAAACTGACTCAGCAGTGTGTGAATGCGTGCAGAGAGCTTCCTTTAAGGAGGAAAGAAAAGAAAAAGTGATCAATAAGTGGTGAATTTTTTCTTTAGTAGGAAGCACCTCGGACACATACACATTTATAGAGTCAGACAGATTACAGAGCCTGGGTTATTTCCTGTAAGGACTTTACTACATCTGTCTCAGGCATGTCAGGTCAGGTGGCTCAGACATCCCTGGAGAGTTTTAGAACTTAGGCCTACTCATTCACAGCAGATTCAAGTTTATTTATTGTTAGGGTTTGAAATTCCAGAGATACAGGAGTAGCGTCTAAGCAGTATAGAACAAATACTCTCTACAGTTTGCTGATAGGGATAAAAATTCTGCACAAAACCCGTTTCTGTAAGATGTACAGAGCTGTCCTGGAACCAGGATTGTGTGAGCAGTTGATTTGGGAGGTGATCCCAGGAAGTGTCAGGAGGGTGAGGTGAGGTGAGATGAAGGGAAGGATGCCAGTGAAGGGTGTGCTGGTGGAGGGTTAGGACTGTGGGCAGCTGGGTCCTTCCCATCGGACCCTCAGTGTCACCAAAGTCTTCAAACATGATTGCTGTCCAAGAACCTTTTCAGACTCTGCTTGGTTTTGTTCTCAACTCCTGGGTGCTCCAGGAGCCTCTCAGCGCCTTTGGGATCAAACCAAAGACACCAGACACCTGGCCTGAAGTCCCCACATGATCTGGTGTGTCTGGCAGTGGCCTTCTGTCCTCAACTCACACCATGCTTTAGCCACGCCGGCTTTTTTTCTGTCCTTTGAACATACTAAGCCATCTACCAGTTCAGAGCCTTTGCCCTTGCTATTCCCTCTTTCTAGAATGATCGTCCCCCCAGATATTTGCATTTTCTAAAATTACTGGGCCAGAGATGAGAAGCAAGCCTCTCCTCTTTTGGTGTCCTTCCCTGTCCACCCTCACTAAAGTAACCCCACCTTCCCAGTCACACTCCATACCATCCTCCTCATGTCTTCATTGCACTTGCCGTCATCTGATGCTTTCTTACTGTGTGTATTTGTTATTGTCTGGACACTCCCTTCCCCCACGAGGACTGCAAATCCCACAGAGCTGGCATGCCCTCATTACTCGCCAGCAGACGCGGAACTTACTCCTAATGCCTGCTTTGGGTTTTGCAGGAAACAACACAAAAATTAACAGCCTCTGCCAATAACCCAGTGATGTGCAAAAGGAAGGTTAGGTTAAATTAATTAATTAGATCAAATTGATGTTGCTGCTGCTGCTGCTAAGTCGCTTCAGTCGTGTCTGACTCTGTGCGACCCCACAGATGGCAACCCACCAGGCTCCCCCGTCCCTGGGATTCTCCAGGCAAGAACACGAGTGGGTTGCCATTTCCTTCTCCAATGCATGAAAGTGAAAAGTGAAAGTGAAGTCGCTCAGTCGCGTCCGACTCTTAGCGACCCCATGGACTGCAGCCTACCAGGCTCCTCCGTCCATGGNTAGGCTCCCCGTCCCTGGGATTCTCCAGGCAAGAACACTGGAGTGGGTTGCCATTTCCTTCTCCAATGCATGAAAGTGAAAAGTGAAAGTGAAGTCGCTCAGTCGCGTCCGACTCTTAGCGACCCCATGGACTGCAGCCTACCAGGCTCCTCCGTCCATGGGATTTTCCAGGCAAGAGTACTGGAGTGGGGTGGGAAAGTTTAAATCTTATGAACTGATTCCCTCTTAAAAAGGTTAGGAATAGTGTGTGGGGATCCCTGTGTGGGGGACCCCTGAGTTTGATGTCACCTGTAGCATTAGGAATGAGTTGTAAGCTGGAGATACCAGAGCTGTGAGCTGCATATGGAGGCCCCAGAAGCCTAGATCTTTGTTCTCCCAACTTGATAAGCTCAGAGCCATCTCTTGAATGTTACAGATCCCAAACAAACTCAGCGCCCCTGTGTTAGAGCTCTGGCCTCCTCCTCTGCCTCGCCTGCACTTTAAACTGCTACGGGGTAGGGTGGGGTGCAGGAGTCAGTGTCCACTTCATGCTTAATAATTTATCCAATGATTTTGCTCAAGTCTCTAAATGCTGTGGTGCTAAACTTTAAAAGCTTATTGTTGTTGTTCTGAAAGCCACATGCAGCAGTTGCTGGCCAAAATAAATAATATATTCAATTACTGAGAAGGGGAAGGCTAAATATAAATTAAATGAAGCTTGTGGAAGTGGGCCGATTGGGTTTGTTTGCCTCCTTAAACATCCCTCCCCTCTCAGCTGGTTATAAAACATCCCTTCCCCCGTATTCATTTTCTGGCCTCCCTTGATCCAGCCTCTGCTGTACCTTCTTTATCAGCTGTAGCTTTGCCAGGGCTGGCTCAGCCCAACAAGTAAACTCCAGTTGAACCCTGAGCCAGGCCAGCGTGGAGTGCTGATGAAGGCTTATTACAGGGAGGCCCGTTCTGGTCCTTTGGACACATTGGTTCAGCGTGTAGGCTGGATCATGCAGGGGGTTGGTCTAGGGCCATGCATTGCCCCCAGATCTTTAGGCGAAATGAAGTACTTGTAAATCAGTTGTCGGTCACATCTTCTGACCTAGAGATGCCTGTTCACTGTCACTGGGGATAGGTCCTTGTCCTTGTTAGTCAGTGATTCTTTCTGGAAGATTATCACCAAGCCACAGCAAGCGTGAGTTCTTTTCTCTCTATCTTGGTTCCTTTATCTTTACAGTTCCTCACCTCAGAAAGGAGGCTGTTTTATAATGAAAGTATTATTGTTAAAGGTGGCTTCTCTGGTGGCTCAGTGGTAAAGGATCCACCTGCCAATGCAGGAGCCACGGGTTTGATCCCTGGGTCGGGAAGATCCCCTGGAGAAGGAAATGGCAACCCACTCCAGTATTTTTGCCTGGAAGATCCCTTGGACAGAGAAGCCTGGGTGACAGTCCATGGGGTTGCAAGAGTCGGACACAACTTAACGACTAAACAACAACAGCAGATTTTAAAAGTGGGTCTTGAAAGAAGAGCATTTGTTTATCAGGGAAGGGCTGTGAGGAAGGGAAGAAGGAATAGTTAGCATTCCAGGTAGAGGGGCTGGCCTGAGCAAAAGAGGGGATGTGTGGGACCATATGATGTGTTAGGGATGAGGCCCTAATGAGTGGTGAGTTTCAGACCTCCCGAGTGTGCTGGTCCCAATCCTGATTCTGCTGCTTATGAGTTGTATGCTCTTGGACTGATTGGCTGGATGGTGCCTCAGTTTCTCCATCTGTAAAGTGGAGATGATGGCAGTGGTTCCTGTGTTGGATTTTTTTTTTTTTTTAATTCTTGGTTGTACTGGGCTTTCCTTGCTGTGCAAGGGCTTTTCTCTAGCTGCAGCAGTCGGGGGCTACTCTCTGGTTGCAGTGTGCACGCTTCTCATTGCGGTGGCCTCTCTTGTTGCGGAGCAGGGGCTCTAGGTGCGACAGCTTCAGGGGTTGTGGTGCGTGGGTTCAGTTGCCCCATTGCATGTGGAATCTTTCTGGACCAGGGATCCAACCCATGTCCCCTGCATAGCAGACAGACTCTTACTAATTTTTTAAAAAAACATTTATTTATTTCATTTATTTGGCTGTGCCAGGTCTTAGTTGTGGCATGCAGGACCTTTTGTCTTCGTTACAGCACCTGGGATCTTTAACTGAGGCATGGGGCCGGGGATGGGGTGGGGTCGGTCCATTGTTTCTTTCCTAGGGTATGAATCCAGGCCTCCTGCTTTGGGAGCACAAAGTCTTAACCACTGTACCACCAGGGAAGTCCCTGTGGTAGATTCAATGAGAGAAAGTACTCGGGCACTCGGTCCACTGGCACATAGTAGCAACTCAGTAAATATTAACTTAGTATCACCATCTCTCAAAAGATGAAAATATGCTCTGGGGTTTAGGAGCTAACTGCATACAATGCAGCTCTGCAGTTTCAGAATTCTGAAAGCCAGTTCTCATACTCAGAAGCTTGAGAAATCTGCAGGAAAGCTGTTCATTTCAAGACTGACGTGCTGAATTATCCTGAAAATAACAAATCTGCAGTTCCTCCAAAGATGAAACAATAGTGAGAACAATTAGAGCAAGATAGTGGTAAAAAGAATGATTTTTGTTCTTATCGTTAATAATAATGCTTTTCCCTCCTATAGAATTTTGTTTGAAAACATTTTTTCCTTCCAGTTTTTTTTTTTTTTTGAGATATGATTGACATACAGCACTGTGTAAGTTTAAGGTGTACGGCATAATGATTTGACTTAAAATACAGCATGAACTGCTTATCACAGTAAGTTTAGTGAACACCTGTCAGCTCATATAAGTACAAAATTAAAGAAACTTTTAAAAGTATTTTTTCTTTGTGATGAGAACTCTTAAAATTTACTCTCTTAACAACTTTCATATATAAAATACAGCAGTGTTAATTATATTTATCATGTTGTACATTATCCATAGTACTTACCTTATAACTGGACATTTATTCCTTATTACTGCCTTCATCCAGTTCCTCTTCCCCCATCCCTCGCTTCTGGTAACCTCAAATCTGACCTACTTTTCTAGGAGTTTTTTTGTTTTTGTTTTTTTAAAACTATGGTTGACCTACAACACAGCATGTTGTTCAGTCACCAAGTCATGTCTGACTCTCTTTGACCCCATAAACTGTAGTTGGCTCAAACTCACGTCCATTGAGTCAGTGATGCCATCCAACCATCTCATCCTCTATTGCCCCCTTCTCCTCCTGCCCTCAGTCTTGTCCAGCATCAGGGTCTTTTCCAATAATTCAGCTCTTCGCATCAGGTGGTCATAGTGTTGGAGCTTCAGCTTCAGTCCTTCCAATGAATATTTAGGGTTGCTTGCCTTCAGGATAGACTGGATTGATTTCTTTGCTGTCCATGCATCTTTCAAGAGTCTTCTCCAGCACCAGTATTTGAAAGCTTCAATTCTTTGGTGCTCAGCCTTCTTTATAGTCCAACTCTCATATCCGTGCAACACAGCATAGTGATTTGATATCTCTATATACTTCAAAATGATCATGGTGATAAATCTAGTTAACTCGCCATACACAGGTACTACATTGTTATTTATCATATTCCCTACACTGTGTGTTTCATACCCTTGACTCATTTACTTTGCAGCTGAAAGACTGTACCTCTTAATCTCCCTCCCCTAATTTCTCTCGTTCCCCCTCCACACTCCTGTCTGGCAGCCACTTGTTTGTTCTCTGTATCTTACTTTATTTCCAGTTCATGTTTGTTCATTTGTTTTGCTTTTTAGATTCTACCTATTTCTTTCCTCCTCTCAATGCATCTGCCCTTAAAAATCTAACTTTGTTTTACTAATTTTTTTACATCTTCATCTTGGAGAGTTATGCTCACAAACCATGTCTTAAGCAAAAGCCCCAAACAAAGTTAGGTCAGATTCTTCTGTAAGACATACTATCCTCACAGTATGCACTTTCCCTCATTGTACTTATCACTGTTGTTACTTAACAAGTAAACATGTAAAGAATTGTATGCTTCCTTCCCCTGAAGAGTGTCAGCTCTTATCTTCCTTATTCCCTGTGCTGTGCCTGGCTCCTGGCACATTGCCTACTACATGGGCACTCAGTAAATGATGAAGGAATGAATGACACCACATGATAATACTGGTTGATAACTCTTTACAGTATAGATGAATGTAAAATGGTACCAAACCCTTTATGGTATGGACCTAACTCTTAAGCAACCCTGTTGTTCAGAAGAGTTTCATCAAAGTCCTCTTGGTAGGTTTTAAATAATTCATTTTCCTATTTATAGAAAAAAGAAGGGAAGCTCAAACATGCCGAGGCTCATAGACACGTTGAATGCAGCCATTGTGCTGGTTTGGTCCATGAGGAACGTGGGGATGCACAGAGGAGAGGCTAAAGCCTGCTGTCATGCAGCCCACTGGCCACTGTGAATCTTAACTGCTGATGGAGGAAGCCAGGGCAGTAGAGTGGAGGAGAAAATAATTTTGTATTTCTGCCTTTTGGAGGGTAAGGAGTGGCTTGTAATGGAGAAAAACGATCTCTGTCCACTTAACAAGTCTTTGGAGTTTATGCTTAAGGTCACATTTACTTGTTCTGTTGACAAACCATCTTCTGAAGAATGTGTTTGATGTGACTCTTTTTCAAACTTAAGGCCTCTCTTGGAGAAGGCAATGGCACCCCACTCCAGTACTCTTGCCTGGAAAATCCCATGGACAGAGGAGCCTGGTAGGCTGCAGTCCATGGGGTCCGCAAGGAGTCAGACACGATTGAGTGGCTTCACTTTCACGTTTCACTTTCCTGCATTGGAGAAGGAAATGGCAACCCACTCCAGTATTCTTGCCTGGAGAATCCCAGGGATGGCTCTCGTGGGCTCTCGTCTATGGGGTCGCACAGAGTTGGACACGACTGAAGCGACTTAGCAGCAGCAGTAGCAGCAGCAGCAAGGCCTCTCTGGTGATTATGGATGAAGTAGTTAATTTTGCTGTAACAGTTCACAGGTGGGCAGATGGCATGAAGCTTGTCTGAATGCACATGATCCATCCACCTTAGGGGAGGTAGGGGCTGGGATGGAACCCACAGAAAAGACAAGGGTGTGCTCCCCCTCCTTAAGTTCACTCAGCTGCTTACAATTGTAAATGCCTGTGATTTGTTTCCTCCTGCCAGTAGTTCTTGGCCATTTTTCACATGCAAACCACTGTGCCAAGCATTGTGCTGAAACAGGAATGCACTTAAAGAGACTTCATGCTCACAGGGGAGAGTGGGTCTGTTTACAGTTATTGCAGCACATGATAAATGTCATGCAAGATGTTCATAAAATGTACCAGGGAATTTTAGAAATGACCCTTGACTTGGAAGAGGAATTAAAAAAAAAAAAAAAAAAAGAGTTGGCATTGAAAAGTCTGGAAGGTAAGGGGGATCTGTAAATGTTGAAGTGAGGCAAGGGGGGGGGAGGCGGGCATTCTGGCCTAGGCAACAGCAAGAGCAGTGGCCTAGAGGCTGGAAAAATGGTGCCTCTGGAAGGACTGAGTGGGAGGTCAAGTTAGGAAGATAGCTTGGGGACTAATTGTTGAGAGAACTGAATTCCAAGCAAAGCAGTTTAGTTTATTCAATACATATTATTTGCTGGGTGGCTGATCTTTTTACAAAAGAAGAAACTGAAGCTCAGAGGTGTGACATGACTTGCCCAGGAGCATCTAACTAATAAGTGACTTCAAGTGCTCTTTCCACCACTGTGTTTCTCTTTAGTTAGGTTAGTTCCTCTACACATACTCTGGTGGGTTTTTTAAAATATTTATTTATTTTTGGCTGCACTAGGTCTTTGCTGCACGTGGGCTTTCTCTAGTTGCAGAGCATGCAGGCTTTTCATTGCAGTGGTTTCTCTTGTGGTGGAACACGGGCTTTAGTAGTTGAGCACATAGGCTCTGTAGCTGTGGCCGTCAGGCTCTAGAGTGCAGGCTCAGTAGCTGTGGTACATGGGCTTGGTTTCTTGGCAGCATGTGGGATCTTCACGGATCAGGGATTGAGCTGCTATCCCCTGCATTGCAAGGCAGGTTCTCAACCACTGGACCACCAGGTAACCCCCTAATCCAGTGTTTTATATCTAACCCTTGGTGTGTGTGGTTACTAGAGACCAGTGAGTATAGGCTGAATAGATAACTTATTTAGGAGACAGTCAGAATTAAGGTAAGGCATGCCTAATCCTTTCTGCTTAGGGAAACCCAAGCTTAATGTCCACAGAAAGACCTTCACAGCCTCCTGTGAACTCATACAGGGTCAGCAGTAAAGTGTGTTACCCCTGCAGGACCCAGAGATGTGAGTCAGGTGAAACAGGGACTGAGTGTGCATGACTCGGAGAGAGGCCTTGCCTATCGGAGATAGAAGAGAGAACTTACAGGCACCTCCTATGGTGCTGCCGAAACTGAGAAGTCATCTGTGTGTCTGGGTGGACTTTCCACATTACGAGTCGACATTCTGCATAAACCAGGTGGCAAAGTCAAGGGTAAATTAATGCTTAATTGTTATCACTGACAGTTTCATGTCTAAGGTATTTAACTGTCCTTCGGCATTCATTATTTCTTTAAATTTTGCTCTTTACATGTATCATCAAAGCAGTGGTCCTTAAATCCTCAAACTTAATTCCTATAATGACAAGTTCTATTATAAAAACATAATTTTTTAGTAATAAATGGTATTGAATCTCTATAAATAACTTGCCTATGGATAATAACTTGGCCATTTGGACTATGAGACTTTACCCAAAGACACCCCTATCACTTGGTGATGGCACACCTTCATGGCAGACTGCCTTAGTCTGTTTGGGCTGCTGTAACAAAAATACCATGGACCAGGTGGCTTAATCAACAAACATTTGTTGCTCACAGCTCTGGAGACTGCAAGTCCAAGATCAGGCTACTGACTGATTCTTTGTCTAGTGAGGACTTCCTGGTTCATAGACTGTGATCTCATTGTGTCCTCACATGGCAGAAGGGAGGAAGGAGCTCTCTGGGGTCCTTTTATAAGGGCACTAATCCCATTCATGAGGGCAACACCCTCATGACCTAATCACCTTCCAAAGTTCCCACCTCCTGCTACCATCACCTCAATGTTTAGGATTTCAGCATATGAATTGGTGGGGGAGAAACATTTAGTCCTATAACAGAGTGAGAAAAAGTAGACTATGCCCTGTTGTTGCATTTTATATGGTAGTGTCCACTATATAGATATTGTCCAGTCCAAACCTAAACTTATCCAGAGATGGAAAATGCTGAAGACTGGTGAAAATGTTCAGCAGTGGAGCTGATAGGACTTGAGAGAGAGTGAACAGTTCTTGTAGCCTGAACCCTGCTTTAATAAGGTATATTCAAGGCACGGAAGTCTTTCAACCACTCATGACATTTTTACTTAAGAAACGTGATGTTTTCTTTCTTGACATTCCCTGGATTAGGACAGCTGTCCTTCTGAGTTGTCCAGGAGGGCAATGATAGCTGAAGGTCTTGGAATGGAAGGGGCTGGATTACTCTGAGGTCTTGTTTAGGAGTTTATGACCCTGATAAGTAGTAAAGATTTCCATTAGCACTGACCCACTGCACTGTTTAAAAAATGAAGCGCCACATCTGAAGGTGGCCTGGGTTATCACTTCCTGATCCTCTATCCTCTCTTATGACTCAGGTACTGAGCTGTGTTCTGTACTGACAATGCCAAGGACATAAAGGATGAACTTACTGTCAGAGATCACGGTTAAACTTGAGTTTTATCATGTATGACATGTGTTCTGTATCCTGTTGAAAAACAGCCTGTACTTTATTTTAAATCTTAATGATTTTTATTTTAATATTCCATGCTCATTTGAAAAAAATTCTGACAATACAGAATTGCAGATCTTAGAAAGTAAAAAGCCCCCAGTTCCTCTGCTCTTTCTCCTCACTTCTGAAAAGTCCACTGTTTACAGTCTGTATATTTGTCTTGATTTTTTCCTTCTATATATCCATTTAAAAATGCCCTTTTATTCTCATATGCTCTCTGCCTCTCTCCTCTACTCTTCTCCCTATATGCTCTTCTCATCTATCTATCAGTTCAGTTCAGTCGCTCAGTTGTGTCCGACTCTTTGTGACCCCATGAATTGCAGCACGCCAGGCCTCCCTGTCCATCACCAACTCCCGGAATTCACCCAAACCCACATCCATTGAGTCAGTGATGCCAATCAGCCATCTCATCCTCTGTCGTCCCCTTCTCCTCCTGCCTCCAGTCCCTCCCAGCATCAGGGTCTTTTCCGATGAGTCAACTCTTCGCATGAGGTGGCCAAAGTACTGGAGTTTCAGCTTTAGCATCATTCCTTCCAAAGAACACCCAGGGCTGATGTCCTTTAGAATGGACTGGTTGGATCTCCTTGTAGTCCAAGGGACTCTCAAGAGGCTTCTCCAACACCACAGTTCGAAAGCATCAATTCTTTGACGCTCAGCTTTCTTCACAGTCTATATTCTTATATAAACATGCAGTCCCACCAAGCCCCACCTTAGAAATGGGAATGTCACTTCCCCAGTGTTTTTCAACTTGCTTTTTTGCTGATCAATAAATTTGGGCCTCTGTCCTCACACCTTCTTCCTGCCCAGCATGTTAATACATGTATATTCACCCCATTCTTTGTAAACTATTCAATATTCTATTTCTTTTCTTTCTTTCTTTTTTTCGCAGGGTCAGGGTGGGCTATACATTATTTCCCCAAACCCTGCTTCCATTTTTTTTCCCCAAACTCCTATTGAAAAACATTTGAACTCTTTCTAGTTTTTTGCTCCTATAGATGGTGAGCAACCTGCATCCTAACTGAGCATTTTGAAACTTTCTGGTAGTTGTCTGATTGATACTTTCCTCTCGTAGAACCTGGAACCTTGTTCAGAGCTTCAGTGCACAGAACAGATAGCAGTGGGGCTCCTCAGGTGGGCATGTGTGTGGGAGGCTGCTGGCCCCTCAGTTTCTGCAGCAGCTGGAAGATGCCTCAAAGCATAGGGTGAACAAAGCCTTTTCAAGCCTTGAGAAGAAATAAGCTGTCTAGTGAGCATGCTCTAACTCCCTTTGCAGAGCAGAGAATCATTGACTGTGGAGTGCAGTGCAGCACCTTGAGCCCTGGAAGCCCTGGAATGTGTGTGTCATCCTCAGCTTAGTGCCTGGTCTTACACAGATGAAGGAGGTGGGCGACCCTCAGGGCGCGGCAGGAGTGCTAGAGTCCACAGTGATCCTTCCCCAGCTCTATCCTCAGCATGCCCTGCTCTAGTAAAGCAAGAAGGGGCTACTCTTGGGAATGCCCTTTGACCGTCTTGCCTGTCTACCTCTCTGCCCCTTCTGTTGTGTACATTTCTGTGATTGAAAATTTTGTAATAAATTTGTATTGACTTTGCTAAAGAAAAATTATTTTTGGAAATCTGTAAATAAAAATTCCAAAACAGTAATCTAGTAGTACATGAAAGATCCTGGTTTTCTTCACTCTCAGCCAACACTCCTGGATAACACTTTGTAGTTTGGCATTATCTTGCCTCCCTTCCTTTATGCATCCAGCTAAATATATTTATGGGGCTTCCTAGGTAGCTGAGTGGTAAAGAATCCGCCTGCCAAGCAGGAGACTTGTGTTCGATCCCTGGGTCAGGACGATCCCCTGGAGAAGGAAATGGCAACCCACTCCAGTATTTTTGCCCAGGAAATCCCATGGGCAGAGGAGGCTGGCAGGCTATAGTCCATGGGATTGCAAGGAATTGGACATGACTTAGTGACTAAACACAAAAACAACAAAAATATATGTGTATATATATTTCTTTTCTTGTAGATATAGTATCATGCTATATACAGTTATATAACATTTTTTCCTTAATATATCATAGGTATAATGTATTATACTTCAGAACATACCAAAGTACTATTCTCTTTATTAATGATATCATTTCCACAGTGTGGCAGTGCAATAATTTCTTTAACTAGTCCCTTACGGTTGAATTGTTTTCAGTTTTTCTCCAGTCAAGCTAAATTGATGTAAAAAAACATTCATGCATGGAGAACTGTTGACTCAGTTATTCTCAGTAGCTAGGCAGCATGGCTAATACAGGTAATCCCAGCATACCTAGTTTACTTAGTACCGTCAGCTGAGCCCTTATTTTCAGCTCCTCCCAGGGTTTGCTAGTGGCATATACTTTAGTGACCATTCTGTAGTCTCAGTGGCTGTGTGTTTGGGTGTGTGTGATTTCTCCTGGTCCTGGTAGAGGGTTCTAGAATATCATCTTCCTTTGGTATTCTGCAGACCCTTTGAAACTCCCCAGGTTGGGAAACAAAAACTTGTAACTTCAGACAGAAAATTATCAAAAGTTCAATGCTAGGCGTCCCTGGGAAATGAGGAGGTAGCCTGCCCTGGCTGAATTTCATTGTTGCTTACTACTTCTATTTGCTTCTGGCGGAATATCTCCGGATCAAACCTTTTAGAATGTGCCATTTGCTGTTACAAAGTCATATTCTGCATTTAGCTGAAGGATTTAGAATAATTTTTTTCAAACCTGATGAATCATAAAATTCACTGGAGAAACTTGTTTCTTTAAAAAAAGATGAATCAAATGATCAGGATGGTAAATTTGATATTGTGTGCCTTTTATCTCATAAAAAAAAAAAAAAAAAAAAGTGGAGGAAAAAAGGAAATGGACCAAATTCCACTTTTTGGCTGTAAAAGAGAAAAAAGATGTGCTTTATATACATGAAGGATTAATCTCCAAGACTGTTGTTAAGCAGTGAGTGAGGAATTGCAAAATGGTGTCTACTGTATGTTAACTCTGTAAAAAGAGGAAGAAAGAAAGAAAAAATGAAAACGTATTTTTTCCTGTATACTTGGAAGCATACCCAAGCAGCAGAGAATAGTCTTTGCCTCTGGGAAGGGAAGCTGGATAGCCAAAGACAGGAGTGAGAGGAGAATTACGTGCCTCTGGTAGTTATTGAAAGAGAAATATTTTTTTTTAAGTTAGATTTCTGAGTCTCTGTCTTGGATAGTCTGGTTTAATAGCCTCCATTTAAGGGGGAGCCTGGGAACCCATATATGTATTTTAAATAATAGCTTTATTGAGAATGGATTCATGTAGCATAAAATCCATCCTCTTAAGGTGTACAATTCAGTGGTTTTCAGTATATTTGGAATTTTGTGATCATGGTCATTAATTCCAGAACATTTCCATCTCCCCAAAAGAAAACCCCAAATCCATTAAGCAGTCATTCCCCACTCTGCCAACCACCAGTCTTCTTTTTGTTTTGATGGATTTGTTCATTCCAATCATTTCATATAGAGTCGGACAATGCAGATCTTTTATGACTAGCTCCATCCATTTAGCATGATGGTTTTCAAGAGTCATTCACGTGGTAGCGTGTGTGTCCCTATATATGCAGCATCCACGTAGAACTGGAGGAGCTGCCGGATTATTTTGCAAAATGGCTTTACCATGTTCCATTCCCCTCAGAATGAAGATGGATGTTTGGGGGCCTGGGAGCTGTATTTTTTTTTTTTTTTAAAGGACCTTGATGATTCTTATGATCAAGCAGTTTTGGAAAACACCGTCTCTGAGAGTAGCACGGTCCCTCTTACTGTGACTGCAGGGACAGTGGCTGTGTTTCTCCTCCCCCAGTGCCCCGCAGCGCTTGAAGGACATGCTGATTACTGTGCAGAGAACAGCAGCAGAAAGCCTGTCTGCAGAGCAGTCAGCACCTCAAGAAAAAGGATCTCAAGCAGAATGAACTCTGGGGTGAAATCAGCCAGGCCTGAGTCTATTTTTTCCTTTGTTTTAATTTTTTTTTTTTTTAAGATGAAATATGGAAAAGAAATCTAGGTATCCCTTGAGACCTCAGAAGATTCTGATGGAGGAAGGCATACCATGGGGGAGCCAGTACATATATTGGGTTGGCCAAAAAGTATGTTTTAAGTTTTTCTGTAGGATCTTATGGAAAAACCCAAATGAACCTTTTGGCCAACCCAATACATGCTTTTTCTTCCCCCAGTGGAACAAGGGTAATACTCTTTATGAATTGGAATCTGATTTCTCCTTTTCCTAGAGGTCCTTAAAGCTTTTTTTTAACCCATTTTATCTGTAATTGTCTTCTCTGACTTTTAATAGCCACAATGAGTCAAGTGTTACTATGTGCTGTAGGTTATATAGAAATAGAGATACAACGTTGTATACATGAAACTTACATAATGTTATAAACAAACTTCAGTTTTTTAAATGTTATTATATTATGATTATTCTGAACTATGAGAAAAAAACTGTTTTCATACACACTAGAATGGCACCCCACTCCAGTACTCTTGCCTGGAAAATCCTATGGACGGAGGAGCCTGGTAGGCCGCAGTCCATGGGGTTGCTGAGGGTCAGACACGACTGAGCAACTTCACTTTCACGTTTCACTTTCCTGCATTGGAGAAGGAAATGGCAACCCACTCCAGTGTTCTTGCCTGGAGAATCCCAGGGATGGCGGAGCCTGGTGGGCTGCCATCTATGGGGTCGCACAGAGTCGGACACGACTGAAGTGACTTAGCAGCAGCAGCAGCATTTGAGTTCTAATTACTAAGACAAAATTAAGAAGTCTCCTAGACAAGACTTTATATATGGGGCAAGTCTTCTGAGGTTAGACATCTGCTTTGGAGCATTTCCTGCCTCAGCCCTTAGTAACTATTTCTTGTAGCTACCTCCTCTGGATGGGGCTTCAGTGGGGTGACTGTGAGGAGCAGAGCGCTCAGCACATACTGGTTCCCTCCTTAATGAGTCATAATAATGGGCACTTTTCTCAGGGCCACTTGGTAACAAGCACATAAATAGAATAAACAGTCTTTCAAGTTGTTCTGAGCAGAATTTTAGTTCCTGCCAAGAGAAGCTTTTCACCTTGTTTTCTAACGGACTTAATGTCCTCCCCAGAAAGTGGTGCCCGTGGAGCTAGGAGGAAAATGCCAGATGTGGTGGAGTCCAGGCCTGCCTGTGCTCTTGGAGGGGTAATGTCAAGGGCAGGCTCAGCTCTTTTTTTTAGTTTTTCTATTGTAGTTAAGTTTACACGACATGAAATTTACCATTGTAACCATTTTTCAGTGTACAATTCAGTGGCTTTAAGTACATTCACAACCCTGTGCAACCATCACCACTCTCCATTTCCAGAACTATTAGATCTTCATGACCCAGATAATCATGATGATGTGATCACTAATCTAGAGCCAGACATCTTGGAATGTGAAGTCAAGTGGGCCTCAGAAAGCATCACTACGAACAAAGCTAGTGGAGGTGATGGAATTCCAGTAGAGCTATGTCAAATCCTGAAAGATGATGCTGTGAAAGTGCTGCGCCCAGTATGCCAGCAAATTTGGAAAACTCAGCAGTGGCCACAGGACTGGAAAAGGTCAGTTTTCATTCCAATTCCAAAGAAAGGCAATGCAAAAGAATGCTCCAACTACCGCACAATTGCACTCATCTCACATGCTAGTAAAGTAATGCTCAAAATCCTCCAAGCCAGGCTTCAGCAATACGTGAACCGTGAACTCCCTGATGTTCAAGCTGGCTTTAGAAAAGGCAGAGGAACCAGAGATCAAATTGCCAACATCCGCTGGATCATGGAAAAAGCAAGAGAGTTCCAGAAAAACATCTACTTCTGCTTTATTGACTATGCCAAAGCCTTTGACTGTGTGGATCACAATAAACTGTGGAAAATTCTGAAAGAGATGGGAATACCAGACCACCTAACCTGCCTCTTGAGAAATCTGTATGCAGGTCAGGAAGCAACAGTTAGAACTAGGGCTCCAAAATCACTGCTGATGGTGACTGCAGCCATGAAATTAGAAGACGCTTACTCCTTGGAAGAAAAGTTATGTCCAACCTAGATAGCATTTTCAAAAGCAGAGACATTACTTTGCCGACTAAGGTCCGTCTAGTCAAGGCTATGGTTTTTCCTGTGGTCATGTATGGATGTGAGAGTTGGACTGTGAAGAAGGCTGATCGCCGAAGAATTGATGCTTTTGAAGTGTGGTGTTGGAGAAGACTCTTGAGAGTCCCTTGGACTTCAAGGAGATCCAACCAGTCCGTTCTGAAGGAGATCAGCCCTGGGATTTCTTTGGAAGGAGTGATGCTAAAGCTGAAACTCCAGTACTTTGGCCACCTCATGCGAAGAGTTGACTCATTGGAAAAGACTCTGATGCTGGGAGGAATTGGGGGCAGGAGGAGAAGGGGACGACCGAGGATGAGATGGCTGAATGGCATCACTGACTCAATGGACATGAGTCTGAGTGAACTCCGGGAGATGGTGATGAACAGGGAGTCTTGGCATACTGCGATTCATGGGGTCGCAAAGGGTCGGACACGACTGAGCGACTGAACTGAACTGAAAGAGCATGAAACTCTGTACCCGTTAAGTGGTAACTCTGTTCCCTCCTTCCCATTCTTTTTTATCTCTCTGAATTTGACCACTCCGAATACTTCATACAAGTGAAATCAGATATTGTTCGTCCTTTCGTCTGACCTATTTCATTTCAGTTCAGTCACTCAGTCCTACTCTTGGTGACCCCATGACTGCAGCACGTCTATCCATCACCAACTCCTGGAGCTTGCTCAAAGTCATGTCCATTGAGTCGATAATGCCATCCAACCATCTTATCCTCTGTCGTCCCCTTCTCCTCCTGCCCTCAATCTTTCCCAGCATCAGGGTTTTTTCTAATGAGTGGTTTTTCGCATCAGGTGGCCAAAGTATTGGAGCTTCAGCTTCAGCATCAGCCCTTCCAATGAATATTCAGGACTGATTTTTTTAGGATTGACTGGTTTGATCCCCTTGCTGCCCAAAGGACTCTCAAGAGTCTTCTCCAACACCACAGTTCAAAAGCATCAATTCTTTGGTGCTCAGCTTTCTTTATGGTCCAACTCTCACATCCATACATGACTACTGGAAAAACCATAGCCTTGACTAGATGGACCTTTGTTGACAAAGTAATGTCTCTGCTTTTTAATATGCTGTCTAGGTTTGTCATAGCTTTCCTTCCAAGGAGCAAGTGTCTTTTTAATTTCATGGCTGCAATCACCATCCGCAGTGATTTTGGAGCCCCCCAAAATAAAGTCTGTCACTCTTTCCATTGATTCCCCATCTATTTGAAGCGATGGGACCGGATGCCATGATCTTAGTTTTTTGAATGTTGAGTTTTAAGCCAGCTGTTTCACTCTCCTCTTTCACTTTCATCAAGAGGTTCTTTAGTTCCTCTACACTTTCTTCCATAAGGGTGATGTCATCTGCATATCTGAGGTTTTTGACATTTCTCCCAGCAATCTTGATTCCAGCTTGTGCTTCATCCAGCCTAGCATTTCTCATGATGTACTCTGCATATAGGTTAAATAAGGAGGGTGACAGTATACAGCTTTGACATAATCCTTTCCCAATTTGGAACATTTTCAAACTTAGTCCATATTTGTAGCACATGTAAGAATTTCCTTCCTTTTTAAGGCCTTGTAATACCCCTTTGTGTATATGTACCATGTTTTGTTGGGCTTCCCACTTGGCACTAGTGGTAAAGAATCTGCCAGCCAATGCAGAAAACATTATGAGACTCGAGTTCTATACCTGAATCGGAAAGATCCCCTGGAGGAGGACTTGGCAACCCACTCCAGTGTTCTTGCCTGGAAAATCCCATGGACAGAGGAGCCTGGCAAGCTACATACAGTACATAGGGTTGCAAAGAGTCGGACATGACTGAAGTGACTTAGCACGCACACACACGTACTATGTTTTGTTTATGTGTTCATTGGGTTGTTTCCACCTTTTGGCTCTTGTGAATATTGCTGCTGTGACCATTCATGTATAAATATCTGTTTGAGTCCCTGCTTTCATTTCTTTGGGGTAGACCCCTAGAAGTGGCATTGCTGCTGCTGCTGCTAAGTCACTTCAGTCATGTTCGACTCTGTGCGACCCCATAGACGGCAGCCCACCAGGCTCCCCGTCCCTGGGATTCTCCAGGCAAGAACACTGGAGTGGGTTGCCATTTCCTTCTCCAATGCATGAAAGTGAAAAGTGAAAGGGAAGTCGCTCAGTCATGTCTAACTCTTAGCGACCCCATGGACTGCAGCCTACCAGGCTCCTCTGTCCATAGGATTTTCCAGGCAAGAGTACTGGAGTGGAGTGGCATTGCCTTCTCCGGTGGCATTGCTAGTAGATGGTAATTTTATGTTTACCTTTTTGAGGAACCACCAGACTGTTTTCCACAGCAGCTGCACCAGTTTAGATTCCCACCAGCAGTACATAAGAGACTTCAGTTTCTTTGCCAGCACTTGTTATTTCCTGGCTTTTGTTTCTGTTTTTTGTCATAGTGGGTATGCTCATGGGTGTGAGATGATATTTCACTGTGTTTTTGATTTGCACTTCTCATGATGAATGATTTTAACATCTTTTCATTTGCCTGATGACCATTCGTGTATTTTCTTTGGAAAAAATGTCTATTCAGGGTAACCTTCAGTCAGGTAACTTGTTTTTTCATTGTTGTAGAATTTCTTTTTGTGTTCTGGATGTAATAAACTCTTTATGACAGCTATCATTTGCAGACTTGGGTTTCTGTTAAAAAACACAAATCTGATTGTGTCGCTCCATTCTAGTGCTAGTGATGGCCTTTAAATTCTGCTCAGCTCAGTCTTTTACCATCCATGGGCTACTTTCACCTGGCCACTCACTTTTTGAGCTTGGTTTGTCATCTGGGCGTGGAAATAATTGTACCTTCCTCATAGGCCTGCTTGAGGACTGAGAATGTAAGTTGCCTTAAGACACGGCCTAGGAGTTCCTCTGGTTTCCATGAATAGTGCCACTTACTACTGTCTGGAGGCCAAGACAGAAGATCATGCTGCTTCTGACTCTTTCTGGGAGGTTCATCTACCAGAGCCCCTATATTAGGATGAGATCAGCTACTCCACATCCCCCTTAGAGCAGAGCACAGAGCAGGTTCCCAGCGGATCAGTGTTAATGAGTTTGATCACGTTGGCTCACCACCACCTTGCATGTTGTCAGCTCTTGACCCCTCTGTATCAGTGAACATGCTAGGGTGTCACTGTGGGTTCCAGAAGCAGCCTGGGAGGCAAGCTTCTGGAGCAGAGGGAACTTGAGGTAGTAAACCTGGTGTCTTTCCATACTGTGATTTTTTTTTTCCCCCTTTGGAAGAAGGAAGAGAATGCAAAACCCCACTCTCCACTTCAGACGCAGACTCTGCTCATTAAGGGCCGGCCTCTGTCCCCGGCCGGCCTGGGCGTCTGTTGTTGCATCTGCCCCTCTGCTGCGCTGGCGGGGCTCGTTTGAACTTGGGGTGCTGCTGGCCAGAGAGCTGTTCTCTCTGCATCACTGCAGGCCATTTCAGAGTGGAAGTGTATTTGAACCATGCAAACGTTTGATCTTGTCGGGGAGTTTAAAATTTCATTTGTCGGGTCAGTGTTCTGTCTGCTTTGACCCTGAGGCTCTTTCTCATGGTTAATACTTTGGCAGTTCTAGAAGGAACTCTCTCTCTCCCTCTCCATCTCACCGCCCCCCGTCACCTCCAGTCCTCCCGCCTCACCCCCTTCCTCCCCGTCTGTGTCCTCCTGTCGGGCCCTCTTTCTCAGCACCCCACTTCCTCTTCATCCCTCCTCCTCTCTTCTCCCCTCCTCTTGCTTCCTCTCACCCTTGGAGGTCTTCCTGGTTTATAGACTATTACATATTTCTTAAAAGGCCTTCATTTTCCAGATGATTCCCTGAAACTGTCACCTAATCAGAAGTCTTTAAAGCTGTATGCACTTGTGCACGCACACGCACACTTTGCTTCAGACATTTCCATTGTTATTTCCTTAACAAATAAAGCGTGCATTAGAAGTGAGTAGATTCAGACAAACCAGAGCTTGACCTGGGCTCCACCACTGCGGCTGGACCCTCGTGCACACACTGGCTCTGTCACAGGACCAGGCACGTCTCTTTCCGCAGCTGTGGAGTGGGCCCTCGGACAGCACTTTCCTCCTGGGCTGGACAGGACGGTTGACCGAGCCAGTTCAGATGAAGCCTTCAATCCCAAAAACTGATTTCTGTACTCTCTGTGATAATTTGCTGCACGCTTTTTTCACGTACTATCTAAAGCCAGTTTGACTGAGGTTCTTGGAGCCAAATTGCTCCAAGAAGGAAGGAGGAGAAGAGAAGAGCTGGGAGGCAGCAGCAGCCTCTCACCCAGATGTTCCACTGAGTCAGTCACGGTGCAGAAACCCTCTTCGAGGACCCGCCAGCTGTCTTGGGCCCTTGGTGTGGCCTGACTTCCACATACCTCTCTCATGCTTGGCTTCTGGGCCGTGTGAAGAAGAAAGCAGACCCTGAATTTTTCGACATTCTCATATGTGGACTTCTCTTCTGTCTTGCAGCTGATGCCTTTTTCAAAGCCGCCATAAGCCTCGTTCCAGAAGTTCCCAAGATGATTAATATTGATGGAAAGATGCGGCCCTCAGAATCATTCCTTCTGGAATTTCTCTGCAATTTCTTTTCTACATTATTAATAGTTCCGGTACGTTTCCCCAGAAGACCTGTAGGTGCTGTGTTTCTTTTTAACTGTTTTATATACATTCTTTACCCTAGAAGTGCAGGGATGTTCTGTCTATATCTTTGTTGGTTTTGTAGTCAGATATTTGAATTTCTCAATGCATGTATATTATCTGTGTCCAGGGTATATAGTCAAGGCTCTCTATATGGTGAAGGAGGTACCACTTGTTCAGGGCTCAAGCCACTGGACCAAAACACCTAGGGTGAAATCCCTTCCTTTCCTTCCAGCTCTGTAATTTCAGGTGACTGTGTAACATCACCAGGCTGCAGTTGCCTCATTTACAAAATGGGCATAATAATAGTATCTACATGTGTAGGTTGTGGTGAGGATTAAGTGAGCAAATATAGGTAGGTGGTTAGAACAGTGTCTTATGCTGTGCTTAGTCACTCCGTCATGTCCAACTCTTCATGACTCCATGGACTGCAGCTGGCCAGGCTCCTCTGTCCATGGGGATTGTCCAGGCAAGAATGCTGGAGTGGGTTGCCGTCTCCCTTCTCCATCAGTGCCTTAGTACATAGTAAGCACTTGAAGAGGTAATGGTGGTGATGTTATTTTGATGGCAAATACCAGAATACACAACAAAATAGTGAAAGTCAAGGGGCTGTTGTTGGAAGATGCTGGGGTTTCTTGTGGAAAAAAGGGGATGAATAGTCAGGTTTGGGCTGGAAGGAATCAGGGCCACTCCCAGGATCCAGCATTAGGGCCCTCACCCTAGTTGGGGTTCTTAACTTGGGGTGCACCTAACCCATGGGGATCTGGCAGAGCAACCATGAATTCAGATGAGAGAGAGAAAAAAAACTTTCTTTTTACAAACCTCAGTGAAATTTAGCCTTTCACTTCATTACAAATCACAGGCAATGAACCACAGTACCAGTTGTAGTAACTGGGACTTTGTCACCAAAATAATCAGCAGTATGTTTATATCACATTTCAGGTGTGAGAGGCATTTCAGAAGACTATCTACATGTTTCCTTCCCTCACAAGTGCAATAGTTATTAGGCCCATTGGCTAGTTCTGTTATTTAAATGTATTCACCAAGAAGTAATAGATTACAGTATAACAGATAACGTTGAAAAAATATTTTGACAACTGTATTTTAGCATAATTGATTTCCTTTGTGGTCTTATGTATTTTATTTTCTGCTTTAGAAATAGAACTCTGAGTTGTGTGTAGGCTTCACCAGGTCATAAAAAGTCCAGGCACAAAATGGGTTGGCTCATGGTGAAGCCAGATGTGCGTAGGAACCATGGATGCTTTTTAAAATATAGCCTTGCTCTGTCTCATCCCCACTTCCATACTGAAAGTCTCACTTCCTAGGTGCGATTGGCCCTGGAATCGGCATTTTTGAAAGCTCTCTTGAGTCAATTATAGGTGGTCCTAGGACCACACTTGAAGAAATGTCCCTCTGGTCTCAGGCCATGAAACATTGAGCTCCCATAGGTATGGGGTAACTTTGGGGTGATGAAAATGTTCTAAAATTGTGATGATGATTGTGAATATATGAACTCTGTGAATATACGAACAACTAATGAATTGTTCATTTTAAGTGGGTGAATTGTTGGGTGTGTGAATCATCTCAGTGAAGTTGAGAAAACAAAAACTGAGTTGCTCCCAACTTTCCAAGTTCAAATCCCAAACTCTTTGAAGAGAGCCTGGGATGTTCGGGAGGCAGGCTTGATGCTCCACTTCAGTGTGTTCTGGTATCCTTCTTAGTAGTTTATAATCACTCTCTCTCGTTTTTTGCTATTCTAGTTATTTGTCAGGTGATAAAATCAGGATTTCTAATGAGGAAGTGGATCAGTGTCATAGTTTATTGATTAATTGGGTTACCTTTTCCTTCTGCATATGGGGTTTTCTCTGATAAAAATCATTGGAGCCTTGTGCCTGGAGTCAGAAACTTGTGTTAGTCCTGACCCAATGAGTCAACAGCCTTGTGGCCTTGAGAAAGTTTTGTAACCTTCAGAGTCTCCGTTGTCACCTTTTTAAAATATCATCCAGATACACAGCTAGCAGAGCCGCTGTGAGGGTCGACTGAAAAGATCGCTGTGAAAGTCCTTCATGAACCAGAAGCTTGGTCCCTGGGATCACAAGCTGATGACCAGTGGGTGGAATCTAGCCTGGAGACACACTTGTTGGCTGCATCATGATGGAAAACATTTGGAACGAATTACCCCCATTTAAAATTTGTAGATCACAGAGAAACCCACATTTCCAGTTCCTTGAGAAAAAATCAGGTCCAGTCCTATGAGGCCCGCATTCCCCGCCTGGCCAGTTGTCCTCAGCTGGAGAGCAGCTGCCTGTCCTAGGGGGGCACGCGTATTCTCTCCAGGTCCCTGGGTGCCTCTGGTTCCATTAAACCCTTTTCTGTTGCTTACCTGTTCCCCGAGGCATTCAGGTAACCCTACCCCTGTCAGACTTCATTGTTCCCGATAGTGCTCTGGCTTTTGCCAGGATTTCTCAAGATGTTAAGATGGTTCTAGCCACAGTTCGGGACTTACTAGGTGCCTCGTGCCATGCTAGCTCCCTTTGTCAATATCCAGTCTCTAAGATCCTGCAAGGCAGGACCTGGGAGGCTTGCCTGGGGTTGCACCGCTGGTGAGAAGCAGAGCTGGGAAGTCTGTGTTACCCCAGAGCCTGTCCTGCCTGAAACATTTGCAGGAGGCTTTATTGCTCAAGATAGTTGGGACTTTACAACCCTACATCCTTCTTATGGGATACAGCATAGTAACTACTGGCTGGCTCTCCAGGTGCCATGAGATGTTAAGTCTAAAGAGCCAAGGTTGAGTGCTCACCGGGCTCAGAGGCCGGAGGATGGGCCACGTGCGAGCCCCACTGTGGTCAGTAGGTTCAGCAGGAGACGACTCCCGTATCCCTTTTTTACCTGGTTCACATTGTTACCTTTCTTGTCATAACTTTTATTATTTTATTTTTAAATTTTAATTCTTTAATTGTAAGGACACTTACCATGTCTGCCCTCTTAACACATTTTTAAGTGTATGACGTAACTTTGTTGACTCAAGGCCCAACACTGTACAGCAGATCCCTACAGCTTACTCATCTTCCTTAACTGAACCTTTAAACTCATTGATTTGGAGAAGGCAATGGCACCCCACTCCAGTACTCTTGCCTGGAAAATCCCATGGACGGAGGAGCCTGGTGTGCTGCAGTCCATGGGGTCACACAGAGTCGGACACGACTGAGTGACTTCACTTTCACTTTTCACTTTCATGCATTGGAGAAGGAAATGGCAACCCACTCCAGTATTCTTGCCTGGAGAATCCCAGGGATGGGGGAGCCTGGTGGGCTGCCATCTATGGGGTTGCACAGAGTCGGACACGACTGAAGCGACTTGGTAGCAGCAGCAAACTCATTGATTAGTGACTCCCTGTTTTCCTCCCCCTCCAGCCCTTGAATTCTACTCTTTGAAAGGACTATTCTAGATGCCTTATATAAGTGGAATCATGGTGCATTTGTCTTTCTGGCCTGTTTAACTCACCTTAATATCCTCAAGGTTCATCCATGTTGTCGTATATGATGGCATTTCCTTCTTTTTCATACAGCTGGATAACAATCCGTTGTATGTGTATGCCACATTTTCTTTATCCATTTATCTATCAGTGGACATCTTGTTTGTTTCTACCTTTTGGCTGTTGTGATGATGCTACGGTGAACATGAGAGCACTAGTATCTCTTTGAGATGTTAGGGATTTCACATGTTGACTAAGTACCCAGAGGAGGGAGCTGCTGGATTACATCACAGTAATCCACTTGTAATTCTTTGAGGTACCTGTGTACTGCTTTCTGTAGTGGCTACACCATTTTGCATTCCCACTCCAGAGCACAAGACCTTTTTAAAGAATGGGTTTGAAAAGCTTTGACTCATTTTATTTGTTTAGGGGAAAAAAAAAAAAAGGATGCCATTTTAGACCCAATAAAATAACTGGTCCACTTTATTCATACTTACGAATATAGAGGTGAACATTCCCCCAGGACAGCCTTCTCTCCTTAGCAAGCAGCCCCACTTTTGGAGCATTCTGAAGGATTCTGCTCTGGTGTTAGCAGTGGTCAGCCTCTTGGTGGACTGCAGACCAGTTTTCTCCATAATCTTGAACGAACATATTTCTTTTAACAGCATTTGGAAGGACAAGGAAACGAGAATGAATTGAACAAGTTTGGTGTGAACCACTGCAGATGCCTAATTCTGATTCAGTTGAAATTTGTAGGCAATGGGAATGCTCCCCCTCAGTTTCCTGGCACTGATCACCAGGACACAGCAGGGAAATGTCCTCTCCTTATCTTCGTGAAAAGGTCCAGCCGTCAGCATAACATGGTGTCCAGATGCAAAGCTTCGTTCATTCCGTCTACCCTGCAAATATTTGTTGATCTGGGAATGGAGGAGTGAACAGAAATGTGTGCTTCCATGCAAGGAGGCGGACTGCAAGCAAATCAATACTTAACTCTGGTTGTATAAAGTGTCATAAAGAATTACAGGCACTTCTGAGAGATTCAAATTGTGAAGGGAAGTGGGTCAGGGAAGTGCCCTGAGAATGTGTGATTTGAGCTGAGCCCAGAGGAAGACTGGTAGTTCTCTAAGTGCGGGGGGTAGGGTGACATTCAGGGTGGAGGGAACAGCATGGGTAAGGCCTTGAGGTGGGCAGAGGCACCCAGCAGCACTGGAGGGACTGGAAGAGAGCCGTGGTGATGAGAGGCTAGAGGGGCACGAGCTGGCAGGACGGGCGGGCTGGCAGCAGTAAGGCCAGGGAGCACCACAGACCCCAGACTGGCCCACAGCCTCTCGTCTCCACGGTGATCTGTCTCCTGCCCCCTAGCTGCTCTGTGGCCCCCCGCCCCCACCCCACCAGTGCTCCGCTTCTCTTTGCTGCACTTCCTCCCAGCCCCTCTGTGTTCTGGCTCCTTTTGTAAAGGACTTGAATATTATTTAACACAGAGAGAGCCAGCCAGCAGTTCACCAGTATTCACTCCAAACAACCCTGTAATTCTCCTCCTCTCGGAGAAGCAGGCCCTGGCACAGAGAGGTCAAGTGACTCGCCCAGGATCACCAGCCACCGAGCAGCCAAGATAGAATTCAAAGCCAGGATGTGCGTGCTCGGCGCTGGCTTCGCTGCCTCTCAGCTCTCCTGGGGAGTTAGTTGTTTCCAGGGTATTCTTTCTCCCAAACAGTGACGTTTAATAGAAGGATTCCCGCAGACCAAGGACCCAGAGGGACACTGCGAATGGTGGGAGCCAGGCCTCCTTTCCTCCAGCTGAGAGAGAGAGGGGGCTGCATCCCTTGCAGGTGCCCCTTGGGAGCCACCTCCTGGGCGTTTGCTTGCTGCCGGGGAGGCAGCCTTGGCAGAGACCTCGGGAAAACCTTTTCCCGCTCGGATTGCCTACTGAATCCAGGATCTTTTCTTATGTTCTGTTTAAAAATCTGTTTGCCTTGCTTCAGTTGCTGGCACTGGTACAATTTCTTTTGAAAATGTTACAACCACTGAAGCCTGGCTATTGTGTGGAAAATGTTTTCCTTGTAGAGAAGGTTGGAAATAATCTCTTCGTCTCTTCGGTTTAAAGCTCGTGGGAACAGCTTCCTACAAACCTTCACGTCTCCGTTACCCCTTCTTCCACCTTTTTTGAAGGTGTGTCGAGTGCTCTCTCACGATAGTTATGGCAGTTTGTATTGAAAGTTACTGGACCATTCACATTGTTGTCTCTTTCCAGGGCAGATCCTGAAATAAAGTATATTTTGAGCATCCACATAGCGGAACAAAATAGCCTAGTTAGAAACAGCTGCTAGCAAAGAAAGACAGTAGTAAGCTGCCAGCTGAGCCTGACTCTGGCAATAGAAGGCGGACCACAGCGTGGGCAATTTCACTGTTTATCGTTTGAGGCATTCAGATTTTGGAGCATCATGTGTCTTCTTTCGTGCCGATACCGTAACAGCAATTCCTGTAGATGTTATCAGCTGTACAAATCATCTCACACCCCTCCACCCTCGTTCTTACCCACTGGAAGCATTTCTGCTGTGGATCCACACTTTGGATTATGAAGCCATGAACCCCACCCACCTCGGTTATCACACTTCTACCCCAGGCCTGAATTTAAGAGAGCTGACTACGTGCATGCCTTTCCCCAACTAGCCCGCTCCATAAAGTCTAGTTCATGCCTAAGTCATCTGTAGAGAGGCATTATATAGAGTATTAGCACTTAGGAATGTCCGCCCTGGAGCCAGACTCCAGGGCTCAAATCCTGGTTCCCCGGTCCCAGCACTGTGGCTCATTTCCCATCTGTGAAATGGGGTCGGGGTTGGGGGGTGGTCATAAAAGTATCTTTCTGAAACAGAGAAAAGCTATGGTAGCCATGATAGCTACCATAAAAGTTAGCTACTGTTTTTGTAGCCACCTCAGTACCTAGTACGTAGAAGGTTCTCAAAAAATGTTACTCTTTCAACATCATTTACCTGCCAAGTGCCTGCTGTGTGCCCAGCACTATCCCAGCAAGCAGAGACAGGAATAAGGGCACCATTCACAGTGTGTTCCCTGGGCTGTCCTAGAACCGTATTAGCGGCAAACACAGAAGATAAAGTACCTACCCTCCTGGAGGTTTTTAGGTCAGGATGCGAAAAAGATCAAGAGATATTGTTCACTAAAAGAGTAGGTAAAATCAGATGCTGAGAACTGCTCTGAAAATATGAGATGGTTGACTTGACACAGAGACTAGGAGAAGGTGCTAGGGGCTCTGGATTGACTACCACAGGAGGAGCTAACGTGTAAGGTGAGGTACGGCAGCTGTCAAAGGAACCAGTGTGGCCAAGTCTCGCAGATAAAGGTTCCAGCAGGGAGAGCAGCGGAGCTGGGAGGCCAGAACCCCCTTGGCCTATGCCTGCCGTCTGGAGCATCCTCTGTCCTTCCGTCTGGTCTGTGTGGGAAACTGGCCTCTGGGCACTGAGCCATTGGGCCTCCCTTCCTACTGGCTTCCAACTGATGCAGTCCTTGGGAGGCACCCACGTGGACTTTGAGGCATGAGGAGGCTTTCTGGGCCATAGTTCAGCAGGGGCTTTGTTCTTCCATCCAAGGCTGCGTCCTCCAGCTGCAGTTCCTCGCTTCCCATCATGTGCTTTCCACCCGAGGATGGTACCGGCTTCTCTCTGTTGCCAGGCCCCGGGTGCCTCACTTTCCTCGCTAATTGCCCTCATCCTGAGAATCCTTCATTAAAAAAACCTTATTTAACCCTTGTGAGCGTGCCCTCTGTGTCCGGCCAGGCCCTGAGCAGTCTAGCTGGTCCCAGGAGCAATAAAGGTGGTGCTGGACTGAGTGAGGGCTGGGGTGCCCCAGCTGGGTCAGTGGGTGATGGTGGCAGGAGCCGGGGGAGGGGAGTCTTTGGAGAGTGTTCAGCAGGGGAGCCACAGCATCAGCTAGACCTCTTTGGAACGGAATTGAAGCTGCTGACTTTTTCTTTGCATCCCAGCATTAATTCAGTTTAACATCTGAGAAACACCGTTATAAACTCTGTGTGACTATCTCTGAGATTTTTCCTCTCCCAAGAGATGGGCCTTCCCCTGTAGCTCAGTGGAAAAGAATCCACCTGCAAATGTAGGAGACTCAGGAGACGCGGCTTTGATCCCTGGGTCAGGGAGATTCCCAGGAGGAGGAAGTGGCAACCCACTCCAATACCCTTGCCCGGAAAATCCTGTGGACAGAGTAGCCTGGGGGGCTGCAGTGCATGGGGTCACAGAGAGTTAAGCAACTGAGCAGAAGCATGATCTCCCAAGAGAGGATCCTCAATTTAGCTGCTAATGTTGCTGAACGCCCTAAAGAGCAAGGCTGTATTTAAAGTCGGTGCCTTTGGTGGTGACAGTGATCATTTGGGGGTTTACCCGAGGTAGGTGGCTTCTACTGTGCCATCTGCTGCGAGACCTGCAATCTAGCTTTTGTTGGAAAACAGGGCTTTTTACTGTTAAGCACATAAGAGCAAGGTTGTAATTTTGGAAATAGGCCATTAAACTGACAGGTAACTTTGCTTTCTTTACTCAGACCCTAGGCTCTCGAACCTTGTCTCCCCAGACTAGTGTGCTGATTAGTAAAGTTAACAGCGTTTTGCTGTTTTTCTATTTAACCACAGCTGGTTCGATTTCTCTGTAGCTGCTAAAGGGAGGGACCTGGGTTTCTGTCTTGATTTTTTTTTTTTTTTTCCCCCTTCTGCTTCACATTTAGGATTATTTATTCTTTTGTTTTGGTCCTCCACTAGGACCATCCTGAACACGGAGTCCTGTTTCTTGTTCGAGAGCTGCTCAACGTGATCCAGGACTACACCTGGGAGGAGAACAGTGATGAGAAAATCCGCATCTACACCTGCGTCCTGCACCTGCTGTCCGCCATGAGCCAGGAGACCTATATCTACCACGTAGACAAAGGTAGCCAAGTCCCCCCGCCAGACTGCACTGTGTTTGAACTCCTGAGCGGCAAGTGCGCGGTTTTCATTTTCTTTTGTGTTTACCCACCATGAACTTCTAGTCCAGGGCCTTGATAAATTTGTCCAATGTAAGAATTACCTGGGGCAACTCTTAAAAAACACCGATTCCTGGGTCCCATCTGTCTCTTCTAAATTAGATTGCCAGGAAGAGACCCGAGAATTTGTATCTTTCATGAGCATCCAAGATCATTTTGACACACAGATGAGTTTGGAGAAGCACTCTTTTGGATCGGTGATGCCTTGCATGTGCCACAGGATTTCTAGAACGGTGGTTACATATACACATGTGTGACCTTCACCCTGGGCCTATTCCTTTCCAGTCTCACGTGGGTCCTGGTCTTAGAGCAGTTGCTTGGAGAAAGGAGATACCCTTGTACCCCCATGTGCAGCCAGCCGTCTTGAGCTCGCTGCTGCAGGTTTGGGGGCAGCCTCTTCATGTCCTGGAGATAACATGGGACAGTCCCAATTCCAGACTGCCACCCGTTGAGCCTCAGCATCTCCCTGCTTGTCAGAGCCTCAGTTCCTATTTTTGGTTTCCAAAAAAATGGCCCTATTGTTAAAAGTGCTTTGGCCAATACCTGTATACTAACTATCTCTACACTTGGAAATTTTAGGGAATGGATTTGGAGTGCTGAGGGTGGCTTCCTGTCATAACTCTCAGGGGGTTCCTCTGGCTGGGATTTAGGGGCTGAGGTTTTGTAGGGACGTAACTTGGGGAGGCTGGTTAACGTTGGAGATGATAGTTTCCATGGTCTGAGCTCCTACCGCATGCCAGGTACGGCCCCAGACTTGGTGGGCCTCTTTCTCCTCTGATCCTGACAGCGTTGTGAGGACAATGAGCATTGTCCCCATTTTACACTTGAGCAAGGGCAAACTCCAAAAGACAATAGGATTTTACCAGCCACGTGGTTTCCAGAACTCAGGGCCAGTTGCTGCTGTGAGTGGAATTCACTGTGGCACGTGCGTTATGCTGCCTCCTTGATTACAGAATAACAGTGTCTTAATTAAAGTATATGGCTGTACACGGGGGCTTCCCTGGTGCCTCAGTGGCAGTCTGCCTGCCTGTGTAGGAGACATGGGTTTGACCCCTGGGTCAGAAAGATCCCCTGGAGAAGGAAATGGCAACCACCTCCAGTGTTCGTTCCTGAGAAATCCCATTGACAGTAGAGCCTGGTGGGCTACAGTTCATGGGTTTGCAAAGAGTCAGACCCAACTTAGCAACTAAACAACAGCAATGGTTGTATACACACACAGTAAACCATAAAGCTGTGAATTATCACGTAATGAATACCACTTGGTAGCCACTACTCACGGAGAAGGCAATAGCAAGCCACTCCAGTACTCTTGCCTAGAAAATCCCATGGATGGATGAGCCTGGTGGGCTGCAGTCCATGGGGTCGCTAGGAGTCAGACGCGACTAAGCGACTTCACTTTCACTTTTCGCTTTCACACAATGGAGAAGGAAATGGCAACCCACTCCAGTGTTCTTGCCTGGAGAATCCCAGGGACAGGGGAGCCTGTTGGGCTGCTGTCTATGGGGTCACACAGAGTCGGACACGACTGAAGTGATTCAGCAGCAGCAGCAGCAGCAGCCACTACTCAGATCAAGATATCAAACGTCACTGGCTCTCCAGAAGTTCCCTGTATGCCCCTGTCCAGTCAGCACCACCACTTGCCTCTCTATAGGTATACTGCTCTCCTGACTAATATTACAAATTAGTTTGTTAGTTTTTTCTTTTCCATAAATGGACTCATTGAGCAAGCGTTCTCAATGAGTGTCTGGCTTCTTTCACTCAGTGTTATGTCTGTGAGATTCTGCTGTGTTGTGTGTAGCTGTTGCTTATCCGTTTGCTTTGCTGTGTAGTATTCCACTGTATGAATATACCAGAGTTTATTCCTTCCCCCATGGATGGAGTTATGGGCTGTTAGGAGGAGTGCTTCTGTGAATATTCCTGAATATGTAACTCTTGGGTTTCGTGTCTGTTGGGTATATGCCTGGGATGAAATTACTGGCTTGTGGGATTTCCCTGTGTTCTGGTTGGTACCTTCTCACAGTTTTCCAAAATATTTACACCAGTTTACACTCTCCCCAGGCATAAATGAGGTTTCCGGTTGTTTGCTTGATGTGCTCCGTCTTGTTCATTTTGGCTCTTCTGATGCGTGTAATTTGCATTTCTCTCACGGCTAATATGGAGAAGGCAACGGCAACCCACTCCAGTGTTCTTGCCTGGAGAATCCCAGGGACAGAGGAGCCTGGTGGGCTGCCGTCTATGGGGTCGCACAGAGTCGGACACGACTGACGCGACTTAGCAGCAGCAGCAGCAGCATGGCTAATGAGGCTGAGCTTTTCCTGTATTTCTTGGCACTTTTATTTTCTCTCTTGTGAAGGGTTCATGGAGGACTCAAAACAGTAGAGAAACTTTGGAAGACCAAACGCTGCCGTGGAAGTAGGTCTGGAAATCCTGGGCCCTGTCAGAGGAGCAAGCCCTCTCCTTGCTTTTCGCTTCCTTCAGTGGATTCCCTGAATCCTCTCTCTCCAGACCACAGCAGGGCAGGCTGGAGGAGCTGGAGCCCCAGCACAGGAGGAATCTAGTTTTCTCGTTTTAGAGATGGAAAGAGAAGGGTGGGTTTTCTCTGTCGCCTTCTTGGCCCAGCTCTGTTCACTCTGGACGCACAGTTGTGACCTGACAGTTGTCTTAGTAGGAGAGAGGGTCCTGGGGGCTCGTATGAGGCCCACAGGATGGGGGCCCCATTTTCCTATCTCTCTTGTATCGGAGGCAGCCTTTTTAGACAGTGTTAACAAATGTTCGAACTTTTGAAAAACTGGAGTCCGATTTTTTTTTCTTTTGCATATGAAGTATGCCTAGGCTGTTTTCTTTCCACATGAATAAGAAGAGAATGTTCTGAAATTACCTGGAGCCATAACTCCAGTGCTTTCATGCGAGCGAATGAGAGAGCGTGCTTGCTGTGGAAAGGCAGGACACTCCTGACACTGACGTTTAACGTGCAGATAGACATCTAGTTGGAAGAGTACAACCCAGGGGCCCGTGGGAGGTCATCACAGCCCTTTTCACTCCTCCATGTCGCCTGCCAGCCCTTGAAGCATTCGGGGTCGTGACCCCAAGGCCAGACAGATGCAGAGATCCTGGGCTATTTTTAGTGGCCATTTGCCAGGGATTTCATTTCTCCCCATTGCGAGCACCCTGTCTGGACTCTCCAAGTTTAGAACAGAAGCAGAGGGACGGAGAGAAGGGTGAAGTGGAGAGTCAGGAGCTGCTTGGCCGGAATGCAGAGCGGGTCCGGGTTCAGGTGTGGCACTCAGCACTCCTGACCCTATTTTTCACTTTCTCTGTGAATTTTCTACCTTCAGGGTTCAGCTTAGAGCTCACTGATTCTGTAATTGCATCCCAAGCCTGGATTTTGGGACCTGGCGCCCCCAGGGTTGCTGTCTCCGGACCTGCAGGGCACATGGTGGCGATCGTCCGTTTGCTTGGCTGCATCTCGTTAGGGGCTGTGTGCTCTGTGAGGGCGGGGCAGGGCCGGGTCGGCCCACCACCCCCCCCGCCAGGTCTCCAGCTCCCGGAACCGAGCGCGGAGCGGGTTCTCGCCCAACCCGTGCTCTGCGTGTGTGAGCGGCCTGCTCCGAGCCCGCCTCTGGCCCCTCTGGGCAGGGTGCCAGGCCCACCCCCCCACCCGCCAGGTCTCCAGCTCCCGGAACCGAGCGCGGAGCGGGTTCTCGCCCAACCCGTGCTCTGCGTGTGTGAGCGGCCTGCTCCGAGCCCGCCTCTGGCCCCTCTGGGCAGGGTGCCTGCCGCTTGGGTGGTTGGCCACAGGCGGTCCTAGGCCTTCTGTCTTCTCCGCTGCTGCTGGGCTAATTTGAATGAGAGTAGGTTCCAGCTCGGAGTGAAGACGGGGAGTTTATGCCAGGAACTATCCTAGTCCTCAGCAGCAGGTGTGAGAAATTCCTTCACCAGCTGCAGTCTTGCCATCCCGCAAAATCTGATGGTGGTGAATGGCTGAATCAAATTCTTTCTCTTCTTACAAGAATAACTGCCATCTTCCACATCAAGGACCGCTGAGACACAGCAGCCAGTGCTGACTCAGAAATCCTGGGACAGCTGGTTGCCCGCAGCCCAGGGCAGTTCACTACCAACCTGTGTTACGGCAACAGCTCCAGAGCCAGCAGCCGGCCTAGGAGAGAGCTCCCCAGGACAGTCCCCAGCAACGGGCAGTTCAGAACTGGAGTGGAGGTTTCATGCGGACAGAGGAGCAGGGGGAAAAAGACCAGCCGTTGTCTTTATTTGCAGGCAATATGTCTGCAGCCTGCTTACAAAAGATTTAGCCCCAAAAATGGCATATATGTCTGTGTGCATGTGAGAGGGTGCAGAGTGAGAGCGTCACAGAAGGGCCCAATGGCGTCAAGTGATGCTGGCGAGAGAGGCCGCTGTTCAGGGTCCTGTTATCCCCCTGTTCCACAGCTTGACATTCAAGTAAGAATTGGGGATAAAAGGAGTTAATTATTCTTGAAGTAGCAACCAGAAATGTACATGAAGCATCTCTGAAATTACTTTACCAATTAGTTAATTACTGTGTACCTGTCCCATTCCCCAAAAATTCAAGACAGTTTATAGGAAATATATAAAATAATGAAATGTAATTGTCTTTAATTGAAAAAGTTGGTTCTTAGAAGTTATAAATGAGGAAGTACATAGCTTTATATGTCCATGTGTGATATATATGGGACTCCACTATGTATACTGTTTTGTCACTTTACTGATAGTATATTATAAATATCTTTAAGTAGGAGTAGCCATAGTATAGTGCAGTGGAGTACATGGTAGTTAACTATAGATCATATACTTCTATTGTCTTCATAATATTTTATTTAATGCTAATGCCACAGAGCATTGAGTCAGAACTCTTGGTATACATTTCCATTGCTTCTCTTCTCACCTTTATACACATTTATGATGAACATACATTAAACATATAATGAGCATTGTTCTCTATAATGTGACAATGACTATCACATACATGCATCTTTGTGCACCTGTGGGATTATTTTCTTAGAGTGGATTTTCCCAAGTCAAAGATCTGGCCTTTCTCTAAGACCTTTTTTTTTTGGAGTAAAATAGATATAACATAAAGTTTACCATTTTAGCTATTTTTAAGTGGACAGTTCCATTTTATTAAGCATATTTGCAGTGTTGTGCAGCCATCACTATTATCCATTTCCAGAGTTTTATTATCCATTTCCAGAGTTTTTTCATCCCCCCAAACAACTCTGTATCCAGTGAACAATAACTGCCCACCTCCCCTCCCCCGGCCTCTGGTGGCCTCTGTTCTATTTTCTGTCTTCATGATTTGCCTCTTCTAGGTACTTCATATGAGTGGAGTCATACAGTAGATGTCCTTTTGTGTCTGGTACATTTCCCTTCCCATAATGCTTTCAGAGTTTACCCATGTTGTAATATGTATTAGAATTTCATTCCTTTTTAGGATTGGATAACATTCCATTGTACGGATAAACTACATTTTGCCTACTCATTCATCCATCAGTGGATACTGGGGTTGTTTCCACCTTTTGGCTCTTGTGAATAAGGCTGGTATGAACATTCATGTACAAGTATCTGATTGAGTCTCTGCTTTTAGTTTCTTTGATCATATCTAACATTGGAATTTCTGGATCCTGGGCAGTTCTCTTTCACTTTTTGAGGAACCACTGAGCTTTTCCACAGCAGCTGTACCATTTTACATCCCCACCAGCAATGTACGAGGCTTCTAGTTTCTCTACACCTTCATCAGTACTTTGTATTTTCCTTTTTGTAGTTGCTGTTGCTTTTAAATAATAGCGATCCTAATAGACGTGAAGTAGTACTAGACATTTCTTAAGGCTTTTCTTACTGATTTCCAAACTATGATACTCCCACCAGTATCTTCCCCAGGTCTATATCAAAGCCAGGTATTCTTTTTCACCTTTGTTAATCTGATAGGCGATTTTTTTTTAAAAGTCCTTCTGTGGTGTTAATTTTCTGTTCTTTGATTTCTAGTGAAATCAAACTTTTTTCCATAAAATTATAGGCCATTTAGATGTCTATCTGATATATTGACAATTAATGTATTTGACAATTTTCCTGTAAGTGACCCTAATGGGGTCACTTTTTTAAAAGTTCAGAAGCCATCCCTGCACATTGTACCTTGACTTTTCTTGTCTTCTTGGCAAGTACCTATTGAACGTGATCCTCTGGTTCTGTAGCCTGTTGTCAGCAGTCCAGGAAACAGTTCTGTGCAGACCCTGTCCTGTCCACAGCTGGTGACTTTGACCATGATGGGACTGGTATTCCCATCTCTTTAAGAATTTTCCAGTTTGTTGTGACATCCATTTATGCTTATATGAAAATAGCTCCAAGAATCATTAAATGGAAAAAAAAAAAAAAAAAGTACAAAACAGCACCCTCTAGAGTCTCTCTCCTTCCTGACCCAGAGGTCATCCTCCGTGTAAAGGTCAACAGGAAAGAGGGAGAGGGAGGTCAGACTCAGGCTGTTCTTGCGGCTGGTCTCTCTCCAGACGGCAGCTGTGATGGAGGTGTCCAAGGAGAGAGGGGACTTTGGTGAGAAGATTCAGGTTTGCAGGACGACATCAGAGAACCTTCCATGCCATCTGTGGGAGTTTTGAGGAGGAACGACAGGACAGGGGGCTGGGGGCGGTGCTTGGCTTGAAAGAAGCCTCCCGCTTTGGGATCCTGGCTGGGTGGGCTCTGAGACTCCATGTCCCCATCTGTTCTCTCTTGCCTGTGCTAGTGATGAGGACCCTGTAGTAGTGCCTGTGAGGTCCTGAGCCCAGTGCCTGGCCCCCGGAGCTCAGTATTGACAGCCATTCTGCTGGTCACTGCAATGCTTGCTGTCCCCTCCCTGCCAGGCCAGAGGGGACAGATAGACTTCCATGCTCCTGCTGTCTGGCTCAGTCACCCGGAAGGCCCGGTATTTTCTCTGTGATTCCCAAGGGCCCAAGTCAGCAGGAGATTCTGGCCATTTCCATTTGCCCTGCCGTGCGTCCTGCCATGTGCTGATACCGGTGCCACGCGGCTGCCTCTCCCTGGCCTTGGGAATGTCTCACAGCTCTTGTTTCTTCCATCAGTCGACTCCAACGACAGCCTCTATGGGGGAGACTCCAAGTTTCTGGCTGAGAACAACAAGCTATGCGAGACGGTGATGACTCAGATCCTGGAGCATCTGAAAACCCTGGCCAAGGATGAGGTAGGTGCCCACTGCAGGCCCCTTCCCCTGCCACTTGCCCCCAAATCACAAGTTCCCAGGGTGCTTGGACACTGTTTCGTCCTGAGAGTAATGTGCTTGTGTGAAGACTGTTCATCGAGGGCCCTGGGGCCTAATTGTTGCTGCCGTTTTCTCTGCCTGCACTGCGCCTCCCCACCCAGGGTTCCCCTGGCCGCCCCACTCACCATTCTAGTCACAGCTCAAGTACCTCCTCAGAGTGGCCTTCCCTGACCCCTGTCTCAAGCAGCCACGCCCTCCTGCATCCCTCTGAATCTCTGCATGTGTCCCTGTGATGCTTGGGCATGCTCTGAAACATTGTGTGTCTGTGTTCACTTATTAGTCGCCTGCTGCCCCCACCAGAATGTAAGCTGTACGTGGCCAGGCCCTGGAGACCGGGGTCTTGGAGACCTGCCTGTGCCGGAGACGGGGTCCTGGGATCCCTCTGTCCCTCACCCCAGCATCCTCCCCTGCAACCTGGCGTGCAGCAGGCGCCCAGTCTGAGCATGTTGAGTGAATAATAGCCTGCACTTGCACACCTTAGTTCTTTTGATGCCCTCAACAGGCCTATGATGTGGGTGCTGTGTTTATTCTCCTTGGATAGGAAAGAAAACCGAGGCTCAGAGAGATTTCCAGAGCCCCCGGTGTCCTCTGGTTGTGACAGAATAAGGTTCCTGGCCCAACCCCCAAGCCTGGAGCCATAGCCATTGCACTGGCCTCCTCAGTAAGGCCTTTCCCCTTAGGAAAGTGGAAAGTGGCGTATGGGTCACCCAGCCACGGCAGCGGGCTGTGCTTTCCTAGCCTTTCTGTTTTGCTTTCCTTTGCCTTGGCTGCACATTGCGGCTTGCTAGTTCCCCAGCCAGGGACTGAACCCAGGCCCTTGACAGCAAAAGCGTGGAGTCCTAACATTGGACAACCAGGGGATTCCCATTCCAACCTCTCTTACACAAAAGTGTAGTGTGGAGAACTTTGTGCGCATTGTTTCAACTGATTCTCCTGACGGTCCACTGAGTGGGGACAGCTGTTACCCTTTATACTTTAGAGAAACTGAAGCCTAGAGTGGCAGCTGTGCAGTGTGGTCAAGGCAGTCTTCCAGAACCCATGCTCTGATCCCTGAATATGTTCTTTTATCAGATGTTGCCTTTTCAGAGCATTTTTTTTTCCTATATTTTCCATATAGATAGATGGTTGATTGATTTCAAAATAATTTCCAAATTATACTATAGTCTAATAACTACCTGGCACCCTTCCCCAGTACTCCATTTATGCAGCTTCAGGTCAAACATGTGGGTGACAGATGGATCCCAGAAGCCCTGTCTTAGGCTTGGTGGGGATGGTTGTTCAGACATTAAGACTGATTCCTGTTGTGTAATCAAGGTGGCGAGGTTGGCAGGGTAGCTCAGATGGTAAAGAATCTGCCCGCAATGCAGGAGACCTGGGTTCGATACCTGGGTTGAGAAGATCCCCTGAAGAAGGGAATGGCAACCCACTCCTGTGTTCTTGCCTGGAGAGTTCCACAGACAGAGGAACCTGGGGTTGCAAAGAGTCAGACCCACAACTGAGTGACTCACAGGCACTTTGACTTCACTTTAGGTCAGAGCCAGTGCCTGGCCTTTCTGTGTCCTTCCCCTGGACTGTTGTTGCCAGGCTTTCTGCTTCTGTGTTCCCCTGCCATACCCCCTTCCCACCCCAAATCTTGTTCTTTGTTACTCCAAGCTGTCTACTTGCATCTCTGAGCATTTCAGTTTTTAAAAATCCCATCTAGCAAGAAACAACCTGAGCCCTGTTCCTGATCCCCCGCTAGAAGACCCTGTTTCCTCTCACTGCCACTCACCCCCACCCCACTTCCGTTCCCTTTCCCAGACCCAGGACAGTCTTCAGACTGCCTGGTTCCCAGCCCTCCCCTCCCTTCCACACACTTTCCCAGCTTCCTCTTTCCCAACTTGGAGACTCACTTTCCTCGGATTTGCTTCTATACCCCCATCCACCAAATCCTTTTAAGACAAAATAAGATCAAACTGGATTTTTAATTAAATTCTTATTCACTTCTAGGACTGTATGGCATGCCACCATTGCCCTTACCGCCCTTTCCCACCCCAACACAAAGCCACAAGAATATTCTGTAGTTGTGAGTGCACACACACACAACACACATATATATCCTGGGTTCTTATTCTCTCCAGGGTATTCAAGCAGGTCCAAGAAAGAGTGAAACATTTTCCGGATTCCATTCCCCAGTGGCCACTGCCAAGGTCAGTTCAGTTCAGTTCACTTGCTCAGTTGTGTCTGACCCTTTGCGACCCCATGAATCGCAGCACGCCAGGCCTCCCTGTCCATCACCATCTCCCGGAGTTCACTCAGACTCATGTTCATTGAGTCCGTGATGCCATCCAGCCATCTCATCCTCGGTCGTCCCCTTCTCCTCCTGCCAACGTCAGGGACACAGCATAAAGGGCCAGCCTTAAGGTTAGCAGTCCAGAGGGCAGATGGAAAACCCAGAACCACTGCCACCCTGGGGCCCCTGAGTGCCTCTTAGTGCCCTCTGTAGGGAGGGGAGGGTTGTAGGTGGGTCCCTCTGGCCTGGGACCCGCAGGGTGCAGGGCTGCAGAACTCTGGGGAAGTTCATGCGTGAAGGGCATTGGCTGTCAGTAGAGGGAGCAGCATTAGAACCCCAGTTAGAAGAGGTAACTCCCCTCCTCCAACCGAAAGGCCTTTTTTTTTTTGAATGGTGTCAACTTGGTCTCTGCACTTGGCGGTCAGAGAGAGCCCTCACCACCCTGCAGAAGAAAGGGGAGTTCTTCACCTTCAGTTTGCACTGACCACATTGATCACATCCCTCCTGCTCCCCTGCTCTGAAGGATCCTTAGCACCTTCCCGATCCCTGCAAACATGGGCTCTGGCTCTTGCTTCCTGCCAGAGCAGGGCTGTGTATTTAATTGAAAATGACTTTCTTCACTCTGATGCCACAGGCTGGGTCTAATCAGAGGTGGCTGCTGACAGCATAAATGACCACAGTGTAGGACCTCCAGGCTCACAATAAAAATGAGCCCAGAACCATATAACCTGGAACTATTTTAACCTTTGTCTCTTTTTCTCTTGGGGGAGGAGGCGTTGACGGTGATAACAGCTGAAATACTTCTGAAGGAATAGCAGGGCTGGAATGTTTCCAAAGGACATTTCAACTCATATAAATACCAGGGATGCTCACTGAAAGTGTCTGTCCATATATGCACATTTATTAGGAAAAACATGGGTAGACCAAGCTAAGACGGAACATGTCATCCTTCATTTTAACAATGTGCTGTGAGATTCGGCACAGGCGGCCCTGGGGGGCGGAGGCTTCTAGAGCCTGGAGCAGAAGTGCTCTGAACTCTCTCCGCTGCGGGGGAGCCAAGCTCGGTGCTGTGAAAGCCCTGCGCTGGCGCCCAAGCTGAGTGTCTCACCTCTCGGCACTGACTGGTGTCCGCCCTGCCTCCCTCTACCCACACGTTTGGAGGCAGCCCTGCTCTAGTCCTGAGCTTCACGGAGCTGTTTGTTTGGGTGTGGTGAAGCTGGGAACCAGGCCAGATACTGAAAACTTCCTGGAAGTGACAGTTCCCCTAGGCAAGGAATCAAAAGCAGCCCCTTTCTAGTGAAAAGCTCTGTGGAGGCAGGAGGGGCTTGAGGCCTGGGTTTGGTTCTGTCTTGTGTTCGCAGTTTCCTGGGTCCCTGCACGTCGGCTGGCCTGCCTGCTCATTCCCAGGCCCTCCTCTGATGATTTCATTGTTAATGGGCGGTGCATTTAAAACACGCAAACTGGGCTTTTAGGGTAAAATGTTTGAGAAGATACAGAACAGAGAAAAAGCCAGGGAGATACTGTTTTCCTTGACTTTTTAAAACTCTGCTCTGCTTCAAGGAAATGTAGTTAAAAGGCACCTCTCAGAAGAGTCTTATTTGAGAGCTTTCTATGAGGTTGGTCCCCTGGATCTGCGTAGAAATTAGGGCCCTCGTTTCCAGGCATCTCCAGTTTAAAGGGAGAGCAGGATAGGCTGGAACCCACTGAATGATCTCTGCCCGGTTCCCGGCTGGGGCGAGCTCACTGTCTGATTAAACAAAGGAGCCCAAAGTAGGCAGTGACCAGCCAGTTAGTGACCTGCTGGCCAGGTGGTTGCCGCCTTCCCTCCACACCTGCAAGCTTGGGACCCCACAGCATGACCCCCAGGGAGAGCAGGATAGGCTGGAACCCACTGAATGATCTCTGCCCGGTTCCCGGCTGGGGCGAGCTCACTGTCTGATTAAACAAAGGAGCCCAAAGTAGGCAGTGACCAGCCAGTTAGTGACCTGCTGGCCAGGTGGTTGCCGCCTTCCCTCCACACCTGCAAGCTTGGGACCCCACAGCGCGACCCCCCGCCCTTGACGGCAGTGTTGTGCAGCTGGCTCAGCTGCCTCTGTGATGGTCGCCTGGTCCAGACTGTTGCCAAGGCAGGCTCAATTTGGGGGGCCCGAGTCTCTTCACTGTCACACAGACACCCTCACCCAACTGCATTCTTAGCTGCTCCTGGGCAGTTTTACTGTCTTGCTTTTTCCTCCCCTCGATTTGAAATTCTCACCTGGGAGAGGGCAGCAGGAGGGGGTGACCAAGTTGGCTCAGCAGTTAACATAGGGTCTGCTGCTCTGTAGTCTCCACACATGGAAGGATGGACAGTTAATAGGTTGTTTGAAGAAAGCAGGAAAAATATGTATTGTCCTAAACCATCTCAGACCATTCCCACTTCCCTGGATAAATCTGTAGCTGCACTGGGCAAATCTCTTGGCCTCTTCAGAGTTTGATCCCTGATCTGTGCTGTGCACAGTCCTGTCGACTCTGCAACGCTATGGACTGTAGCCCACCAGGCTCCTCTGTCCATGGAATTTTCCAGGCAAGAATACTGGAGTGGGTTGCCATTCCCTTCTTCAGGGGATCTTCCTTCCTGCCCCAGGGATCAAGCCTGCATCTGCATTGACAGGTGATTTTTTACCGCTGCACCACCTGGGAAGCTCTTTGGATCCATAATGTGATGCTAGCCATGGGTCTGTGGGAACATCTTATAATCTGAGGCGGTTGTGAATTGCACAGGCTCAGAACTGGACCCCTGGAGCTCAGAGCCTCACTCTGCATTTGCTAGCTGCGATCCTTGAACAAGTGCCTGAAGCTTTCTGACCTCATCAGCAAAATGGAAATGTAGTGGTTTCCTTTTAGGGCTTTAGTCACCCCAAACTTTAAACCCCCATTTATTATCTCACAGTTTGGGAGGTCAGAAGTCAGCATTGGCTGGGCCAGTTTCTGTGCTCCTGGTTTCACAAGGCCAAAATCAAGGTGTTGGCTGGCTGGGCTCTAACCAGGAGGCACAGGAAGAATCTACTTCCCGGCTCATTCGAGCTGGCCGCCTCAGTTCATCCTAAAAGCCAGCAGTGGTGGGTCATGTCCTTCTCAAGCTTCGAATCTCTTTAGTCTCCCGTTCTGCAGCACCTTTCCTCTGCTGCTAACTTGTCTCTGACTTCAGCCTGAGAAATTTCTCTGCTTTTTAGGGCTCTAATGATTAGATTGGGCCCACCCAGATAATCCAGGATTATCTCCCTAAGGTCCATAACCTTAATTACACCTGCAAAGTCTTTTCAAAGTAGCACCTAGATTGCTGTTTGAATAGCCAGAGGGTGAGATCCTGGAGGACAGCTCTAGAATCCTTCCTACCTACAAAGAGTTGTTGTGAAGATGAAATAAGTTATGTAAAGCACAGAGCTCATACCTGGCACGGTGTAGGGCCCTATACCCTACACTGTGCAAAGCAGGCCCTCAAGGCTCCTGGCAGCACTGATGTTTGGAGTGCCAGCCAAGAGCACCCAGCAGAGGCCTGCGCGTCAGCTCTCCAGGCCCCACACAGACCTGTGATCTGACCTGGTCCCTGCTCAGGCCCACCTGCTGACTTGGGCCTTCCCAGTGTCTCTGTTTACCTTTGGGAGCTGGCATCCTTTGTCCTGGGCCTGCTGCATTTTGGAGATTTAGTTTCCCTTTTTCCTTTACTACTTAAAGCTGGGGTTCAGGCTTGGTCTACTCTGACATTTTGGTTAGACTTTCCTTGTTTGAGTACCTCTCACATCAGATCATTGAGCAAGAGGGGAAAGATCTGGTGTTAAGCATATCCAGTGGTTCTAATGGGCTTCCCTGTGGCTGAGAAAGTAAAGAATCTGCCTGCAATGCGAGAGACCCAGGTTTGATCCGTGGGTCGGGAAGATCCAGGAGAGAAGGGAATGGCAACCCACTCTAGTATTCCTGCCTGTTCTTATAAGAGCTGGGTATCAGGGAGCATTGTTCATGGGGAGCTGAGGTCTTTTGTCTTTATTCCTGGCAGCCAGAGGGTAGGAATAATGAAACTTTGGGTGGCTTGAGGAAACATCTGTGAGAGACATATTTTACCTCCTGTACTGACATTAAAGCAAGAAGGCCGGTCTCTGCTGGCCTATGTCATTCCTCTTATCCCACTGAGCACTGAGTCTCATGAGAACATCCCTGCCTTCTGCTTCCACTCCATGAATAATGCCCAGGTGGGCTTCACAGACAGCATCTTGTTTTAGTCTCATTTACCCTGTGAGCTGGTATTACCTTAATTCTCCTATAGATGAAGCTGGGAGGTTAAGCAGCTCGCCCTCCAGAAGATCCATGGCAGAGCTGGCCTTCGCACCCCAGGCAGCATCAACACTGGGATGAGTCTGAGCCCAGTGCCAGGTAGTAACCTCTTTTTTCTATTTCAGGCCTTAAAGCGCCAGAGCTCGTTGGGCCTTTCCTTCTTTAACAGCATCTTGGCCCACGGGGACCTGCGCAACAACAGGCTCAACCAGCTGTCTGTCAACCTGTGGCACCTGGCACAGAGGCACGGCTGTATGGACACCAGGACCATGGTGAGGTGCGGGGTGGGGCAGGGTGGCCCTCAACAGGCCCAGCAGGCTTGGCTGTCCTGGCGAGTGATGCAAGCCCGCTGGCCAGGCACAGGCGGTCTCAGCGCAGCCTCAGAGCCTGGACAGCAAGCAGCCCCCATCTCCCCTTCTAGAAAGGTGCCAGGCCCTACAAAGGACACACAGCTCTCCATACCTACAGGTTCAGCACCCTCAGATTGAACCAACCACGGCTCAGAAATATTCAGGGGGAGAAAAGCTCCAGAAAGTTTCCAAAACCTGAATTTGTCGTATATCTGCAACTACTGACATAGTGTTTACATTATAGTAGGTATTATAAGTAATCTGAAGATGATTTCAATATACAGGAGGGTGTGTGAAGGTTACACGCAAATACTACACCAATTTCTATAAAGGATTGTGTACCCTTGGTTTGGTATCAGCTGGGGATCCTGGAACCAGGGACCACTGGGTAGTATTAATTCCCTGTAAATAAAAGCAGCACATAGGAAAACATCAGTAATTCTTGGCGATTTTAAGAGCAAGTTGTAATCTAAGGAGTCTTATTTAAAAACTGCTGGCTTTTCCTCCTAAGAAAAAAAGCCTAAGTTCACAATATGGCTGATTTGTCAGAGCCTTGAGAATCATGAACCACAAAGGAGATGAGTCTTTCTCTTTCCTCCTAGGTGAAGACTCTGGAATACATCAAGAAGCAGAGCAAGCAGCCAGACATGGGGCATCTGACTGAGCTGGCCCTCAGGCTCCCTCTGCAGACGAGGACCTGACTCTGGGGTCTCTGATGCCAATCCAGAAAGACCTGTTTTGTATTTTTGTTTTCATTTTTACGCACATACAGATGGGTTTCTCTGCTGTTGTGCCAGTGAAGTGAAGAAGTGGGGGCTGTCAAGAGTATTCAAATCTATTCCTGCTCACTGAGCACGGCTTCTGTTTCTTTGCACAACTGGCCTTCAGATGGGCCTTAGAGAAAAACAGAGGAATGCAAGTAACATCTCTCTTTTCGGGAAGGTTTAACTGAAAGTTAATTGAAAAAAGAACCTTGAAAAGCAGTCTACTTTGAAAGAGCCGCTGTGCCCTTTCCCTGATTTGCTTTATCTCAAAACCGGCTCTTGATTGGATTTTAAATATGCTGATAGATTAAAGGAGAAAACAAGTCAGGTTTGAGATTCTCTGGGGCTTCGATGGAAAATATACTGTAACTGAATAAACCTCCCTGAAGGAATATTTATGTTCATGACTGTTCATTTAATTACCACTGACTCTCACTCATCCAGAAGAGAATGTGTCTAAACATCCTCAGTATGTGTCTAAACATACTGCCTGGTTTTCTCACAGCCGTAACCCTAAACAGCATATGATTCAGTCTGCTTTTTTACTAGTTTGGTGGAGTTTGATTCTTGTGTTACCAATAATGAGCTTCCACTGACATTTTATTTTGAATCAGTAAGATCATGAGTGGTGACTCACAGCCTAGAACCCTTTGTACAGGAAAATGCATCCAAGTTGTGGATTAAAAGTGGGCCCAAACCATTATATTTTTGGAAGGTATCCACTGAGCAGACTACATTTCACTTCTACTCTGTGAAAAGCCTGATTACAGTTCACACAGTAGAAGTAGCTAACATAATTTTTTAAAATTTATATCAACTCATGTTTTAACTGAATAGTTTGGGACCAAGAATATGCTGTGGATTTTCTGCCAGCTTACCAGTGAACCCCACCTCACCCCCACCCCAAGAATTCTGCTGAGAAAATGGCCTCCATTGAAGCACAGCGTGTACTGAACAAAACACATTGAGAAAGCAGTGGCATTGCTCGAATATTCCCAAGTGGCCTTTATTACACAAGATTATTCCATTAAAATCATTTCCTATACCACTTTTACTATATGATACTGTTCAAATGAAAAGTCAATTGGCAAATTCAAATTATGCACTTTTAAGTCATTTCTTCTGTTTTGAGTCTGTATACACCAGATGGCATCAGTGCCCAAGCCCGAGTCAAGCCTGAATTCCTACTGCTCTTCCATTAACCTGGACTTGGACTGTCACATTAGGTCAGGGATACGTTACACCAAAGCAGCTTCTGATTCACGCGTCACCCTGGCCCAGGTGAAAGCTGAGATCTTCAGTGTTCTCGTGTGGGTTCCCCAGCCTGTTAACTAAATTAGCCAGTCTCTGAAGACTGCGGCCTACATGGCATGAGGTCTACGATCGTGAAGAATGATGGAACCAGAAGAAAAAATTTTTAGGAAATAAGGTAAAAATGAAAACTTCTGCATGAGACCTGTATTTTTTTTTTATTGCTGCTTTAAAACTGCCACACTTAGGGGTTTAAAATGTCACAGGTTTATCACTTTACAGCTCTACTGGTCTGAAGTCCAGTGGCCTTTCCTTCAAAATGAAAGTGCTGGCCGGGCTGCATTCTTCCGGAGTCTCTAGGGGAGAATCGGTGTTCTTGCCTTTCCCAGCTTCTAGAGGCCGCCCACATGCCTTGGCATGGGGTTCCTTCGTCTTCAGACTAGTGACAGCTTGTTGAGTGTCTCTTACAAATCTCTTGACTCTTCTGTCTCTGTCTTCTATTGATACTTTTAATCCTGGATTATCTGGGTAGACCCAGTCAAATCATACTACTGATTAGCAACCTTAATTCCATCTGCTACCTTAAACTCCTGTTGGTTTTTTATCACAACATATTAACAGGTTCCAATGAGTTCTGGGATGGGCGGGGGGTTGGGGGAATGCATAGAACCTGAACAGATCTGTTTGTAGAGCTAAACACACAATTTTTAAGGGAAGAACTCTAATCTCCAAATACTTTTGATGGGCCAATCTAGCTGCAGAAGGGTGGCCTCAGGGAGGAACTTAGTGGGAAACAGCAGGAAATCACCTCAAGGAATAAAGTGGTTAAGAATCCTGAGGTTTGGGGAACAGCTGGATAAAGGTAATTGTAAGTGGGGGAAGGCCCTTGCCATACATAGGAGGAGGGTCAGTCTGTGAGAAATCCCCAAGGGAGAAAAGGCCAATGTGTTTGAGAACAGGGTGGTTATATATTCAACTAAAACCTTGGCTGTGCTTACATACCAGACACCCCCACCCACCTCTCCCAGATTCTGAGTAAAAATCCAAAAACTGCCTTGTTCCAGTGGAGACAGGCTGTGTACTACACAGAATCAACAAATGAACGTGGAAAATCACACCAAAAAAACTTGCAGAAAGCTTGAGGAGGACCCAGGGCATGGGGGCAAAGTGGAGAGGGGTGACTCAAGACAGTGTTCAGTTTACAAAAGGACAGAGAGGTCCAGTTACCCTCAGAGCTGGAGCTGTCGCTAGAGCAGCACGGTCTGCACCTACGGGAGCAGCCGAGACAAGGCCAAGTTCAATCTGAGGACACCTGGCATCCTGCCGTCCTGGCTGTCCCACCTTCTCTGCTTAGACCCTGCTTCAGGAACAGACTAATAAACCTTCCCAAGCCAAGTGGAACTCTTCAGCCACAGTGTGCTAGAAAGTCAAATCCTATCACAGAGAGACTGTACACTCTGAACGGCAAGAGGGGAACGGCCTGACCATCACACCCCTAATGAGAGGGACCCTGATGGGGACAGGTGGGGGACGACTGCTCATCCACTCTCCAGAATCACACAGTAGATGGGTGAGCACGGTTCTTCCCAACAGCCATGCAGGCCCAAACTGTGATGTGAGCTCCCAGCAAGACACAGGGATCAGAGACGTGGCTGGTCCTTTCACACCGGGCCAAGTTCCTATAGGGTGAACCAAGACCACCCCTGTGGGAAGAGGACAGGCCTGAAGAGCTAGCTCAATGCAGAACCCTACCGTGTAGGCCTCTTCTGTTACGTATCTCAAGATTGAATCCCTGGAGGGCCACGTTCAGGTTCTGAGGGAGGTGGCCCACCAGAATCACGGCTATCACAGGTATGCGGGACTCTAGACCTGGCCAATGGTTGTTGGCCAGGGCCCAGGCAGACCGGCCTCCCCTCTGCCCGCTGGGGCAGTAATGGACCCACACTCACCTTGCCAGCATCTGAACCTGTCTCCCTTCCCGACTGGCCTGAGAATTTCCCTCCACATGCCAGGCTGGCTCAAGAATGGGTGGGCAATGCTGGGCACCCAATGCTGGGCAACGAGTTATGACAAAAGGGCTTCTGGAAGTTTCCTTGAACCACAAGCAGCTTTCTCTTCTCCCTCTGGATTGGTCCAGTGCTGATTTCCTGCATGGATCTGCTACAGCCATCTTTCCAACAAGCCGATGAGGCCAAGGCAGGATGGTGGAGCAGAGGAAGCATTGGTTTCGTTCATGGGAAGCTGAACCAGCTCCCTGCACAGGACTCCCCCCTTCACGTGAGACTCAATTTCCTGGCTGTCCAGGCCTGCCTGAGGTGGCATGTCTGGCGGGGGAGTTCAAGCCAAGTGGTGTGAAAAAGGCCCATGCAGAACTTATATTCTGGGAAGCAAATGTTAGTGAATGGAGAGAAGGTAGTCACATGTCACTCGGGAGGGTGGTACCGGGACTTTGTGAGGCTGGCTGCAGCACCAAGGCTTTGGAAACACTGTTCCCAGGCTGATGAGGCAGCGCCCTGTCACCCCCATCTCTGTGCCTCCTGACATTCGACCTCCTCCGTGGAAGTCACTTAGGAGTCTCTTCCTTGTGGTTGGAAAGAATCCAATAAACACGTCCCTAGGAATGAACGTGCCATTCGTGCATGTGGAGGATTAGCCAATTGCTCTCTTAAATGCCTTGCTCAGGATCCAGTTGAAGCAGAAAGATTAAATCCCAGCACAGCCCTGGGGATGGAAGGAACACAGACTGCAGAAGGCAAGATGGGTTTAGAAAGTTTCCCAGCAGCAGAGGCAGCTCAGCCACATCTGTTTGGTAGGAATGCTCTCTGCTTGTGGCTACTCCAACAAAGGGGAGGGGAAACAAGCTTGCTCTTGCCCGTTTACATTAATCCCACTTCCTGTTTGAGATGTAGACATGTAATATGCCTCTGTTTCTTCAATCAAAAGACATTTTAATCCCAATGAGTATTTTGGGTGAAATTCCCTAGAGGGGGCATTCAGTGTAGTGAATAGCTGACACAGGGCTTGGGACACAAAAGTACACTTGGCACTTGTTGAGTGACCCGGGGCAATATTATTACTTTATCCCTAATCCCCCGTTTCCTCATCCCAGAACCCCATTTCCTAAGATGAGGATAATAATAGCACCTGTTTCAGAATCATGACGATTAAATACATGAATGCAGGGGAGACATGTAAGTGCCTGGCACACAGGAAGCACTGGGTAAGCGTGCGCTACTGCTAGTTATACTGTCTTCAACAGGAATGGAAGCGTCACACAGAAAACAGGAGCCACTCAACACGTTCTCCTGGGTCTGGAAAGGAGCTGCCCTCACCCGAGTCTGTCCAAGCATCAGCACAGTTGTCCTTAATCTTCGCAGGAGTTCGATTCGAGACAACTGTCCTATGGCTTTCATCTGCCTGATAGAACAATAAAAGCAACGTTGGGTGTTTTGGGGGACGAGACAGCAGCGTTTAATCTTCAAACTTGATTGACTTGGACGCGTTCCTGTCAATGTAAAAGGCTTTGGCCGGGGCGGTGGAGAAGCCGAGGCCGGCCCCGCGGCTGTGCTTCCAGCTCAGGGCCCGGTCGTAGTCCCGCTGCAGCTTCCGCTGCAGGGTGTCGGCCGCCTTCCTGCTGAGAGCCATGTTGGGCCTGGCCACCGTGGGAGGGGGGCGACTCAAGGAAGGGGACAGGTTTTTAAAGCCACCCATGAGTTTGAGAAATTTTAGTTTCTTTTCCTCATTTTCAAAATCAGCAGTATCCCACTGGCCAAACTGGGTTCCCTGTGGCAAGAGAAAACAGGTGGTTACTCTCCTGGCTTCCAAAGCCCTGGTCTTGCCCCAGCCCCCAGCCAGGGAGGATCCAGATGATCAGAGGCTTGCTGGAATTACTTCCTAATTCCAACCAGAGCCCTGTGAGGAGTGCTGTTGGTTCCCGTTCCCTGATGAGGAAACGGAGGTCTGCAGCTGGAGGGGACTCAGGCCTACTCAGTGATCCTGCTGGAACTGCGCCTTGGGTCTGGCCCTCACCAGAGCCACCTTTCACACCGAGCTGCCCGTCTGCTTAACTCCTTCTCCCCCGGTTCACGGCAGTCAGTACGACACACCTCACCAGCTGGCTACTCATCTGTCAGCCTAAGGTGGAGGTGGAGAGCGCAAGCAGGAGTCTGAAATGCATTTATCTTCCCAGAAGCCCTGCATTTTCTAGCAGGAAAGGCATGGAGGCCCGGAGAGGTAAAGGGTCACAGGAGTCGGAGGCAGAGTCAGCCCAGGAACCTGGGGTTCCAATTCCTGTCCAGAGCACTCTACCAACCATGCACTAATCACCCATGTTCGAGAAAGTGCAAAAGAGCCCCTCAGACAAGTGGCCCAACAGAAGGCTCCCTTCCCAAAGAAACCCAGCTCCCCATGAAGACTGACTTTGAAGACTCAGGATCAAACCCCACCTGTGTTACCACGGTCAAGTTACTTAACCTCTCTGAAACTTAATGTCCTCATCTGTAAAGTGGGGGTGTAACACCCCCCCCCCCCGCCACCCGCGACGGCTTCAGTGAGGCTCAAATCAGACGTGATACCAACAACCCAGAGCAGGATTCCTGCTTGGTTTTAAATCCTCAAGAGCTGGCTGTTCTACCCCACCTCCTACCCACCCACCCCACCAGGACTGCTGACCTCCGTGCCAGGAACTTTCCACTTGTAAGCCAAACGCTAGCGGAGCTCTTAATTCTAGGTCGGCTTTGGGAGAATAATAGGAACCAGTCATTACTACAGCTGCCCTGAGTGAACTGGTGACAAGTTCCCCCAGCTTCACAGTGGCCGCAGTACAGGACCAAAGACAGCTTCCCAGGCCTTCAATTTCTAGAATGAGAGGCCACATCTGACAACCTCGTGCTTGGTCTGAGGACAGAGCTGGCAGGGGTGACCAGTCCTGGAAGCCAGCTCCTGGAGGGAACCTGGTCTCACATGCCCACCGTGTGCCTCAGCAGTCAAGGGGTCCTGGGCCCTGGGGCAGTGCCACTAAAGCATCTGCGGGAGACCCCAGCCCCTGAGCAGCCCCCGGTGGTCGGGTCCGCCAGTATAGTCCCAGGGCAGCCCCCGGGGGTCGGGTCCACCAGTATAGTCCCAGGGCAGCCCCCGGTGGTCGGGTCCGCCAGTATAGTCCCAGGGCAGCCCCCGGTGGTCGGGTCTGCTAGTAAAGCCACTGGGCTGTGGCTCTGGGTGGCGCCGGCTGGCTTCTGGCCTTCCTCACTCAGTCACGGAATCTTATCAGCTCTGCCCAGCTCAAGCGGATGGAGAGAAAGGAGGCCCGAGAGGAACGACACGCGACAAGCTGCATTCCATACTCCACTGGGCCAGAGCACCAGTCCCAGTTCACAGGTGCGGCCACTGAAGTTCACAGGAGGGAAGTCACTCGCTCCAGTCTCATAGCTATAGAAAGTGGCCGAGCTCACAACGGATCGCGGGTCTTTGGATTCAAATCAACTGTTCTTTTCTGTGTTACGCTATGAAAGCTTCAAACAGCACAAGCAGACACGCCTTCCCAGCATCTGGATCTTCTTTCCCCCAGATCCACGCCTATTAACAAGTTCTCTTCCCTCTGCCCACTCCTAGGCCTCAGGCCTGCAGACTGAACCTTCCACCCCAGCTCCCCGCTTGCCCACACACACACCCTGCGGCAGTGCCCACCACACCCTCCCATCCCCACTTCAGCCAGATCACGCGCCCCATGTTCCTGTCCCATCTCCTCGGCCCTGGTTTGGAAATTTCCTACTCCAGCTGGACCAGAGGCCTGCCACACACGCCCCCACCGCTGCCCCCTCCCCCTGTGCCAGCAGCCTTCTGAGGACACCGCCCACTGCTGGGAAGGGCTTGTCATCAAGTGCCCCAAGAGACTGGTGCCCAGGACATCCCGCCGGTCCAGAAGAGGAGACAAAGGTCCAGGCAGCTTATCTCAAGCAGCCAGTTCTCCTGGAGGGAGGCAAGCACCTCTCCCAGAAGGAAGGAAATGAGCTCAGGACAAGCTCTGTGGAGAAGGGAGCCAGCTGGCGGGCTGGGGCGGCCTCTGGGCCAGATGGACTCGGCCTCCTGTCCCTCCACTCCACAAGGTGAAAGGGGTGGGTGGGACGCTGGAGCACTCCTCAGAGAGCCCAGTGGCGAACTTACTGTCCACTTCTTGGTGTCAGAAGCTTCCGTTTTACCCGACTCACGATCAATCTCTTCTTGCAAGGCTTTTCGCCTCACCTGAGCATGGGAAAGGAAAGGGAAGAGGGCAGTGAGACAGACAGTTTCCTTTGAGCTTCAAAGCCAGGACAGAGACGCGGTGGGAGTCGAGGGGAGACTGCAGGGATCTCCACCCGAGGGATCTGGTGGTATCTCAGGCAGCTCTGTTCTGCTGCAGACTGCAGGAGGCATTTGTCAAAAGTACTCTCTGATCACCTGAAGGAGCAATTCCCTGGCCGAAGACGTGCAGCCTCATTCACCCTTGTTTTCCATTCCTTAGGGATGAATCTTCCCGGGAATCCCCCGGTGGTCCAGGGGTCAGGGCTCAGCACTTCCACTGCTGGAGCCTGGGTTCAATCCCTGATGGAGGAACTAAGATCCCAGAAGCCACAAGATGTGGCAAAAAAAAGAAAAAAGATGAATCTTTCTAGACTAGAAGAAGCTTATCTACCTTTACCATTAGAACCTTTTTTTGTTTGTTAGAGCCATTTGGGGTTGAAATTTTCCCAAAATATACTGCCCACAGCCCTGGCTGTGCAAAGGATATTGTAGTTAATTCTCTTGCTGACAGCATCTTCTAGAAAGAACACAGAATGTTGAGACAGGCATTGGCAAGTTTGAATCCTAGCACCACCTTTAACTAGTTGTGTAGTTTTGGGTAAGTCAATTAATCTTTCTGTATCATGGTCTATTTATCCGCAAACAGATGAATACCTCTACCTCAGAGGATAACTGGGAGACAGAGAACCGTCATCCTGTAATCTATGGTAAGAAATAGACAACAAGAAATATACATATACAGACTCCCCCCATTCCTGGCACAGAGTTCCAAAAACCCTAGGAATCTCTTGAGAAGAACAATTCAAGTTGCTATTTAATTAGGTGACTTTGGGAAGCACCTGAGGATGGAGGCTGGTTGCCTGGGATTAAAGGGTTGAAACCTCCAGGCCCACCCCCCTGACCTCTGGGGAGAGGCCAGGAGGTGGAGATTGAGCTCAGCCACCAAATGGCCAATGATTTACTTAACTGTATCAGTAATGAGGTCTCCATAAAACCCAAAAGGCCAGGGCTTTGGAGAGCTTCCGGGTTGGTGAACCCTGGATATCTGGCGAGACCGGAGCTCTCCAGGAGGGCATGGCAGCTCCAGGCCCCGCTGCCCTGTGAATCTCAGTCTTCTGGCTGCCCCTGAATTATATACCTTTAGAATAAACCAGTGATCTATCAAGTAAAGTGCCTCTGGGAGTTCTGTGAGTTGCTCTGACACATTAATTGAACCCAAGGAGGAAGTCTTTGGAACCTCTGACATGTAGCTGGTTGGTCTGAGGCACAGCTGACAACCTGGCTTAAGACTGACATCTGAATGTGGGGGGTGGGGGTGGGGAGTAGTCTGGTGGGACGGAGCCTTTCAGCTGAGGGATCTGACAGTATCTCCAGGCAGACAGGGGCAGACTGAGCTGAATTGCAGGACGCTGAGTATGTCAGGGACTCACTGGCTGGTGTGAGAAAGTCCCCCGCTCACAATGCACTGTGGTACGGAACCTAAGACTATCAGCCCCCGGCACAGCAGGGACCTCACACACTGCGAGCAGAGTGGCTCAAGGCCACAGTTAGCGCACTAACGATGCTGCAGTTGGATACAGAGGCTTCGAGGGCCTGACCCTCCCCACCAAGGGTTCAGTTGTAACTCAGCTGCCCTAGTTTGTGGCCTTTCCTCCTCTCTTCTCATCTGGCATAGGCTGAAACGAGGTGACTGTTTATGTAGTTCACAGCTACATGAAACAAAGTCGAGTGGCAGCGGCAGGGATGAAAGAGAAAGTGATGGCAGATTCCCACAGGGAAGTCGAGCTGCCAGCGGGGAACCCTGTGGATCTTCAGTGGATGTGCACTCAGTGAAGTGGAAAGCAGTTCACCTGCTAAGTGGTAAGTGAAAAGAACAGTATACAGCGGATGACTGCATGCTGCTTTGAAATCACAGGTATACTGTTACAAAGGAAAAGTCTGGAAGAATATAACAACAAAGGGTTAACAGCGATATTATTAGGTGGTAGGATTTCAGGTTGCTTCTCCCACCTTTTTTTTTTGACATAATGAACTTTTTACAGGAGAAATAGAGAGGTGAAGCAGAAAGCTTCAATTACATTGAGGCCATCTGTCACCCAAAACAGTTTTCTTAGAAACTGTGAAGTACTTAACAGGCACAAATTCATAGGAAGCAAAGAGGTGGCTGGTGAGCCTTGCAGGGACAAGTGGCATGGCAGTGGCTGGGACACCTGGGAGGAGAGGCGGGCAGGGGCTGGGCCTAGATGAGTCAGCACTCACCTGTCTTCTCTGGGAGGCCTCACCAGCCCCTGCAGCCCAGCCCTCCCCGCCCCCCTCCCTTCCTGCCAAATGACTATGCCCTGGGCCTCCTCGTCCCCAGAGGCTATGCCCTGCAGGAGGCTGGGAAGCTCCCGGTTCTGGGAGGCCCGCACTCTGTGCCAAGCCTTGGATTGGGCTCTGGCAGCAGCATCCTACTGATCCTCTCTGCTCCTCCTCCAGAGAGAAGGGCCCCAAAGGCATTGGGTAGGGAATTCATGAAACATCTGGCAGGCCTCCCTCCCGTACACGGCTGGCTTGCAAGCACTCCTCCGTTTCTCTCTCCTGGAGCAGCGGGGCCACCCCCGGGCTGTGCCCACATCACACCCTGCGGCTTCTGTCCAGCAGTCCCTCCCTGACGCGGCCTGAGGACACAGGCAGGTGAATGGCTCCCGCTTACTAAGCACAGATCTTGGGCAGGCCCTTGCTGAGCGCCTCCCCAGTGCTGCCTCGTCAGGTCGTCACAGCCCCCTACATGGGGTCGGGAGGCTGGTGACTGCCAAGGTCACCTCGTCAGCAATGGCCCAAGGCCACATTTATGTAGTTATTTACTATGCTGTTCTGATAAGCTTTGGGGTCCAGGATCACAAAATATCCCAATTCCAAAAGTCCGGCTCCCACATAGGATCTGGGCATGACAATAGCAGAAGCTGGTTCACAATAAAACAATCCATCCTAAAGCTTCTGTACAACAGTTATTATATTTCTACAGACTAGCAATATATGCAACAATGAAAACTTGAACTAAAATACTATTTACAACAGCACCAAAAATATAAAATAATTAAGGAAAACTTGACAAAGATGTGTAGGACCTGTACACTGAAAACTATAAAACATTACTGAGAGAAATTAAAGACCTAAACAAATGGACAAAGATGCCATGCTTATGGATCAGAGGGCTTCATACTATTAAGATGTTAATTCTCCCCAAATTGGTCTAGAGATTCAAGGCAATCCTAATCAAAACCCCAGCAGTATTTTTTGGTAGCAATCAACAAGTTAATTTTAAAATTTATATAGAATCACAAAGGCAGTGAAATAGCCAAAGTAACTTAAAAAAGAATGATGCTAGAGACTTACACTACCTGACTGAAGACTTATTATATAGTTATAGTAATCTAGACAATGAGGTACTAGTGTAAAGACAGACATACAGATCAGTGAAACTCAGTGGAGAGCCTCTAAATAGACCTACACCACACATCAGACACACACAGAGTCAACTGATTTTTTCCAAAGGCAGTCTAGGCAATTCAGTTGAGAATTGAAAATGTTTTTAACATCAAAACAAATAGTACTAGAATACTGGACAGCCAATAACAACGAATAAATTATTGATACATGCAACAATATAGATAAATCTCAAAATGATTATGTTAAGTGAAAGAAGCCTGTTTAAAAAAAGAGCACTGCTGTATAATCCCAATTATACACATATTCCAGAAAATATAAACTAATTCACAGTGACAGAGTAGAAGCAGTTACCCGGGGATGGGGAAGGGTGGGATGGATTACAAAGGGGCACAAGGAAACTCCTGGAAATGGTGGGTACGTTCTTTATCTTAATTGCTTAGCTGGTTTCCTAGATGGATACATATGTTAAAACTCATCAAACTGTACACCTTAAAAATGTGTAATTATTGTATGTCAGTTATATTTAAATAAAGTTAAAAAAAAAAAAAAAACAACGCTGCTGCAAGGAGCCAAGGAGGTGGCACATGGGGCAGGCAGAGCTTGTCTCCCCTGCCCGGCCTGCAGGTTCTGGGGACGTGTCCTCTCCTCCCCCTGCGGCAGTTAGGAGTAGGACAACCTCAGCCTGGATGCTGAAGGACCAGATGCTCCTCAGCCAAGGCCGTGGCAGTCAAGGGCTCTCCCAGCATTGAGGGCGGCCACAGGCTCCCAGCCCCTGGAGGTGGGGCAGAGGCCGGCTGGGGGGCCTGCGGAGCCCCTGACACCTCCGGGACCAGGCTCCTGTGGCCGGTTAGGAGCCCCCAGTGCCTCCGGGACCAGGCTCCTGTGGCCGGTTAGGAGCCCCCAGTGCCTCCGGGACCAGGCTCCTGTGGCCAGTTAGGAGGCGAGCCTGTTTCTGCGGGGCTGGGGGAGGTGGGGGATGATGAGCACCAGCCATACCTTATCTATATGTGCCTCGTCCATGTTGCCCTTCTTTTCCAACACCACCTCCAAGTCCGTGTCGGGCTCCTGCAGAGAAGGCAGAGGAAGTAAGGCTCAAGTGGACCATGGCCTCCACTGGGGCAGCCCAGCAGGTGAGATTGTGCGAGTCCAGAAAAGACGCAAGGCTGCAGTGCCACCCCTCTCCCTCCCTCCCCCCGCCTCCCCCACAACACCTGCCTTCCCCTCTCTTCCACTGGTACTAAGTCGAAGCAGACTCTTTGCGACCCTAGAGGCTGTAGCCCACCAGGCTCCCCTGTCCATGGAATTTTCTACAGTGGGTTGCCATTTCCTACTTTCCTACTCCAGAGGATCTTCCCAACCCAGGGATCAAACTCACATCTCCTGCATTGGCAGGTAGATCCTTGACTGCTCAGCTATCTGCAAAGCCCTTCTCCTCCACCACGCTCCCCAATTCTGGCCTCAGAACTGTGCCACTGACCTATCTGCCAGATGAAGAGACTAAGGCTCAGAGCAGTGACGGGGCTACCACGAGGTCACCGCACAGCGCAGGGACAGGGCTCACACTAACCCAGACCTCCTGACTCAGGCCGAGAGCCTGACCTTCCCTGCCAGACGACACCTCACTTCCCAGGTGACACCAAACCAGCCAGGAGCAAGGCCAGGGCCCCACTGATGGTGGCGGAGGGGCGGGCGGGGGCCAGGGGAGGCAGAGGCGGGGGCTGGCAGCCCTGCAGCGAACCTGAATCCCCCCAGTTCCCTTCCATACCATGCCCCACGCCCCCCAACTCTGAGGTCCAGTCAGTACCTTCTCTCCTGCCTGAACCACTAGGACAGGCTCCACCGCTGCTTCCCCACCCCCAACACCAGCCCACTCCACACAGCAGCTTGGGGACATCCTGAACTTACAGAATGCCCTATGTCAGTTCTATCTCAATTAAAAAATAATAAAACCACCACACCTGGACCACACCACCCCATCCTCCCAAACCCTCCACGGGCTCCCATCTTATTTACATGAAAATCTAGACCCCTGCAGCTGCTCCAGTCTCAGCCAGGCCCCAGCAGGCCCGGCCCCTGCCACCCCCGCCCCTTGGCTCCTCCCAGGTCTCCGCACCTGCTGCTCCGCGGGCACAGACGGCCCCGGCCCCTCACAGGTCTCAATGGATGGACAGCACATCTCTGCCGTCTCCAGCAGGCGGCCATCCCTTCCCTTCCTCCTGGTAACAGGACTACCACCTCCCCCCAGCTTTGGACAGTGGGGTGCCAGTGGGATGGACGCTGTCAGCCCCTGCCCACTGGCTTCAGACCAGGGCTTCTGGTTTGTGCGACCCAATGGAGAGCTGGGAGAGCAGTGCCAGGACGCTTCCTGCAATCGTTTTGGAGAGGCTGCCCTTCTCCCTTTGTGGGTGGCTTACCTACTATGCCGAAAGCCTGGAGATGCTGGGACCATCTCACCTCGGGGTTGGGGTGGGGAGGAGCCTGAGACTAAAACCAGCAGTGAAAGATACAAAGGCCAGAGCGAGGAAAAGCCACATAGGCATCTTCTGTGATCCAAATTTAATTTGATCCCTAAACTGTGTATCTTGAGCTCAGACAGCTCTGGACATCATATTATCTCAGGAACTATTTGGGTCCTGAGCTTTAGATAGCAAGCGTTAAGAATTTAGAAAGAGGAATTTATCTGAAAACTTATTCCTATTAATAAACTTTAATAATTAAAAATAATTACTAATAGTTATTAATATTAATTAAGTCCTATTAATAACTCAAAAACCTTAATCCTATTAATCCAGACCCTGAGTGCAGAATAGTGAAAACTTGGGTAAAGTTTCGATAGCAAGGGATATATACCTGTACCACTGAGGATATTACACTAGCGCCCAGATCCAGCCATATCTGAAGCTAGACAGCTATCAAACTTTCTAGTTATCTGTGTCAATAAATCCCCCTTTTCTGACTGATTATACACACAAACACACTCCGAACTTCCCCCCTTATTCTCCCCAAGCAGTTGGCTTCTGAAGGAAAGCCTACCTCTTCCCAAGGCTGCTCTGCGACTTTGCTCTCCTGCCTCTTCTTCTTCTTCCTCTTCAGAGCTGGCTCCGCAGTGTCTGCCTGCTCCACCCTTTTCTTGGACTTCACTTTCTTCTTCACGGAGGCCCGAGGGCCATCTCCTATGGGGATGTATTCAGGAGCTTCAACTCTGACTGGCTTCTTTTTACTTCCTTTCGTAGGGCTGCTCTCCAGGGACCAGGAGCACTCAGGGTGCTCCAGAGGGGGGTCTCCCTCCCAGGGGATTTTGTTCTTCTTCTTTTTCTTCATCTTCACGCTGTGTTCCCTGGGACTCCCTTGCTTCCGCTTCTGTCCCGAGGCTGCCTGCTCCTGGACGCCATCCTTCCCAGCTGAGTGAGTATACAATGCATTCCCAGACTCGCAGAACCAAGGATCCCTGCCTGAGAAGGCTGCAGCTTCCTTGGCCTTTTTCTCCTTCTTGTGTTTTTTGAGCTTCTTGCCAACTCCAGTCACTTCCTCGTTCTGTCTGGGGTCTGGAGAGGTCTTCACCCTTGAGCCAGGGGACATGGACTTCCTCTTCTTCTTCTCTGCACTGAGGGACTCAGACAGACCAAGTGCCTGTGTCCTGGGGCTGTGTGACCGCTCAGTCCGTCCAGCACGTATTGTGATCTCAGGTTCAAGGTGCTCCTCACAGATGGTGCTGTGACCCTTCTTTTTCTTCTTTTTCTTCACAAGAGGCATTTTGGGTGCCTGCTCTTGGATCACATCCTTGAAGGGTGGTGTGGCTCTTGGACAAACCTCTGCGAAATAATTGTCACTGTTTAAAACTGAGTATTGAGTCTCTGGTTCTTTAACCACTTTCTTTTTCTTCTTCTTCTTTTTCTCTGGGAGCCCAAGGCCCACTTCTCCCTTGTGAGCCTTAGTGATCATTCCTGAAAAAAGAAATGGTACTAATTATCCCACACGAAGTGGCCTTGAGTACAACTCCATTAGGTATGACCAAGAGTCACACTTCTTGGAGTGGATGGTCTGAAAGGTTAGGGGCTGGGAAAATGGGCACGATTCCTGGGGAGCAAAGGGAAATATGATGGAGAAGCAGTGTGTGCTTAGTGGCTTCAGTCATGTCCAACTCAGTGACCTCATGGACTGTAGCCCACCAGGCTCCTATGTCCACGGGATTCTCCAGGCAAGAATACTGGGGTGGGTTGCCATGCACTTCTCCAGGGGATCTTCCCAACCCAGGGATCAAACCTGAGTCTCTTACATCTCCTGCATTGGCAGGCAGGTTCTTTACCACTAGGGCCACCTAGGAAACCTCGTTTCAATTTAAATCCTGACAGCCTCAGGTTCCAATAAATCCACGTTGCTCCCTCATCTTAAGTCAATCACCTATCCTTCCCGGGCCTTAACTTCCCCATCTGAAAATGGGGGGAGATAATCTGTCCTTTCTCAAAGAGCTGTTGGAAAGAATAAATAATCCATGGAAAGTGCCTGGTAGATTGTTGACTGTTTTCCTAACCCCATTCCCTCAAGCCTCTTAAGCCTAATCATTCATTCCACAGAAATGTACCCTGTGCCAGCCACTGAAACACCTGCACTCAAGCCACAGGCCAGGCATTGCCCCTGGTGTCTTACCTTTTACTGGATGAAGGGGACAGAAATCTTAGGTTAACTCTTCTTGCTGATTCTCACCAGAGGTAGTAACTGTGATATAATTAACCCTTGCTTCATCTGAGGAGCTCTGTTGCTTTGCATCTGGAAATTAACTGCCCCAGCCTATACTTAGGGTAACTCTCTTCTAATTACCTTCCTAAGAATGAGAGCAAAAGCGAGGTATGGTGAGGAGCCCCAGCTGGGGCTGAGAATGGCGGTGTTCAAATGGTGGTTCATATAGTCTTGCCACCTAGCAGTGGCTTCTCCGGGCCTCAGTTTCCCCATCCATAAGAGGCAATGAACCAGATGAGATCATAGGCTCACAGGTGGTGGTGGGAGCCACATCCAGTCTACAAGCCTGTTGCAATGTTTTTAATTTTTCAAACAAATTGGCAACATTTAATGACCTTGAATGATCAGCTTTTCTTTTTTTGGAGGGAGGCTGTCATGGAGGCGCCTATGAGAAGGCGCTGGGTGGCCATCAAATACATTTCAGCTTCCAGTTGGACTAGTCTCTCACTCCAGTCACCAGCCCAGGTCCTGCTTCCTGGACTAAATGACATGGAGACACTCAGGGAATCCAGAAACAAATGGCTCCTCACAGGAGCTTTGGACAGTGGGCAGGAAAGGCCAGGAGCTGCTTCATCCTGCAGTTTTCCTCAGCCTCCAAGCCCAGAGGCTAGACATGCCTCACTCTAAGCTGTTTCAAAGAGCCAGGCCAGGCCTGAGCTGTAGCTCAAGTTCACTCATAATTGGCTCCTACAGCACCTGGAGATCTGAGGGATCAACCACATGCTTCCTCCTGGCTGTCTGGCTTTCTGCTATATTCCCAGGGCCCAGCTTTGTACCTAGCAGGGTGGGTGCTCAATAAATGCTCACTGAATGAAGGAAGGGATGCTAGAGACACAGAGATGAACAAAAGATTTCCCTGCCATCAAGAAGCAAGTAGGTGTGGATGGGAAAGAATTGTGTTAACAGTGATACACGTGATAAAAGCAAGCACAGTGGTAAGGTCAGAGTAAGAGAGGTCACCAAATCTGGCCTACCAGTTGTCAGCAAACTTTCTGAAGAGGTTTCCAGCTTGGGCAAGCACAGGATGGAAATGCTAAGCCCTAACACAAAAAAACTTAAGTGTAAGGTGACTGCGGAGAGGTGACTGAAGGCAACAGGCTGGTTGGAATAATTCAGTTCAGTCTCTCAGTCGTGTCTGACTCTCTGCGACGCCAGACACCTTGAGGTATCCATGGGGAGACGTTGGTGGACAGCTGGCTGTATGGGTCTGAGGCTCAGAGGTGACTGGGCTGATATGGGTGACATAAATTTAGAAATATATGGATGGCATGTAAGGTTTGAACAGAACGAGCCTGAGACAGAACCTCAGAGAATACTAACGTTTAAATGGGTGGGCAGAGGAAGAGGGCCTGCAAAGGAGAGGGAGAAGGTGCCAAACCGGAGAGGGTGGAGTCAAGGGCGCCTCAAATGGAGGAGTGGTCTAGAGATCTGTAACAACGAAGAAGTCAAAGGGAGTTTGTCGCCAGCTTAATCCCTTTCTCTTCCTATCTCCACCGTTTAAAACTGCAGCACTGTCCTCTTTGGCAGTGAAGAAGAGCCTTTCCTTCAAACCCGACATCCCAAGTGTATTCATTCCTTCAAGAAGGGAAAAGGAAATAAACCTTACAGCGTCTCCTGCGAACGCAAAATGCTTTCTCCAAAAGCGCCTTTAAATTCTCGCAGTAGCCTCATGAGGATCGGTGTAAATAATCCATAGGCCTGCAAAGGAGAGGGAGAAGGTGCCAAACCGGAGAGGGTGGAGTCAAGGGCGCCTCAAATGGAGGAGTGGTCTAGAGATCTGTAACAACGAAGAAGTCAAAGGGAGTTTGTCGCCAGCTTAATCCCTTTCTCTTCCTATCTCCACCGTTTAAAACTGCAGCACTGTCCTCTTTGGCAGTGAAGAAGAGCCTTTCCTTCAAACCCGACATCCCAAGTGTATTCATTCCTTCAAGAAGGGAAAAGGAAATAAACCTTACAGCGTCTCCTGCGAACGCAAAATGCTTTCTCCAAAAGCGCCTTTAAATTCTCGCAGTAGCCTCATGAGGATCGGTGTAAATAATCCATCTCAGAGACGTGCAAACTGAGACTTGGAGACTTTAATTCACTTGCCCTGGGTCCCAAAGCCAGCAAGGGGTAAAACAAGGATTCGAACCCAGCCCGCAGAACTTCGGAGCCTGTGCCCCAAAACCCAACTCCCACAGCAGGCTCACTAAGAGGAAGCAAGGGAGCCGCGAAGGCAGACTGCCCCCTCAAACGCCCGACCGCACCAAGGTTTCCGCAAAGAGGGAGGGATTACGCCGGGTGCCAGGTCCGCTCCAAGGCGGGAGAACTTCCTGAGGATGGCGCCTCAGACCGGCGACGAGGGGGACGTGGATTTGAGGGTGCAAGCCATCCTCGTCCGGTCCCTCGGCTCGCCGCGCAAATCCCCAGACTCAGTCTGCAGTCCTGGTTCCGTCCCGCCTACGACGCGCTCTCCGAACTCACCCAAAGGCCAATGTTCCCCGCCTCCACGTGAGAGCCCGCGCCGCCGTGACCCGGAAGTCAATCTCGACTCGCCGGCCCGTCCCCTCAAGACACGGTTTCTTCCGGGTCGCGGCCTTTTGGGGCGCTCGGTTGCCGTGGAAACGGCGGCCCTGACCGCGGCCATGGCGGCGCCGGGATCTGTGGGCCGCACCGCCCAGCGCTTGGAAGGGACAGTCTCCAACGAGTCGTCCATCACTGCCAGGACGCAGGTGCCCGTAGTGTCTCCTGAGCCCCTCGATCTGCCCGTCTCGCCGGTGCAGGTTTCGGAGCTACCTAGCAAGAGCCTGTGGGAGCAGATCTGCGAGGGTAGGCAGCCCGGGCCGGCCGAGAGGGACGGGACTCTGGCGGCCCGGCGGGGCTCGCGCTTGCTGGGCGCCTACTGTGCGCCAGGCGGCTGACGTGCGAGGCCTCCAGGGAGCCTCGCCGCGGGCCCGCCGGGCTCCCTGTGTTACGTACGGGGAAACTGAGACTCTTGAGAGGCTTGCCCGACGTTACGCAGCGCAGCCTCCAGCCTAAATCCATAGTCAGGTCGAAGGCAAGGGAAAGAAGGGGGAATAAACGGGACCTTGGCCTGAACCAGTGATGCTGAAAATTCCTTTCAGTTCAGTCGCTCAGTCGTGTCCGACTCTTGGCGACCCGTGCAGCACGCCAGGTTTCCCTGCCCATCACCAACTCCTGGAGCTTGTACATCCAGTCAGTGATGCCATCCAACCATCTCATCCTCTGTCGTCCCCTTCTCCTGCTTACAATCATTCCCAGCATCAGGGTCTTTTCCAGTGAGTCAGTTCTTCTCATCAGGTGGCAAAGTATTGGAGCTTGAGCTTCAGCATCAGTCTTTAAAATGAACATTCAGGATTGATTTCCTTTAGGATTAACAGGTTTGATCTCCTGTAGTCCAAGGGACTCTCAAGAGTCTTCTCCAACACCACAGTTCAAAAGCAAGAGTTCTTCAGTGCTCAGCTTTCTTTATAGTCCAACTCTCACATACATACATGATTACTGGAAAAACCACAGCTTTGACTAGATGGACCTTTGTTGGCAAAGTATTGTCTTTGCTTTTTAATATGCTGTCTAGGTTGGTCATAGCTTTTCTTCCAAGGAGCAAGCATCTTAATTTCATGGCTGCAGTCACTATCTGCAGTGATTTTGGAGTCCAAGAAAATAAAGTCTCTCACTGTTTGCCTGTTTATTTGCCATGAAGTGATGGGACCAGGTGCCAGGATCTTAGTTTTCTGAATGTTGAGTTTTAAGCCAACTTTTCACTCTCCTCTTTCACTTTCATCAAGAGGCTCTTTAGTTGTCTTTCTGCCCTAAGGGTGGTGTCATCTGTGTATTTGAGGTTATTGATATTTCTCTCGGCAGTCTTGATTCCAACTTGTGCTTCATCCAGCCGGCATTTTGCATGATGTACTCTGCATATAAGTTAAATAAGTGGGGTGACAGTATACAGCCTTGACGTACTCCTTTTCCAATTTGGAACCAGCCTGTTTTTCCATGTCCAGTTCTAACTATTGGTTCTTGACCTGCATACACATTTCTCAGAGGCAGGTCAGGTGGTCTGGTATTCCCATCTCTTTAAGAATTTCCTACAGTTTGTTGTGATCCACACAGTCAAAGGCTTTGGTGTAGTCAGTAAAGCAGAAGTAGGTGTTTTTCTGGAACTCTCTTGCTTTTTTGATGATCCAGCAGATGTTGGCAATTTGATCTCTCGTTCCTCTGCCTTTTCTAAAACCAGCTTGAACATCTGGAAGTTCACAGTTCATGTACTCTTGAAGTCCAGCTTGGAGAATTTTGAGCATTACTTTACTAGCATGTGAAATGAGTGCAACTGTGCAGTAGTTTGAGCATTCTTTGGCATTGCCTTTCTTAGGGATTGGAATGAAAACTGAGCTTTTCCAGTCCTGTGGTCACTGCTGAGTTTTCCACATTTGCTGGCATATTGAGTGCAGCACTTTCACAGCATCATCTTTTAGGATTTGAAATAACTCAGCTGAAATTCCATCACCTCCACTAGCTTTGTTTGTAGTGATGCTTCCTTAGGCCTACTTGACTTCACATTCCAGGATGTCTGGCTCTAGATGAGTGATCAAACCATCATGATTATCTGGGTTGTGAAGATATTTTTTGTCTAGGTCTTTTGTGTATTCTTGCCACCTCTTCTTAATACCTTCCGCTTCTGTTAGGTGCATACCATTTCTGTCCTTTATTGAGCCCATCTTTGCATGAAATGTTCCCTTGGTATCTCTAATTTTCTTGAAGAGATCTCTAGTCTTTCCCATTCTGTTATTTTCCTCTATTTCTTTGCACTGATTGCTGAGGAAGGCTTTCTTGTCTCTCCTTGCTATTCTTTGGAACTCTGCATTCAAATGAGTATATCTTTCCTTTTCTCCTTTGCCTTTTGCTTCTCTTCTTATCTCAGCTATTTGTAAGTCCTGGTCAGACAACCATTTTGCCTTTTTGCATTTCTTTTTCTTGGGGATGATCTTGATCCCTGCCTCCTATACAATGTCACGAATCTCCCTCCATAGCTCCATAGTTATTCAGACACACTGTATCAGATCTAATCCCTTGAATCTATTTGTCACGTCCACATACCTGAATGATCTAGTGGTTTTTCCTACTTTCTTCAATTTAAGTCTGAATTTGACAATATTTGGAGCCACAGTCAGCTCCCAGTCTTGTTTTTGCTGACTGTATAGAGCTTCTCTATCTTTGGCTGCAAATAATAGAATCAGTCTAATTTCAGTATGGACCATCTGGTGATGTCCATGTGTAGAGTTGTCTCTTGTGTTGTTGGAAGAGGGTGTTTGCTATGACCTGTGCGTTCTGTTGGCAAAACTCTGTTAGCCTTTGCCCTACTTCATTTTGTACTCCAAGGCCAGATTTGCCTGTTACTCCAGGTATCTCTTGACTTCCTACTTTTGCATTCCAGTCTCCTGTAATGAAAAGGGCATCTTTTTTGGGTGTCATTTTTAAAAAGTTTTGCAAGTCTTCATAGAACCGTTCAACTTCAGCTTTTTCAGCATTACTGGTTGGGGCGTAGACTTGATTACTGTGATATTGAAGTCTTGCCTTGGAAATGAACAGAGATCATTCTGTCATTTTTGAGATTGCACCCAAGAATTGCATTTTGAACTGTTTTGTTAGCTATGAATGCTACTTCATTTCTTCTAAGGGATTCTTGCCCACAGTAATAGATATAATGGTCATCTGAGTTAAATTCATCCATTTCAGTCCATTTTAGTTCACTGATTCCTAAAATGTCATTTTTCACTGTTCACTCTTGCCATCTTCTGTTTGACCACTTCCAATTTACCTTGATTCATGGACCTAGCTTTCCAGGTTTCTATGCAGTATTGTTCTTTATAGCAACAAAGGTAGGTGTAGGTAGGTGAAGTCGCTCAGTCGTGTCCGACTCTTTGCGACCCCATGGACTGTAACCTACTAGGCTTCTCCGCCCATGGGATTCTCCAGGCAAGAATACTGGAGTGGATTGCCATTTCCTTCTCCAGGGGATCTTCCCGACCCAGGGATCGAACCCGGGTCTCCCGCATCAGAGGCAGACGCTTTAACCTCTGAGCCACCAGGGAAGCCCCATAGCAACAAAGGAGGTTGCCATTATTCATTACCTCCACCATAGTTTGGTCTCAGATCAAACAACAGGGAGGGAACACAGCCCCGCCCAGCAACAGAAAATTGGATTAAAGATTTACTGAACATGGCCCTGCCCATAAGTACAAGACCCAGTTTCCCCCACAGTCAGTCTCTCCCATCAGGAAGCTTCCATAAGCCTCATATCCTTATCCCTCAGAGGGAAGACAGAATGAAACCCACCATCACAGAAAACTAATCAGACTGATCACATGGACCACAGCCTTGTCTAACTCAATGAAACTATGAGACATGCTGTGTAGGGCCACCCAAGACAGACAGGTCATGGTCACGAGTTGTGGCAAAATGTGGTCCACTGGAGAAGGGCATGGCAAACCACTTCAGTATTCTTGCCTTGAGAACCTCATGAACAGTATGAAAAGGCAAAAAGATATGACACTGAAAGATGAACTCCCCAGGTTGATAGGTGCCCAATATGCTACTGGAGAAGAGTAGAGAAAAAACTCCAGAAAGAATGAAACCTCCTTTAGTGAGCAGGAAAGAAGCACTGAGATGGAGACAGGAAGCTTGTTTAAAACATAAATTCCCAGGCCCCACCCACAGGGCTCCTAATGGGGTGTAGGGGGGTTGCACTTTTAAGGAACACCCCAGGTAATTCTGATGGAGATAGTCTGTGGCCCACGTGTTGAGCAACCGTGGTCTAGACAGATTTGGCTTGAATCCTTCTCTACTTCTGTGGTGGTGGTGGTTTAGTTGCTAAATCGTGTCCTGCTGTTGCAACCCCGTGGGCTGTAGCCCACCAGGCTTCTCTGTCCATGGGATTTTCCATGCAAGAAAACTGGAGCGTATTGCCATTTCCTTCTCTAGGGGATTTTCCCGACCCAGGAATCGAACCCAGATCTCCTGCATTGCAGTCAGATTCTTTACCAACTGAGTTATGAGGGAAGCCCTATCTACTTCTGACCTTCCTTAAAATCCCCAAATGGCATTTAGCTCACCTTCCTTTGTTGGCCTGCAGTGTTCCCTTGGTCTTGCTGCCCTATATTACTCTTCACACACCTTGGACAAGTTAAGTATACCTGGCATACTTCTGAGTTACTGGATTCCAGACCACAGCAATAAACAGACTCACAGGAATTTTTTGGCTTCCTGGTACCCATAAAAGTTCATTTACACAATCCTGTAGCCTATTAAGTGCGTGATAGCATTGTGTCTAAAAAAACTCTGTCTATGCCTTAATTTAAAATACTTTATTGCTGGGGAATTCCCTGGTGGTCCAGTGGTTAGGACTCCAAGCTTTCACTGCAGAGGGCCCAGGTTCAATCCTGGTAGGGAAACTAAAATCCCACAAGCCAGGGTGGCCAAAAATAAAAATACTTTATTGCTAAAAAAAAAAAAAAACAAAACACTTCACTGTCATCTGAGCATTCCATGAGTTATGGTCTTTTTGCTGTACTAATATCAAAGAGCACATATCACCATGACAAATACAAAATAAAGAAAAAGTTAGAAATATTGTGAGAATTCCCAAAATGTGACACAGACACAAAGTGAGCAAGTACTGTTGAGAAATGACTTGCTTGACATAAGTGGGATTGCCACAAATCTTCAACTTTTAAAAAAAGAAAAACTCTCTAGCTTCTAAGTGCAATAAAGTGAAGCACAATAAAACAAGGTGTACTTGCATCTCATCCTGTCAGTAAAATAAGCATAATAACGGCACCTATTTCATGGTGTTAGGAGGATGCAGCTAAAGGGTCACTTCCGAAAGGGCTTAGCAAAGTGCCCATTTGACAGCAAGGGCTCAGTGTCTATTACTCTTAATAAATAATGCTGGATGTTTTATTTTCTTCTCAGGTTGTGTACTCCTCAAGGTCAGGAACTCAGATTTTTCATTCTTGTGGCTACCATCACTACCTCAACTGTCTGAAAGAGTGCTGTCCAATAGAACTTTCACAGATGGGTATTGAGCACTTGAAATGTGATTAGTGCAACCTTGGAACTGAATTTTTTGTTTTGCTTCTAATAAGTTCTGATAAGCTAACACAGCTGCCTGTGGCTAGTGACCACTATATTGGACAGTGCAGGTCAATAAATGTTGAATGGAGAAAAGACTGAATGTGCTGGTATATTGGACTAGGTAGTGGGAGAGAGTGAGGAGTTGAGAGAAGTGGAAAATTCAAAGAAAGAAGAGAATAATGGACTCAGAGGTGATATCTGTTTGACCATAGAAATAGATGAAATAGATGTCCAATCTATTTCAACTCCTACCCAATGTTTGAATCCCTTCTCCCATATTGCATTATACCTAGAAAAATCTTTTTCATCTTGGATATTTTCCTTGTAACGTCTACCTCTTGGTCCTTACCCTCCTGGTGCTGTGATCCCAGTTGCTAATCACAGTACCATTATGAAAACACTCAAATGTCAGTAGAAGGTTGTTATTGCGGCTGTCTTTTCCCAGGAGTGTGCACTTCTCCAGAGCAAAGAGTTCTTCACAATGCAATTGACTAGTGGTGTTTGGTTGGGGAAGGGGCTCATCAACTCAAAGAGGGGATAATCCTTGTACCTACCTCACAGGGCTGTTGTGAGGATGGCTTAAGATGACATATGCAAAGGTGCTTGGCACAGTGCCTGGCATTTAGAAGTTCAGTTCAGTTCAGTCACTCAGTCGTGTCCGACTCTTTGCAACCCCATGAATCGCAGCACGCCAGGCCTCCCTGTTCATCACCATCTCTCGGAGTTCACTCAGACTCACATCCATCGAGTCAGTGATGCCATCCAGCCATCTCATCCTCGGTCGTCCCCTTCTCCTCCTGCCCCCAATCCCTCCCAGCATCAGAGTCTTTTCCAATGAGTCAACTCTTCGCATGAGGTGGCCAAAGTACTGGAGTTT